>JAINUF010000025.1:6802718-6845218 GCA_029718625.1 Synaphobranchus kaupii
TGATGCTATGGCAGAGGGGACAAAACTCCCTGCCAAAGCGTGCCCGTTTCCAGACCAAGGATCTATATCTGTGACCTGATGGAAGCAGTGTGAAGAATGGGTTGAGGGGGTTTCCATGTGCAATGGTACAGTACGTGCTCTGCGTGTACGTGCTCTGCGTGTAGGTGCTCTGCGTGTAGGTGCTCTGCGTGTAGGGGCTCTGCGTGTAGGGGATCTGCGTGTAGGTGCTCTGCGTGTAGGGGCTCTGCGTGTAGGTGCTCTGCGTGTAGGGGCTCTGCGTGTAGGGGCTCTGCGTGTAGGTGCTCTGCGTGTAGGTGCTCTGCGTGTAGGTGCTCTGCGTGTAGGGGCTCTGCGTGTAGGTGCTCTGCGTGTAGGGGCTCTGCGTGTAGGTGCTCTGCGTGTAGGGGCTCTGCGTGTAGGGGCTCTGCGTGTAGGTGCTCTGCGTGTAGGTGCTCTGCGTGTAGGGGCTCTGCGTGTAGGGGCTCTGCGTGTAGGTGCTCTGCGTGTAGGGGCTCTGCGTGTAGGGGCTCTGCGTGTAGGTGCTCTGCGTGTAGGGGATCTGCGTGTAGGTGCTCTGCGTGTAGGGGCTCTGCGTGTAGGTGCTCTGCGTGTAGGTGCTCTGCGTGTAGGGGCTCTGCGTGTAGGGGCTCTGCGTGTAGGTGCTCTGCGTGTAGGGGCTCTGCGTGTAGGGGCTCTGCGTGTAGGTGCTCTGCGTGTAGGGGATCTGCGTGTAGGTGCTCTGCGTGTAGGGGCTCTGCGTGTAGGTGCTCTGCGTGTAGGGGCTCTGCGTGTAGGGGCTCTGCGTGTAGGGGCTCTGCGTGTAGGGGCTCTGCGTGTAGGTGCTCTGCGTGTAGGGGCTCTGCGTGTAGGGGCTCTGCGTGTAGGGGCTCTGCGTGTAGGGGATCTGCGTGTAGGGGCTCTGCGTGTAGGGGCTCTGCGTGTAGGGGCTCTGCGTGTAGGTGCTCTGCGTGTAGGGGCTCTGCATGTAGTGGCTTTGCAGTTGAGGTCTGAGAGGTTGGGGGTGAGAAGGCCAATCATTTTGGAGGCATTGTGTGTGTGATGCGTATGAGTCTGTCCTTATCGGAGGCAGTTAACATGGTGAAGAAACGGGGAGAACGATAGATGAGAATGGGTTGAATTATACTTTGGTAAAGCAGTCCCACATTCACATGGTGCATAATCAGAGCAACTACAATGCAAGAGCGAGTGTTGTGTTCTGCAGAATCCCACAGGTAAACAGCACTGCAAGAACTGTGAACATGATCACCGTTTTAAAGGGAAGCTCGGGCACACGTTCTCTCGACTCCTCCCCACACTCACCTGGACCGCCCAAAGCAAACGTTCATGTGCCGTCACACTTTCAGACGCTAATTGAGTCTGTGCAATTATCTGGACGTGCTTTAAGATCCCGTGACACTTATCGCAAAGAGTAGGAGGGTTCCCCGTGTCCAGGCTAAACTCCCAATTTGGCTCTCTCAACCTGCCACCTAATCATCCCCCGTTTAACTGGCTAGAGATCCTTCTCTGCCTCTCCACCATTATTATTATCGTTGTGCTCACTTTCCACGTAAAAAAGTTTACCTCTAAATGAAAATGAAGCGCTTGTGAAAATGTTTCATTCTTCCCTGTGAACCTTGTCCTGCGAAACCAGCAGATATTTCCTTTTGTCATTAAAGCAGAAAGGGCAGCATTTCCACGCGCTGCGCTACCTTGAGAGAAAGTACGCCCACGTCAAGTAGCTCTCCAAACTGAAGAGATCCTATCAAGCGCAGAACATTCAGCATAAACAGCGTAAAAAAGAATCCTGGAGTAAAATGAAATGAACTGCATGATGGGATACAAGCATTTGTCAGTCCTCTGCCGTCTTGAGTTCTCTCCGCCACTGAAGAACACGTTTAGCAGCCGCTCTTATCCAAACAGACTCACATACGCACATGCATACAGGCTCAGGCAGCAAACCGTGCTGATGCCAACAGGGTCACAACAGATACCAGTGTCCAATGCATAATCTTACAGCATTAATAAAAGTTACATGTCATTGTAAGTTACAAAAAATGATGAATGTAGCATAATAGAGAGGCAGATTGATTAGGGGATTTAGCATAGGTGGGGCTAGTAAAGCCATGCTATATGCTGAGCGTTATCTGAGCTGAGAGGCAGGATGTTTAAACAGGTGTGCTTGTGGGTGAAAGATAAGCTGTCCTGACTGCAATGCACTCATTCCACCACTGGGGGCAGAGTAGAGACATGTCTGAGCGGAGGGCCCCATTCGATGCAATCATACAGCACATTTTCACACCCCCGCCCCCCTTGGTATGTATGGTAAATATACTCAGGAGCCTGTGGTCATTATTGTTATTTATATACAGAGAAGACCTCCACATCCAGGAGGTTTGTCTCGAAAAACAAAAAACAGTTCAGATTAAGTAGCGGCAGCTGGAGGCCCCTTGGGCCCCTGGGTGGTCCGTGTTCCTGAGACGCTGGGGTCTAGCGCGCGGCCGCGCCAGGCGGTCTGGCCACAAATCCCGCCGGGCGAGTGCCATCGGTGTGAGACAGCCCCCCAGCATGGGGCGTAATTGCTTTTGCAGCGGGACAGTTGAGCTCACCTGCAAGGGTTCATTGTAGACATGCCTGTTTGCCCTCATCCACACCGCTGGCTGAGACTACAGCCATAGGTCTGTGTGTGAAATTGAGTATTCCGGATTGGGATTACCTGCAGTCACAGCTCGCTGATTCCCAAAACCGCCAAACACTGTACCGTGTCGGGAATGGCAGCTGTAGGAATCACGCAAAGTCGGCACAGTCCGGCATTTCAGCTCTCCTGGGTCTGACATGGGCAGCAGTGTCACCACTTCGCAGGGACACACAGCGATGGAAGTGATAAACTAATTGTTGTTCAGCTAGTTATGAAAACAAGATGATATATCAGGCTAAGCGGCTTGCTAGCGAGTGCTGATCCTTCCTCATTCCATCCGATCGCTTGGATGTGGGCTTGGGCGAGCAGATGGCGCCGTGAAAGTGTAAATCCTCTTTTCTGTTTTTCATTCCTGGTGGTTTTTGTCACTGGTACTTGTGGTCGGTTGGGTTGCGGAACACTCTACTGCCCCCTGTGGCCGGCGAAGAGCATAACAGCGAGGCCAACAGGCTGTGTCTTCATCCGTTTGTGTGAAACATCTGTCTGTCTTTTACAAATCACGCTGTTGTTTGTGTTTGCCGCTGTTGATTATAACTGCGCCTCTCCTGTCATACAAAACTGCCCCTCTGTCTCAAACAGGGGTAATTAAGTGGAGATTCATCGATGTGTCTGTTTCATTAGACTAGCGGTTAAAGCTGGAGGTGGTCTCCTGACTGACGTTCATTGTGTTATTTTTTTTGGCTACTCCTTCATTTTGTAATTGGAGACGTGTAATCCTCACAGCACACGGCAGGCCCCCCCACACACACGCACTCTGTGTTTCAGAAAATTAAATAAACCACAACGCTGACTCAAATGACCGCAATTAATAACCGATCACATGGTGGCACCCATCGACTAACCGCAGGGAATGTAGAAACCGTCTACGTGCGACCAATTAGGGAGACTGCTTTCATCGCTCCCCGCTTCCTAAGATGCTCCTCTATGATAAGCCCGTCATTCTGAGCTCATGATATTATTTTAAAACTGCTGTAAGTTCCGCTTCACTCTGATTTTGTGTCGTGTCAGTTTGGGAAGATGACTGCAAATGGAAATAAGGAGCAGGTGGGAAATCCGGGGGACATAACGTAAAAGTCCTCCCCAAGATTTTGCTCCAATCACCTGGATTTGCTAATTAACATAATTCTTCAGCAAGGAGTTAGAAGGAGTTAGTCTATGGGTGGAAGAAACACATGGTAGGACTTTTACTTTATGTCCCCTGGATTTCCACCTCTGGTGACATTCTAAAAGAGAATAAAGCTGGTGTGTTCGATTGGATACGTGCACAGTTGGTTGCGTGTGTTTGGTTGGACATACATGTTTGGTTAGATGTATATGGCTGAAGGCACGTGTCCGGGTGGTTTTGCATGTTCGGTTTAATGTGTGTGTTCAGTTGTATGTACGTCTCTAGTTGGATATGTGTGTTCAGTTGTGTGTACGTCTCTAGTTGGATATGTGTGTTCAGTTGTGTGTACGTCTCTAGTTGGATATGTGTGTTCAGTTGTATGTACGTCTCTAGTTGGATATGTGTGTTCAGTTGTGTGTACGTCTCTAGTTGGATATGTGTGTTCAGTTGTGTGTACGTCTCTAGTTGGATATGTGTGTTCAGTTGTATGTACGTCTCTAGTTGGATATGTGTGTTCAGTTGTATGTACGTGTTACGTGTGCCTGCCTTTCCCCTGATGTGCTGTCTTGTTTCCCCTCCTCCAGAGGTAATTTGCTGATTGCAGTCACCTGACCCAGGCCTTTAAAAGACTGGCTCGCCCAGCAATCAGGAGTTGCTGATTACTTTTGTTCCTGTGCTTCTGAGTGAGACGTTTTCTCTCCCACACGGCCTACGACCCCGAGTTTGTTGGACCGTGGTTTCCCCTGATTTTCTTCGCTTACTGACCTGTTTCCTTTACTACACACATGTACATTCACAGACGCACATACATATATACATACCTGCAGTCACGCACCGCTCCCTATCCCTTTTCCCCTTGTGTAATACATTTATTTCCTTTTATTGCAACTCAACGTCTCTGTGCCTTTTTATGTCGCGGTCATTCAGGGAGTGGCCGTAACAGTACGTCTCTAGTTGGATATGTGTGTTCAGTTGTGTGTACGCCTCTAGTTGGATATGTGCGTTCAGTTGTGTGTACGGTACGTGTCTAGTTGGATATGTGCGTTCAGTTGTGTGTACGGTACGTGTCTAGTTGGATATGTGTGTTCAGTTGTATACGTCTCTAGTTGGATGTGTGTGTTCAGTTGTATACGTCTCTAGTTGGATATGTGTGTTCAGTTGTGTGTACGTCTCTAGTTGGATATGTGTGTTCAGTTGTGTGTACGGTACGTGTCTAGTTGGATATGTGTGTTCAGTTGTGTGTACGGTACGTGTCTAGTTGGATATGTGTGTTCAGTTGTGTGTACGTCTCTAGTTGGATATGTGTGTTCAGTTGTGTGTACGTCTCTAGTTGGATATGTGTGTTCAGTTGTGTGTATGTCTCTAGTTGGATATGTGTGTTCAGTTGTGTGTACATCTCTAGTTGGATATGTGTGTTCAGTTGTGTGTACGTCTCTAGTTGGATATGTGTGTTCAGTTGTCTGTACGCCTCTAGTTGGATGTGTGTGTTCAGTTGTGTGTACATCTCTAGTTGGATATGTGTGTTCAGTTGTCTGTACGCCTCTAGTTGGATGTGTGTGTTCAGTTGTGTGTACATCTCTAGTTGGATATGTGTTTTCAGTTGGAACATTATAAACTAGAAAAATGGACGCCCACACTTGCAGGGCACCGCGTCCTTCAGACTGAGAAACCGAATTAAAGGGCGTAACATTACCATCCTGCCACCCCAACAGTGTGTAGGATACCACAGGCCTTTTGGGAGGTCCTCTCAATCTGACCCCCCCTTCTCACCTTGATTATATTTACCCACAATCATCCATGTCATCTAATACACCAGCACTTCATCCCCAGTGTATGAAAAGCAAGGTTATTATCATAAGTGTATTCTGAGTCATAACTGAAGTGGTAGCATCTTCTGCAGGCGCTAGATGTTCTGAGAAGGCAACAATCTCAAAGCGGGAAGGAGAAAAAAAAAGAGAAAAAGGAGGCTGTAGCTCCTCTCTGATACTGAAGAGGTCTCTCTAATAAGAGCCACTGGCATCAGCAGCCCTTATTGCTGACATAATGAAATGCCGAGTGCTCTCGCCTCATTTCATTTTTGTTTTTGATCATGGTGCAGCAAAGCAGAGAATCCCTCTGCTTTTAACAGGCAAGGGCGCTTCTCCGCTTCCGTTTCAAACTCCCGTTAAAAATGCAGTTATCCTTTCAGATGATAAAATTAACAACCAACCTTATTTTGTCAGTGCGCCCAGCACAGCGGGCAAACAGCTCTGGCACCACAACTTTTTGGGTTTAGGGAAACTGAACCTTGTTTGTTTGACCCGTGTGCATCTCTCTGAAGCTTTCAGGGGCAACGGTAATGGAGCTCAATCTAATTTCCTCTCCGCTTTGTGACATTATGTCTGAATACATTCCAGAGACCGGCAGAACCGTCAGCCTTCAGTTTAGTACAAAAAAACGAAATAACAGGAAGGAAGGAAAACCGATGAATATGCTTGAAGAACTGATGTAGCGTTCCAGTGATGGAGATATTATTACTAGGCCTTGCTATCCCCTGTGACCCTCACATATTCAGATTATTACTAGGCCTTGCTATCCCCTGTGACCCTCACATATTCAGATTATTACTAGGCCTTGCTATCCCCTGTGACCCTCACATATTCAGATAATGAATCAGAGATTCACTTCCTGTGTAGTCCAGGGTCACACTGCGCTACTGTAGCTAGCAGGGCTACAGGTTTAACCCTTTAAACCTTTATTTTTGTTTTTGTTGCTTTTGATGCTCAATTTTTCATCACAATTAATAATTAATTAAATATAATATAATTTTGATGATAATACTAATAATAGTAGTAATTCTAAACATGATCATAATGTACTTCACTCCACCCATACCTTAACTTTATGTGAAACATCTGATTCAATTGAATGTTTTCATTTAACATGTTTGTGGGTCTGCCCCACTGTCTATGTCTTTTTTATTGCTGGCAACTGAAGTTCCCTCACAGGAAAATAAAAGTTATTCTATTCTATTCTAAGGTGTAAGATCGCAAATATGTGATTAGAACACGTATTCAGTTTCAAGTCTATAGCGCTTTTTAAAGAGTCTCCGTCACAAGGCCATTTTACAGAAAAACAGGAAATGGACCATCTAATGTTTGTTGTTGTATTCGCTGAGGGAGGGAGAGGAGGCACGTCACTGTCACCCCACGATTGCACTGGTCTGAATATTCTTCCACACGTCACTGTAAAATGTCTTCCGTCGCCGTTTGAGGTTCATTGTGTGTTTCACACCGTGTGAAACGCGCTGCTAACCTGACTCAGGGCAGCAGGCTTTATTCTCTGAATCTCAGAGTCCTATAGAACAGCGATAACAGAATAAAGCTCAGTGAAACCAAAAATGGGGGCTGCTATCCTGTGGCTTTCAATGGCTCACCTGCTTGGAACCAATCACCGAGTCTCTTTCCTGGGAGAGCGAAGAGCTATATTTTCACTTCCTAGGAGTCCATGGCCGTGTCCGAATCAGCACTCTTCCACACTGTTGAGTAGCCTTGGTGTATATAGGGCGAGAAAGTCGTAGAGTATGCGAAAATTTTTCAAATTGCAGTATACTTCAAACATCCGGATGATACACTTACTTCCGGGGTTTCGCTGAGTACATTCGAGAGCACACTTTTCAAGAAGTACACGAACATTTTGGTCACATAAATATTACGTGAAGCTTCATTTAAAAAAAATGAGGCACAGCTTCGCTGACGTTTCCCTTCAAATACAACAAAAACATCACGTGACAGCAGCGCAAGAGTGGGACGCAGGGTTGCCAGATCTTGTAAGACTCTCCAGCCAAATGATGACACAAAACTAGCCCAAATTATAGGCTATTTTTAACCGAAACCAACGTATTTTAAATATAAATCATCATGTTTTTACTTTTTAAAATAAGAGCGTACTTTGCGATTTTCACCCGTGACTGCACGTTGAAAGTATCCCAATTTAGCTTTAAAACCGCGGACATGGCAACACTGGTGGGACGTCTTCTGACCTGCTTACGACACTTCCACAGTGCGGTTGGACAATAGTATGGCGGATATTTTTTGCGGACTGCTAAACAGTGCACATTAAACAGCACACTTCTGCCAGTGCATGGTTCGCAGGAGACAGGGCGCAGTAGACAGGGCTCTGATTCGGACACAGTGCACTGTACGCAGGAGACAGGGCACAGTAGATAGGGCTCTGATTCGGACACAGTGCACGGTTCGCAGGAGACAGGGCACAGTAGATAGGGCTCTGATTCGGACACAGCCCTTGATTGACAGCACAAGCGATGGTAGCTCCACCCTTTTATGAGGATCAAAAAACCCATGCATTTTTATTTGTTGTGACTTCTATAATTTGTAATTTTGCCCCAAGTTCCTTGCAAAGAAAACAGACATAAAGGTAAAAAAAATCAGTCTTTTGGGGCGTTAGCTAATGCCTGTTACAGGCGCCTCCATATCTTTGGGTAAAAAACAGAAGAGTCACTGAGACACTAATTAGAAGGGGAAGCAGTGTAAGTTTGGGTGGATCACACACCTCTCCCTTTAACCCAGCCCTCCTCTCCCTTTAACCCAGCCCTCCTGTCACTTTAATCGCTGCTGATGTGTTTTTTTTTTGTTTCCTCTTGGGGGAGGAGGGCAATAAATCATTCTCATTTTTCCCATGAGTGAGCCAATATAGAGGAGGATCTTTATCGACCCTGCATATTAATGAGGAAAACAATACATACTGAATGAGTGCAGAATGTAGATGCACTCACAGAGCATTATATGGCAGCCACCAACAGCATGGTGTGTGTAAATGGAGCATTATCTAGCAGACACCAACAGTAGAGTTTCACGCAAAACAATTGTTGTGTTGTGATGTTTTCATTTTTATTTCCTGGCTTTTATAAAGTGGTCTTGATGGTAATTTTGTTCTTTTATGATCAGTGGTTTTCAAAATAAATATAAATATATACGCGTTTACAATGTTTTGCAATGGGGGCGCCGCCATGTTTAGTGATTTTGACCACTAGATGGTGTCAGGCAGTGAGGCAGTGAAACGTGGGCAGCAACTGAAGCCCACGAATAGTTTTTCTATTTTTGTGTAATAATTTTGGCCTTTTCGTTTAGTAAATAGAATATATGCCTTACATTGCCCATTCTTCAAGTCCTCAACTTTAAACTTTAAATTTAAAACCCCGGAGCATAAATAGTTTGCTCTTTCAGAAAAACTACATCTAGTAGTCAGTCTGCTGGATAAACAGGAACAGCTCTACGTTCGACATTCGAGGTACTTGGAAAATATATGGTAATAATAATAACCATATTATTTCTGAAAATCGTAGTATTACGCTACGTTTCTATTCACGTGAAGTGGTCCCTTTCTCTGTGTTATTGGTAGCCTAGCCGATTTGGGTAACGTTAGTTGATGTAACTGACTATTCATGGGAGTATTCCAGAAAGCGGGTTTAGTGAAAATTTTGAGTTTGCTAACCCTGAGATTAATTCAATTCAATCTCAGGGTTAGCAAACTCAGAGATTCCAGTAAAACCCCCCGATGTGATTGACCAGCGGAGTTCCGGTTAACGGATAGGCTATAGAAGTTCTTTCACCTATCTAACTAGCATTCTATCTGCCTATTCAAGCCATCATCAATTAACTGATAAGCTTAAATAGGCTAGCTAGTCAGGCAACCTCGCTAGCTAGAAGTAGCGAACTTGGGTGTACTGGCTTAGGAAGGTGACCAAAATAGTAACGTTATTACAACGGCGTTAGCTTCTAGGCTAGCTAGCCACACACCTTGTAGGCTTGTTACGCTTGGTAACGTTAGCCTAACCAGTATTAAATAACTTGAAAATGTATTGTTAAAGTGAATCAGAACTCTCATGGTTAACGTAGCCAATGTGGCTCCATTTTTTTTCTGTCTGTTGGTGCTGCAGGGAACTAACGTTACCTGTGCACACAACAGAAAGGTAAAAAACGCTAGTTAGTTAGCTAGCTAAATATGGCCAATTGAACTCTGTTCACATCGTTAAGAGAACATTAGATGTACAAATTTTGATATAATGACATTAGCCTGGCTTCGCCAAGCCCAATTCGAAAAAAGTTAATGGGGTTTGACTGGAAACTCGATTCATTTTGGATTTCCAAGGGACCTTATCAACGATTGCAGACCAAAATTATTCTGCACGGAATTGGATAGACCTACAACCAATCTGAGCAATGAAACGTGGGTTAGTCATGTGGGTACAATCATAGTATTAGCCCTGCCTCATATTAGTTAAACGGTTGTGATTAACTGGGAATCAATTTGAACAGGTGCTACCAGACTGATATGGGAGTGAAACAGAATGTGAGGTCACGTGATCAGGCTGGTAGCACCCGTTCAAACTGATTCCCAGTTAATTGTCAAAATGTATCTTCTATTGAGATTTTATTATACTCTAGGCCTACTAAATGATCTCTGATAGCCTACAAAGAAGGACAAATGGATCAAACACCATGCAAGATTACTGCTGTCAGTCCTGTCATATTTAACTAGTTTTCATTTCATTTTGACATGGAAAATATTTACCCATACATACTCTGTCTGCCCATGGTATGAGCTTCCCCTGCAGAATCAGTAGTAAAAGCACTTCAATAATCCCAACAAATCTTCAAAACTAATTCCAAATGCTTATCAATGTATACCTGATTTTACGGTACATGCATCAACATGCAGCATGGGCGGAGGGATGCGCTCTCCGAGCGACCTTTCTAGTTATTATTATTATTGATTATTGTTGTTGTTTTTGTTGATTTGGCTTAACTGTATTTACTTTGGCCGTCCAGAGGCAATATCCACCTGGTTTCTACTAGTTTTATTTAAATGTCAATATCTCAAAAAATATTTCCTGCACATCAGATATCAGAGTGAACACAAAAGACCCGGAAAAAGCTTCTGTATCACAGGAAAAATGCTTCTGATTCTGCGCTTGCGGGCAGCTACCGTGGGCAGCGGACAGCTATCATGGGCAGCGGACAGCTATCATGGTTTAAAGTTTGAATTGAAGAAGAAGCTGTATCATTCAGAAATTTGCAACAGAATACATTTATTTCAGAATAGTCACATACAGTATATATATAATAACCATAACATACATAGCCTAATGTATTTAAATACGTTTAAAAAAAAAAACGTACAAAAGCGCGTGTGTATTTACACGACAGCAGCAACGTATTTCAGCTCTAAGTGCGACGGCTGGTCGCTGTGGAAATGTCGACTGTACAGGACTTATTAGATGTGCTCATTGTTTACACTGCTTCACTCATACATCACTCATTCATCTAGTCTACTATGAATTATTAATCCATTCATTCACAAAAATAATACACAGCATATGGTAGTATTCTGGATCCAACAATAAGCAAAACGTATGATGGACATATATTTAAGTTTGATTAAAATTCAGTTGATTTAATTTAGTTATAATTGTGGCTGATAAAATACTGAAGAATAGTTGACTGTTACAGAGGCAGTCATTTCAGTGGTCATTAAGTTCAAATGTAAGTGATGACAAATATATGTGCATACATTTCTTTTTTTGTTATAAATTAATCAGGCAGGTTTTTCATAATTAGCAATAAAACATGGGGGATTACTTAAGGCTCCAGTGAGATTAATTTCTATTGATTATATATTGGCTCACAGTGTTTCCCCTAGATTTTTTTTCAGGCCGGGCGGTGAAAGTGCGCCATTTTGCGTAGAGGCGGAAACTATAATTACACCCTCATAATATCAGCGCTGCCATTGAACATTTTAATTAACGGGAAACCGAAGCTGTTTTGGCAAGGGTTTTTCCAGATGCTATTTTGATCATTCCCGCATTCTGCGGTAAGGGAAATATTGCAGCTACATAAAAAAAAATTTAAAAAGATTATATAAAAAAAAAAGAATAATATACTTTTTTATTTTTTTTTCATTAAAATTATTTATTTTCCCTCTTGTCCAAGCCGGGCGGCACGTGAGCCGCCCGGCCAAGATAATGGTAGGGGAACCACTGGCTCAGAAGTCTAATTGCAATCAATATAAAGGAGATCTATGCACCTCCAGCCGTTGATTTAGAACTCCAATAGAAGCAACACAAGACGGCTCAATAGACGCGCGAGTCATCCACACCCAGAGCTGAATAACACTCTGTACACACACACAGCATTACAGCGAGTCATCCACACCCAGAGCTGAATAACACTCTGTACACACACACAGCATTACAGCGAGTCATCCACACCCAGAGCTGAATAACACTCTGTACACACACACAGCATTACAGCGAGTCATCCACACCCAGAGCTGAATAACACTCTGTACACACACACAGCATTACAGCGAGTCATCCACACCCAGAGCTGAATAACACTCTGTACACACACACAGCATTACAGCGAGTCATCCACACCCAGAGCTGAATAACACTCTGTACACACACACAGCATTACAGCGAGTCATCCACGCCCAGAGCTGAATAACACTCTGTACACACACACAGCATTACAGCGAGTCATCCACACCCAGAGCTGAATAACACTCTGTACACACACACAGCATTACAGCGAGTCATCCACACCCAGAGCTGAATAACACTCTGTACACACACACAGCATTACAGCGAGTCATCCACACCCAGAGCTGAATAACACTCTGTACACACACACAGCATTACAGCGAGTCATCCACACCCAGAGCTGAATAACACTCTGTACACACACACAGCATTACAGCGAGTCATCCACACCCAGAGCTGAATAACACTCTGTACACACACACAGCATTACAGCGAGTCATCCACACCCAGAGCTGAATAACACTCTGTACACACACACAGCATTACAGCGAGTCATCCACACCCAGAGCTGAATAACACTCTGTACACACACACACAGCATTACAGCGAGTCATCCACACCCAGAGCTGAATAACACTCTGTACACACACACAGCATTACAGCGAGTCATCCACACCCAGAGCTGAATAACACTCTGTACACACACACAGCATTACAGCGAGTCATCCACACCCAGAGCTGAATAACACTCTGTACACACACACAGCATTACAGCGAGTCATCCACACCCAGAGCTGAATAACACTCTGTACACACACACAGCATTACAGCGAGTCATCCACAAGGCCCAGCCAGCAGCAAACACAACCACAGGAAACATTACCTTCAGTAACAGATTTAATCATAAAACCCAGAGCTGAATAACACTCTGTACACACACACAGCATTACAGCTATACTTCTCTCCACATCAATCGTTTTCCAAATCAACAGCGCTTTTATAAGATGTACCCTGGCGGGCTATATTCTGTCCCCAGGGGTCTAACCCAAGTATTAGATCAGCACTTCATTATGTACTGAACACCAGCCTGTCAGTCTCTTTCTCATTTTTACTCAGTATTAAGTAAGTTTTTCAAATGTCAGTTTCACTGCTGCATGGACTGCAGGTATTTCACCTGCTGCGATTGGCCCTCACTGTGACTGCAGGTATTTCACCTGCTGCGATTGGCCCTCACTGTGACTGCAGGTCTTTCACCTGCTGCGATTGGGGCTCACTGTGACTGCAGGTATTTCACCTGCTGCAATTGGGGCTCACTGTGACTGCAGGTATTTCACCTGCTGCGATTGGCCCTCACTGTGACTGCAGGTATTTCACCTGCTGCGATTGGCCCTCACCTCCTGACCCCGCCTCACCCATGCTGACATAGCTCTTTTTTGGAAAAAAACGCTGGGGGCCGGCCTTGTTCTCTCAGCCGTGATGCAGAAAGAACAGTCCATACACAGCTATAACACAGTCCATAACCAGCTATAACACACACACCATAACCAGCTATAACACACACACCATAGACAGCTATAACACACACTCCATACACAGCTAAAACACAGTCCATAACCAGCTATAACACACACACCATAGACAGCTATAACACACACACTCCATACACAGCTAAAACACAGTCCATAACCAGCTATAACACACACACCATAGACAGCTATAACACACACACTCCATACACAGCTAAAACACAGTCCATAACCAGCTATAACCATAGACTGTATAAAAATATGGACACTGTGACGTCACCCATTGCCTTTCCATGGCCTCGTAAAAACTGAATTGAAGCTCGGATGTCTTTTTCGCCGCCCGTTTGTACAAACTGCGCCTGCTCCATGGAGCCGAAGAGGACTCAATCTGTCCCTCTGATTGGTCCTGAACAAATGTTAATACCCTGTCCAAATGTTTAACAATATTTTAAAAAATCAGCAATTACATTTTTATTGCAATTACATTCTTGTGGTAAAAATCTATTGACTGAGTATTTTGACCACATTGCTGCCATTGGGTGAAAGACGTATACTGGAGCCAATCGCAGTGGGGCTAGTGAGCAACCCCTTACAAAAAAGAAGTTTATTCAAGTGTGCTATTAGTATACTTCTTTTAAACTAAAAATAAGTGAGTATGCTTTCAGTTTACTTTTTATGTACTTATCAGATGTATACTAAACAAAATAATACTTAAGTATACTACTAGTACATTGATATTAGTATACTTACTACATAAAGTATACTTGGGAAATATACTTGAACTTAAGTTTAGTTAATAAAATTAACTTTAAGTATACTTTTTTTTGGTAAGGAACGGCACAATTGCCGCTCCCAACCCAACCAGGAAGTGAGCTTCAAAACGAAAGCCCAGTCTTGGCCCCTTGGCTATAACACACACACACACACACACACACACACCATACACAGCTATGACACAGACACTCCATACACAGCTATAACACCACCCTTTATTAAAATATTGCCTAACCATAAACTATATCCAATTATGGGACTTGAATATCGTAGCGTTTCTCAGATCTGCTGCATTTTCACCCGTCTGAATGTCAATGGGAATGTGTAGCACACACAGAAAGTTATTCACTCACTACCCGCCTCCATCCCTCCCAGAACCCGTTTTTAAAAGCCTTGCAGTGGATATGATCTCCTCGGGTGACTCGGGTCTGAAGTGCCGGGAGACGGAATTGGGCATGTTGCCATGAAATATTTTTCTTTCTCAAAGAAGTAAAATACAATTTTTGTAAAAAATAATAACCGTGGATGGAACAGCAGCTGTTTTCTCTGACAGTAATAGTAGATGTGAGGATATCTATAATATCTCTCGGGGAAAAGCGATTGATTGTATAAACTCTCCTGAATCTTCTTGGGCCTGAATCCACGGTAGCAGTCCACAAGCGCAGAATCAGAAGCATTTTTCCTGTGATCCAGAAGCTTTTTCCGGCGCTTTCAGAGTCTTTTGTGTTCACTCTGATATCCGGGACAGATTCAAAGAAACTGTCGCTCAACATTTCTCTGCTTCAAAAAACCAACAGAACTCATACGGGAAAAAAAGTATTTCGAGTTCCGGAAGCCACGCCTGAGATTCCGTTTCCGTGTGAACGGTGTATTTACTGCGTTTGATCTTCTTCCTCAGGACTGTCAGTCATCCGCAGAGAAGGAAATAATCACCCTGGAGTTTACATGTGCTGTCGTCAACCGAAATACTGTAACAACTGCAGCGAGCTACCCCCCCCCCCCCCCCCCCCCCCCCCACAACCACCACATCAATCCTTGCCCTTTTCCACAATCAAAAAGAACATTCTCCAAAATTTTCGTGAGTGTAACCTTATCGCAGTGTAGCCTTTTTGAGGTGGTTGACATTCTTATTTCATTTTGGCCCTAAGCCTTTTCTTTACGGTGCAATATTTTCTCAGATATGTCCCCTCACCTCTTTATGAGATGATTATGGCTTATTTTGATTAATCTCGATGTAAACCCATGTATGAGAAATAAATCACTTCATAAGCAGCATGTTCTACTCTTCATGTCATGACGGCCACAATGATGATGATGATGATGATGATGACGTGAGTCTTCTCCTTATTAACATTCCCACAAGCCCCCAGACCTCGGGGTGTTTCTTTGGATGTAATCGGCCTGTGTGCAGTCAGGCCCCCCGGTGGTGTACTGCGATGCTCTGGGCACACGGTTCAGTGCCCGCTGTCTACCTCCACATTAAACAGCCACCCACAGGCCTGCTTTACCCAGCCTCCAGACCGGAATAACCACCCCAGATCCAAGCCACACCACCCTGCCCTGCCCTCCCTGCTCCACCCTGCCCTCTCTGCTCCACCCTGCCCCACCCTGCCCTCTCTGCTCCACCCTGCCCCACCCTGCTCCACCCTGCCCCACCCTGCCCTCTCTGCTCCACCCTGCCCTCCCTGCCCCACCCTGCCCTCTCTGCTCCACCCTGCCCTCCCTGCTCCACCCTGCCCTCTCTGCTCCACCCTGCCCTCCCCGCTCCACCCTGCCCTCTCTGCTCCACCCTGCCCTCTCTGCTCCACCCTGCCCTCTCTGCTCCACCCTGCCCTCCCTGCTCCACCCTGCCCTCCCTGCTCCACCCTGCCCTCTCTGCTCCACCCTGCCCTCTCTGCTCCACCCTGCCCTCCCTGCCCCATCCTGCCCTCTCTGCTCCACCCTGCCCTCCCCGCCCTGCCCTCCCTGCTCCGCCCTGCCCTCCCTGCTCCACCCTGCCCCACCCTGCCCTCTCTGCCCCACCCTGCTCCACCCTGCCCTCTCTGCTCCACCCTGCCCCACCCTGCCCTCTCTGCCCCACCCTGCCCTCCCCGCCCTGCCCTCCCTGCTCCACCCTGCCCTCTCTGCTCCACCCCTCCCTGCTCCACCCTGCCCTCCCCGCTCCACCCTGCCCCACCCTGCCCTCTCTGCTCCACCCTGCCCTCTCTGCTCCACCCTGCCCCACCCTGCCCTCTCTGCTCCACCCTGCCCTCTCTGCTCCACCCTGCCCTCCCTGCTCCACCCTGCCCTGCCCTCCCTGCTCCACCCTGCCCTCCCCGCACTGCCCTCCCTGCTCCACCCTGCCCTCTCTGCTCCACCCTGCCCTCCCTGCTCCACCCTGCCCTCCCCGCACTGCCCTCCCTGCTCCATCCTGCCCTCTCTGCTCCACCCTGCTCCACCCTGCCCTCTCTGCTCCACCCTGCCCCACCCTGCCCTCTCTGCCCCACCCTGCCCTCCCCGCCCTGCCCTCCCTGGGCTGGGTTCTGCTGGGTCACCTGATTAGAGGCGAGCGTTGGGCTGGGTTCTGCTGGGTCACCTGATTAGAGGCGAGCATTGGGCTGGGTTCTGCTGGGTCAGCTGATTAGAGGCGAGCATTGGGCTGGGTTCTGCTGGGTCAGCTGATTAGAGGCAAGCATTGGGCTGGGTTCTGCTGGGTCACCTGATTAGAGGCTGGGTTATGCTGGGTCACCTGATTAGAGGCGAGCATTGGGCTGGGTTCTGCTGGGTCAGCTGATTAGAGGCGAGCGTTCTGAGGCTCAGACGGCCCGGGAAGCTGCATTAGAGATTGTGTAGACACTGTCAAAATTAAATGTAAAAGGTTTGGAGATGAAATCTTAATTATTGGTTCTCTGTTGGCATAGTATACTAATAGAGCGCAAACCAAGGCAATATGATTAGGCTACTTAACTACTGTCTTTCCATCATCAGGACAATACATTAAAAGCCCATAATAATAAATGGTGCAGCTCAAAGACACTGTAAACAGTGCAGGCCACGTTATCATATACGCCGACACGTTATCATATACGCCGATACGTTATCATATACGCCGCCACGTTATCATATACGCCGCCACGTTATCATATACGCCGATACGTTATCATATACGCCGACACGTTATCATATACGCCGCCACGTTATCATATACGCCGACACGTTATCATATACGCCGATACGTTATCATATACGCCGACACGTTATCATATACGCCGACACGTTATCATATACGCCGACACGTTATCATATACGCCGCCACGTTATCATATACGCCGACACGTTATCATATACGCCGACATGTTATCATATACGCCGCCACGTTATCATATACGCCGCCACGTTATCATATACGCCGACACGTTATCATATACGCCGACACGTTATCATGTACGCCGACACCGTAACTCAGTTTGAGACGCAGGAATTATCACCGCAATTAAAGCAACACAATTATTAAAACCCAAGAATGGGTAAGAAAAAGTACACAGTACACAGCCAAACTGTGAGCCACGGTGAGGTTTCATGAACCTCAAAATGTGTTTACCTGACACGCTATTCACTGCCAGAGACTACATTCACATGCTTTATATACTGGCATACTGCCTACAATGTACTCCAATACTGGCATACTGCCTACAATGTACTCCAATACTGGCATACTGCCTACAATGTACTCCAATACTGGAATACTGCCTACAATGTACTCCAATACTGGAATACTGCCTACAATGTACTCCAATACTGGAATACTGCCTACAATGTACTCCAATACTGGAATACTGCCTACAATGTACTCCAATACTGGAATACTGCCTACAATGTACTCCAATACTGGAATACTGCCTACAATGTACTCCAATACTGGAATACTGTCTACAATGTACTCCAATACTGGAATACTGCCTACATTGTACTCCAATACTGGCATACTGCCTACAATGTACTCCAATACTGGAATACCGCCTACAATGTACTCCAATACTGGAATACTGCCTACATTGTACTCCAATACTGGAATACTGCCTACATTGTACTCCAATACTGGCATACTGCCTACAATGTACTCCAATACTGGCATACTGCCTACAATGTACTCCAATACTCGCATACTGCCTACAATGTACTCCAATACTTGCATACTGCCAACAATGTACTCCAATACTTGCATACTGCCTACAATGTACATAAGTGGGTGGAATAAAGAACGAAATACAAGCCTTTATTCAGTAAAGATTTGTTCTTTCTCTATGTTTCTACACAACCACTGTGTTTGTAAAGGAAAGAAAAGAAAAAAACTTGACTAGAAATAACACTACCAATGCATCACATGAAGTATCGCATCATGCTGTTTGACAAATTCAGTGAAAGTGTGCAGAGAAAATATGTGCCCTGAAGCAGAGAAATATTTGTTATTCTAACAGAGTAGTGCATTTTTCAAAATTGATAATTCAAAAGGTTATCTGACAGAGGTTTCCATGAGAGAGTTATGTCACAGTGTGCCGTAAAACCCACGCCGGAGTTACCGCGTCGCGCGCTGGAGTTTTAAGCTTTTCTCCTTCAGCAGCCGAGCCTGCCCGTGTTCATTTGGATATAACCGGACCTAAATTATAGGGCTCGCTCACTCTAGAACACTTCAGAAATTAGCAGGAGTGGTTGGTCCCAGGTGTGTGTGTTGTGTGAGCTTGCGAATGGCGGGATAACAATGCCGTTGTGATTAGAAAGCAGTCACCTGATTAGAGGCGAGCGTTGGGCTGGGTTCTGCTGGGTCACCTGATTAGAGGCTGGGTTTCTGCTGGGTCACCTGATTAGAGGCGAGCATTGGGCTGGGTTCTGCTGGGTCACCTGATTAGAGGCTGGGTTCTGCTGGGTCACCTGATTAGAGGCGATCATTGGGCTGGGTTCTGCTGGGTCAGCTGATTAGAGGCGAGCATTGGGCTGGGTTCTGCTGGGGTCACCTGGATTAGAGGCGAGCGTTGGGCTGGGTTCTGCTGGGTCACCTGATTAGAGGCGAGCATTGGGCTGGGTTCTGCTGGGTCAGCTGATTAGAGGCGAGCATTGGGCTGGGTTCTGCTGGGTCAGCTGATTAGAGGCAAGCATTGGGCTGGGTTCTGCTGGGTCACCTGATTAGAGGCTGGGTTATGCTGGGTCACCTGATTAGAGGCGAGCATTGGGCTGGGTTCTGCTGGGTCAGCTGATTAGAGGCGAGCGTTCTGAGGCTCAGACGGCCCGGGAAGCTGCATTAGAGATTGTGTAGACACTGTCAAAATTAAATGTAAAAAGGTTTGGAGATGAAATCTTAATTATTGGTTCTCTGTTGGCATAGTATACTAATAGAGCGCAAACCAAGGCAATATGATTAGGCTACTTAACTACTGTCTTTCCATCATCAGGACAATACATTAAAAGCCCATAATAATAAATGGTGCAGCTCAAAGACACTGTAAACAGTGCAGGCCACGTTATCATATACGCCGACACGTTATCATATACGCCGATACGTTATCATATACGCCGCCACGTTATCATATACGCCGCCACGTTATCATATACGCCGGATACGTTATCATATACGCCGACACGTTATCATATACGCCGCCACGTTATCATATACGCCGACACGTTATCATATACGCCGATACGTTATCATATACGCCGACACGTTATCATATACGCCGACACGTTATCATATACGCCGACACGTTATCATATACGCCGCCACGTTATCATATACGCCGACACGTTATCATATACGCCGACATGTTATCATATACGCCGCCACGTTATCATATACGCCGCCACGTTATCATATACGCCGACACGTTATCATATACGCCGACACGTTATCATGTACGCCGACACCGTAACTCAGTTTGAGACGCAGGGAATTATCACCGCAATTAAAGCAACACAATTATAAAACCCAAGAATGGGTAAAGAAAAAGTACACAGTACACAGCCAAACTTAAAATTTTTAAAAGCAAACTGCAGTGCGCCGAACAATGTTTTAAAACCTATGAGCAGCGTTGTGACAGGGTCCGCCCGCCGGCCAAGCACTGATTGTGGTAGAAAAATACAGGATTTAATTATGCCAGAGATGCAAAAAAATAAAAAATTAACATATAGTTTGAGGAGGGTTTCTGCATGTGTATAAAGAAAGTAAAACGATTGAAGTACGATTTAGAAGAGAAAGGATGTTGATGCAAGGTACTGTACTGTAGTTCCTCAATACTGCGGGAGGCGCAGAAAACCTTGCTGAAACGCAGTCGGAAATGAGAGCCTGGTGACAAGCCCAGTGAGATTTAGAGGGATAACTGTATGTAGGGAAGTGTGAGGAAGTGTTGAAGGTAATAGTAGGTGGAGAATACAGAAAGTAAGTGAAAGGATATAAAAATTATTGCTGAAAACATGTAATATCTATTGTTGCCAGTAATATTAAAGATTAAAAATAAATCATGTGGACAATGGCATATTTGGCACTGCTCTAACATCCAGCAGGCCACGCTTTCAGAGGGAAAGCATATTTTCAAGGAACTGCATGACATCTTTGCAGAAATTAACAAATGGCTGATAGGCTATTTTCATGTACAAACAGAAGTCATCCTTCTGTAGTTACTTTTTGCGCCATATTAGTGTTTTCCTTTGCTTTTACTTTGTGTCTTAGTTACACAAATATGAAACCAGAAGGTTAAAGCGCATAGTATACACCCCCCTACACCCCCCTGGTGTAGCACTAGAGCAAATTTGAAAATCAAGCTATTACCATCTCATGTTTTCAAGCTTACAAAGGGGGGTAATAGAGGGCAATAAAATATAACATAAGTACAGTATGCTATACTGTATGTGCGATGTGTGTACTGTATTAAAAATTTAAAACCAACTTCCCTGTCTGTCAGTTCTGGGTAGAACCTTCCATAATTCCACATCCCTTAATACTTTGACTAACCTTACAATACAGATGAGTAGATAGATAATTGCAAAGTGACAGTCTAGCAGGGTTATTTTGAATGTTTATACCATCATTTTTGAAGTCAAACTGTCGTTGAATCCTTTACTTTGTGCTGACCTATATTCTCTGTGGAAGTACGGCGGCGGAGCGAACGTGGCCATTGCAACTTGTTGCTCTTCTTTGTTGTTGTAGTCGACCAGTTACACAAATATGAAACCAGAATCCTTCCACCACTACATTCGTAGGTAACGTAAAGTATCACTACCCCGATAGACTGTAGTCATATTTTATTTGCTTTGGGTGCACTGTGGAGTGTTTAAGTGCGTTTGGTAGTGGATGCTACCGGTTGCCACAGAGTTGCGCTAGCATTAGCAACGTGTGTATGTCCAAAAGAAGGGACAGCATGGAATTAGCTGAAAATGGTTTTCATCAATCAACTACATCATGGGTAAGTCGTAATTGAGACATTATGTCCAAAATTCTGAACTATCCCTTTAAGGCTATAATTCCACTGCCATTTCTTCTCTCTCATCAGATCAATGGGGTACATCCTAATCAACAAGTACATGCAATATATATTGATTTATTTCTTAAACCCAGTTTTAATATGGAGAAAAATTTGTGCCAATATTAATTAAATAAATAATTAAATTAACTTTAACTTTGTTTCCACATTTTATTATTTATTTCCAGATTTTATTATTTAAATGTTTATTTCCACATTTAATTACTTCAGGACTTCTGGCCGATGTCTGCACTGAGAAATAATTAAATCTGTCAACATCACCCATCAAAGCCGGTGGGCAAAGTCACATTTTTTTACGCCTAGTCAAATTTGTGAGGCCTATCTCATCACTCAACCATGCCCCATCCGTTCAGAAGAGCTGATATGCGCATGATGCCAGCCACTGCCTCTTTCCCCTCCGCAGTCAACCAGCTGAGCTGCGCAGTCACTCTGCAGCCCCCCAGCTGAGCTGCGCAGTCACTCTGCAGCCCCCAGCTGAGCTGCGCAGTCACTCTGCAGCCCCCCAGCTGAGCTGCGCAGTCACTCTGCAGCCCCCAGCTGAGCTGTGCAGTCACTCTGCAGTCCCCCAGCTGAGCTGTGCAGTCACTCTGCAGTCCCCCAGCTGAGCTGTGCAGTCACTCTGAAGAAGGACACTTCCTGCGCAGTTGTCGCAAAGGAATAGCTGCAGTTCTTATACAGTTTCTGCGAGAATAGCAGTTGTGCGTTGAGACCAGGGACGGCCCCAGCGGCTAAAACTCAGTCTCCCTGGGCAACCCTGCCACCAATTATATGCCTCATTCCACCATATTGGTTTATCATTTAATGTGTGTTTCACACGGCTGTCCTGTTAAGAACAGGAAGGAATGTGAAAAGAAAGGTGAGCACAGCCTACAGGGTCCCTAGACTGCGATGATGGTTTGTGTTTGTCTGTAAGACTACTGCTGTAGTGCATTTACACAAACCACATTACCATGTGATCATAATCGCTCATTCCGTGTGTGTGTGTGTGTGTGTGTGTGGTGTGCGTGGGGGGGGGGGGGGGGTCCGTTCTGAGCATCTGTCTGAAATACCAGAGAAATATACGCCGTAGCATTTCGGATACTTTACTGAGAGATTTATTTCAGATTACAGTGGAATGATGGCTTCTCCTCCATAGCACAAGGTAATGGGATTTTTCCCCCTCATAAAATAAGGGGGCCTTTATTTATTTATTTATTTATTTTTTACAAATCGCTGCGTGTTTCTAATGCATACTTTGGAGCAGTAGATTAATGTCCAACCTGAGCAATCTCTACACAATCCAAATCATGATTATTTATATATAAATAATGATTAAGTTGGATTGAGAAAACAAAGCTTATTCTTCCAGTGACACACCAAGCATAGATTCTGAATGATACCATTAAGTGAGTAAATCATTGTAGCTATTCATGCAAGCTGTTTGCATTAGTTCATTATTTACTGTCTAGGCCAATGCTGCGGACCAGTATGACCCATGTACGTGGTTATTTTACCCAGTTAAATAACTTGTTACTGTAATTAAACCACGTAGTTCAAAACTTCAAAAGGAAGGAGACCCAATATTTAAAGCTGATTGGTCAATGCATCTTTTTGGCCTTTGTGATGTCACAGGAAGCTTTCAGAGGGAGACCTTGACACAGGCTGTGTCCGAATCAGAGCCCTGTTCCCTGTACACTGTCCCCTGTCCACTCAGACCCCTGTCTACTATGTGCCCTGTCCCCTCACATTGCAAGCAGTGTGCGAAAGAAATCCCGCAAAACTCTTTCCAAACTAGTGAGGAAGTAGTTCGTAATATCTTTTTTAATTTTTTAATTTTTATTGAAAATATCAATCAGTTAACATATGAGAATTGTTACAAAGTGTAGAATATGAATGAAGACAAAAATAAAAAAGAGTATTTCGTAATATGACCCACTCTTGTACATACGCTCTACGTCTTTTACGTTTTCACTTCCGAGTTACTTACTGAAATTGTCGGGTGAGTGCACAGTTCTGCAGATGAGTGTGCTCCTGAATTCCCTCAACAAAACCCCGGAAATAAGGAGTTCATCCTGGTATTTTAAGTGCACCCATTTGTGAGAAAAAGTTGCCCACTCAAAAGCTTTTTGACGAAGTGGACTCAAATATGCATACTCAAAAGGGTGTAGGGCTCTGATTTCGGACACAGCCCAGGTTTATATGGAGGATATTTTGCATACTGTATGTCACTGCAGTATAGACTACAGTAAGCAGTATGCTAGTACACAGGACGCAGTAAATTGGCCATTCACAATGCCTTCCTCTACAACACTGTTATGACCCAACAATACTATCCCAGATGATTTGACATGACCTTTTTGTGCTTTTATCACAATTCATTACTTCTTTGTATCACTTCCAGGTTCTTTAGACTACTTTCATTCTACTTACATACAAACTAATTCACTTAATTAGTTTGATTAATGCAATGATTATATTGAATCTCTTTGTTTGATATGTTTGTGTGTTGTGGGTCTGCCCCCCACTGTCTATGTCTTTTTTGTTGTTGCTGGGGCTACAACTGAAGTTCCCTTGCGGGAAAATAAAAGTTATTCTATTCTATTCTATTACATCACCATATTTTAACACGTTCACCTTCACTAGATTCCTTTTTACAGCATTACCAGTTCATACCATTTCCACCTTTTATTTTCCACCTCACACTATACCATATTACCATCTCTCTATGCCATTTCCAGCCATTGATAATTGTGAAGCAACCACACCTACAATTTCTTTAGGAATTGTTAATCTAGTTTTGTTTGCTGTTATTGAAATTAAGTCTAGTCTACTGACTTTAAGTTTTAAAGTCTAGACCCAAGCATAAATTAAGTCTAGTCTTAATTGGTAGCGGGTTGGTCATCCACAGCTCTGGGGCTTGCTGTTACCAACTGGAAACCGCTTGAGGGGGAATTACAGAGGATAGAAGAAATGCCAAGCTGAAGATCTGTTCACTCACTAGAATATCTGTGTGTAAGCACTCTGCATTAACTTTGGCTAAGCAGTTCTGGCAGTGGCACCTGAAGGCTTAGCAGTGCCTGGGACACAACAATCAATTCAAAGTATAGATAATCTGCCACGCTGATTACGACTAATACAAGTACCTTTGCAAAAAAAACGAGTACCTGTACAAAAGAAATATGCTGAGTGTCTCGCCAGTAAAACCACAGAGGCGCTGGTCAGAAGAAATTAAAATGAATGAGCACGGTTTTCCAAAGAGGGCTGTAAAGAGGCTTTTAATTGGAAGTCATTTATCAGAGCCCTTAACAATGACGTGGCCAGTCTACAGTATTATGAGCTTGTACAAGGAGCAGCTCTAAAGCTTTAAAACGTCAGCTTGGTGTTGAGTGGGGAGGGTCTGAGGAGTTAACACTTCCCTTTCAGATTCGTCTCATCAGAAGGACGGCAGTAAAAGGAGATATTCAGACATCCAAAGGGCTTTAATATCTAGTCAATATACGTCCTTGTCTAATGACTAAATTCTAGTCTTCCTCCTCGTCTGAACAAACAAAACCTGGAGAGCTGAGAGATTTCTGTGGTGATTGAATCCAGGCTATTGTCTTGGTGATTGAATCCAGGCCATTGGCTTGGTGATTGAATCCAGGGCATTGGCTGTGGTGATTGAATCCAGGCCATTGGCTTGGTGATTGAATCCAGGGCATTGGCTGTGGTGATTGAATCCAGGCCATTGGCTTGGTGATTGAATCAGTGACTATTCCCGCACTGACTACCATTATGTAAGGAGGGCAGTATGTAAGGTATGGATCTTTGTTACCTGTCTTTTAAATTATATGCAGCTGCCAGTGAGACACTGGGCTGCATTGGAAGACAGAATCAGGCACTCAGTTATGTTACAATTTGACATTATCGACTGCAGTCAACAACTACAAAAAAGTGCTATTTTAATAGAACACTATAAACATGAGAAATAGCATCTCTTGCAACTCTGTTGAGTCGCTGTCTCATCTGTCACAAATAAGCTGCTTCCGTTTATAAATTAGCTGCCAGTGACCCAGTCGGCTTCTCCTGCACAAATAAAATACATGATTATATTATTATATTTACACTAACTTCAGCTGTAGCTCCAGCGAGCGGACTGACATGCAGGATGAAATAAAAATGTAAAAAATGAAAAGGCCAGCTGCTGCAGTCTCAGTGCGGTGGGAACTCTGCGGGTTTATAAATCACAACAAACATCTGATTTACATCATATAACATCACGAGAGGAGGATGGACAAGGACGAGTTGGTGACGGAGGCCTAATAAATAAATTAGATTTGCGCCACAGGAATCTAAACGTCAACAAAGCAGCGCCGTGATTGGCTGTGGTAATGGGAGGTGTAATGGATCAACAGTGAATGTGAACATACTATGCAAACTGTCTTGAATGGCGCCCCCTGCTGGACAAACAATTATAACAAGAGCCCCCCCCCTTTGGCCCACTGGATCCCTGTCTGTTCTACTCAAGCTGTGGGATCCAATCAAGCCAAGCAGCACAGTACAGCAGCAATCAACTGTTTCCTCAATAAAAACAACAGTGATCCCAGGGAAACTGTTCCATTCCACAATGGAACAGTAATATAATTCAAAACAAAATGAGACTTTCAGGTCTGGGGAAACCGTAAGCCAGTAAAACCCTCCCTGAACATTAAGTTGGAAATATAATTTTAAAAATCTATATACAAATGTATTTTAAAATGGCCATTGAACATTTTTTAATTGGCCTAGCTAGGATCTCAGGGTTTATATTTTACATGTAGATTTATATTTTAAAACTAAAGATAAAGTACCGCATTTAAAAAAGCCTTGATTCACAAGAGAGGGATGAGCTTAAGCTTTTATTATAAAAAATAAATAAATAATAATAATAATATATATATATATGATATATTAAATGTATATCTTTGGCCCCACTGTGCACCAAATGATGTCACCAATTTAATGTGGTCAGGTTTCCTGTATTTGGTCTGATTTGCAGATTTTCACCTGAAATTCTGATATTCTGAAAATACATATGTGAAGATCCATGTTTTTTCCATAATAAAAATGTAATTGTTGATGACCCTGCATTATAACACTGCATACAAGGACACATCTCAGATTTACTTTCTGTGTGAACGGAAACAGCATTATTGTGTATTATAACAGTATTATTATTTCTTATGTGTTAAAGGAACAGTATTATTAGGCTTAGTTTAACGGGGAAAGGATGAGCTTTAGTTTAAAGCAATCTATCATCATTAAAATAGTTAATTCTCAGATTCAGGCTGTTCTTGTATTTTTTTAAAAACAACATATTTACGTATTTATTAGTATATTATTATTTTTACGTATTATTTTTAAAACACTATCACTAACAGACCCCCACCATTACTGATGAATAGTTGCATGTTCAGGTTTTTTACTGTTTAAATAAATAAATGTAAATTATTGCCATTTCATGAATAATTAAACGCTGGTCTGGATGTATTGTCCCGGAACAGAAGTTACAGTTGTAAATTAAAAGGTTATTGATTTGTTATTGATTGATGAGGAGTGTTCACAGGTCAGGTTCTCAATAAGGACGACGGGAAGATTGATCCAAAAAGCACTTCCTGTCCTTGCCCCGGGAGTCGTTAAAAAGCAACCAATCGGATTAAAAGAGCGAACGCTTGTGTTTCCCCTGATTCTTAGGGGACCCACCTGACCACCTCAGATAACCTGCATCACCAGCATGGAGACGACGAGGGGTTCACTAATGAGGGGTTCACTAAGGATGGGTTCACTAAGGAGGGGTTCACTAAGGAGGGGTTCACTAATGATGGGTTCACTAAGGAGGGGTTCACTAAGGATGGGTTCACTAAGGATGGGTTCACTAAGGAGGGGTTCACTAAGGAGGGGTTCACTAAGGATGGGTTCACTAATGATGGGTTCACTAAGGATGGGTTCACTAAGGATGGGTTCACTAAGGATGGGTTCACTAAGGATGGGTTCACTAAGGATGGGTTCACTAAGGATGGGTTCACTAAGGATGGGTTCACTAAGGATGGGTTCACTAAGGATGGGTTCACTAAGGAGGGGTTCACTAAGGATGGGTTCACTAAGGATGGGTTCACTAAGGATGGGTTCACTAAGGATGGGTTCACTAAGGAGGGGTTCACTAAGGAGGGGTTCACTAAGGAGGGGTTCACTAAGGAGGGGTTCACTAATGATGGGTTCACTAATGAGGGGTTCACTAAGGATGGGTTCACTAAGGAGGGGTCCACTAAGGATGGGTTCACTAAGGAGGGGTTCACTAATGATGGGTTCACTAAGGATGGGTTCACTAAGGATGGGTTCACTAAGGAGGGGTTCACTAAGGAGGGGTTCACTAAGGAGGGGTTCACTAAGGAGGGGTTCACTAAGGAGGGGTTCACTAAGGAGGGGTTCACTAAGGAGGGGTTCACTAATGATGGGTTCACTAATGATGGGTTCACTAAGGAGGGGTTCACTAAAGAGGGGTTCACTAATGATGGGTTCACTAAGGAGGGGTTCACTAAAGAGGGGTTCACTAATGATGGGTTCACTAAGGAGGGGTTCACTAAGGAGGGGTTCACTAATGATGGGTTCACTAATGATGGGTTCACTAAGGAGGGGTTCACTAAAGAGGGGTTCACTAATGATGGGTTCACTAAGGAGGGGTTCACTAAAGAGGGGTTCACTAATGATGGGTTCACTAAGGAGGGGTTCACTAAGGAGGGGTTCACTAAGGAGGGGTTCACTAATGATGGGTTCACTAAGGAAGGGTTCACTAAGGAGGGGTTCACTAAAGAGGGGTTCACTAAGGAGGGGTTCACTAAGGATGGGTTCACTAAGGAGGGGTTCACTAAAGAGGGGTTCACTAATGATGGGTTCACTAAGGAGGGGTTCACTAAGGAGGGGTTCACTAAGGAGGGGTTCACTAAGGAGGGGTTCACTAATGATGGGTTCACTAAGGAGGGGTTCACTAAGGAAGGGTTCACTAATGATGGGTTCACTAAGGAGGGGTTCACTAAGGAGGGGTTCACTAAGGAGGGGTTCACTAAAGAGGGGTTCACTAATGATGGGTTCACTAAGGAGGGGTTCACTAAGGATGGGTTCACTAAGGAGGGGTTCACTAAAGAGGGGTTCACTAATGATGGGTTCACTAAGGAGGGGTTCACTAAGGAGGGGTTCACTAAGGATGGGTTCACTAAGGAGGGGTTCACTAAAGAGGGGTTCACTAATGATGGGTTCACTAAGGAGGGGTTCACTAAGGAGGGGTTCACTAAGGAGGGGTTCACTAATGATGGGTTCACTAAGGAGGGGTTCACTAATGATGGGTTCACTAAGGAGGGGTTCACTAAGGAGGGGTTCACTAATGATGGGTTCACTAAGGAGGGGTTCACTAAGGAGGGGTTCACTAAGGAGGGGTTCACTAAGGAGGGGTTCATTAAGGATGGGTTCACTAAGGAGGGGTTCACTAAGGAGGGGTTCACTAATGATGGGTTCACTAAGGAGGGGTTCACTAAGGAGGGGTTCACTAAGGAAGGGTTCACTAAGGAGGGGTTCACTAATGATGGGTTCACTAAGGAGGGGTTCACTAAGGAGGGGTTCACTAATGAGGGGTTCACTAAGGAGGGGTTCACTAAGGAGGGGTTCACTAAGGAAGGGTTCACTAAGGATGGGTTCACTAATGATGGGTTCACTAATGATGGGTTCACTAAGGAGGGGTTCACTAAGGATGGGTTCACTAATGATGGGTTCACTAAGGAGGGGTTCACTAAGGAGGGGTTCACTAATGATGGGTTCACTAAGGAGGGGTTCACTAAGGATGGGTTCACTAATGATGGGTTCACTAAGGAGGGGTTCACTAAGGATGGGTTCACTAATGATGGGTTCACTAAGGAGGGGTTCACTAAGGAGGGGTTCACTAATGATGGGTTCACTAAGGAGGGGTTCACTAAGGAGGGGTTCACTAATGATGGGTTCACTAAGGATGGGTTCACTAAGGATGGGTTCACTAATGATGGGTTCACTAAGGAGGGGTTCACTAAGGAGGGGTTCACTAAGGATGGGTTCACTAATGAGGGGTTCACTAAGGAGGGGTTCACTAATGATGGGTTCACTAAGGAGGGGTTCACTAAGGAGGGGTTCACTAATGATGGGTTCACTAAGGAGGGGTTCACTAAGGAGGGGTTCACTAAGGAGGGGTTCACTAATGATGGGTTCACTAAGGAGGGGTTCACTAAGGAGGGGTTCACTAATGATGGGTTCACTAAGGAGGGGTTCACTAAGGATGGGTTCACTAATGAGGGGTTCACTAAGGAGGGGTTCACTAATGATGGGTTCACTAAGGAGGGGTTCACTAAGGAGGGGTTCACTAATGATGGGTTCACTAATGAGGGGTTCACTAAGGAGGGGTTCACTAATGATGGGTTCACTAAGGAGGGGTTCACTAAGGATGGGTTCACTAATGAGGGGTTCACTAAGGAGGGGTTCACTAATGATGGGTTCACTAAGGATGGGTTCACTAAGGAGGGGTTCACTAATGATGGGTTCACTAAGGAGGGGTTCACTAAGGAGGGGTTCACTAAGGATGGGTTCACTAATGAGGGGTTCACTAAGGAGGGGTTCACTAATGATGGGTTCACTAAGGAGGGGTTCACTAAGGAGGGGTTCACTAATGATGGGTTCACTAAGGAGGGGTTCACTAAGGAGGGGTTCACTAAGGAGGGGTTCACTAAGGAGGGGTTCACTAAGGATGGGTTCACTAAGGAGGGGTTCACTAATGATGGGTTCACTAAGGAGGGGTTCACTAAGGAGGGGTTCACTAATGATGGGTTCACTAAGGAGGGGTTCACTAAGGAGGGGTTCACTAAGGAGGGGTTCACTAAGGAAGGGTTCACTAAGGATGGGTTCACTAATGAGGGGTTCACTAAGGAGGGGTTCACTAAGGAGGGGTTCACTAAGGAAGGGTTCACTAAGGATGGGTTCACTAATGATGGGTTCACTAAGGAGGGGTTCACTAAGGAGGGGTTCACTAATGATGGGTTCACTAAGGAGGGGTTCACTAAGGAGGGGTTCACTAAGGAGGGGTTCACTAAGGAGGGGTTCACTAAGGATGGGTTCACTAAGGAGGGGTTCACTAATGATGGGTTCACTAAGGAGGGGTTCACTAAGGAGGGGTTCACTAATGATGGGTTCACTAAGGAGGGGTTCACTAAGGAGGGGTTCACTAATGATGGGTTCACTAATGAGGGGTTCACTAAGGAGGGGTTCACTAATGATGGGTTCACTAAGGAGGGGTTCACTAAGGAGGGGTTCACTAAGGATGGGTTCACTAAGGAGGGGTTCACTAATGATGGGTTCACTAAGGAGGGGTTCACTAAGGAGGGGTTCACTAATGATGGGTTCACTAAGGAGGGGTTCACTAAGGAGGGGTTCACTAATGATGGGTTCACTAAGGAGGGGTTCACTAAGGAGGGGTTCACTAATGATGGGTTCACTAAGGAGGGGTTCACTAAGGAGGGGTTCACTAATGATGGGTTCACTAAGGAGGGGTTCACTAAGGAGGGGTTCACTAAGGAGGGGTTCACTAAGGAGGGGTTCACTAAGGATGGGTTCACTAAGGAGGGGTTCACTAATGATGGGTTCACTAAGGAGGGGTTCACTAAGGAGGGGTTCACTAATGATGGGTTCACTAAGGAGGGGTTCACTAAGGAGGGGTTCACTAATGATGGGTTCACTAATGAGGGGTTCACTAAGGAGGGGTTCACTAATGATGGGTTCACTAAGGAGGGGTTCACTAAGGAGGGGTTCACTAATGATGGGTTCACTAAGGAGGGGTTCACTAAGGAGGGGTTCACTAAGGAGGGGTTCACTAAGGAGGGGTTCACTAAGGAGGGGTTCACTAAGGATGGGTTCACTAAGGAGGGGTTCACTAAAGAGGGGTTCACTAATGATGGGTTCACTAATGATGGGTTCACTAAGGAGGGGTTCACTAAAGAGGGGTTCACTAATGATGGGTTCACTAAGGAGGGGTTCACTAATGATGGGTTCACTAAGGAGGGGTTCACTAAAGAGGGGTTCACTAATGATGGGTTCACTAAGGAGGGGTTCACTAAGGAGGGGTTCACTAAGGAGGGGTTCACTAATGATGGGTTCACTAAGGAAGGGTTCACTAAGGAGGGGTTCACTAAAGAGGGGTTCACTAAGGAGGGGTTCACTAAGGATGGGTTCACTAAGGAGGGGTTCACTAAAGAGGGGTTCACTAATGATGGGTTCACTAAGGAGGGGTTCACTAAGGAGGGGTTCACTAAGGAGGGGTTCACTAATGATGGGTTCACTAAGGAAGGGTTCACTAATGATGGGTTCACTAAGGAGGGGTTCACTAAGGAGGGGTTCACTAAGGAGGGGTTCACTAAAGAGGGGTTCACTAATGATGGGTTCACTAAGGAGGGGTTCACTAAGGATGGGTTCACTAAGGAGGGGTTCACTAAAGAGGGGTTCACTAATGATGGGTTCACTAAGGAGGGGTTCACTAAGGAGGGGTTCACTAAGGAGGGGTTCACTAATGATGGGTTCACTAATGATGGGTTCACTAAGGAGGGGTTCACTAAGGAGGGGTTCACTAAGGATGGGTTCACTAAGGAGGGGTTCACTAAAGAGGGGTTCACTAATGATGGGTTCACTAAGGAGGGGTTCACTAAGGAGGGGTTCACTAAGGAGGGGTTCACTAATGATGGGTTCACTAAGGAGGGGTTCACTAATGATGGGTTCACTAAGGAGGGGTTCACTAAGGAGGGGTTCACTAATGATGGGTTCACTAAGGAGGGGTTCACTAAGGAGGGGTTCACTAAGGAGGGGTTCACTAAGGAGGGGTTCATTAAGGATGGGTTCACTAAGGAGGGGTTCACTAAGGAGGGGTTCACTAATGATGGGTTCACTAAGGAGGGGTTCACTAAGGAGGGGTTCACTAAGGAAGGGTTCACTAAGGAGGGGTTCACTAATGATGGGTTCACTAAGGAGGGGTTCACTAAGGAGGGGTTCACTAATGAGGGGTTCACTAAGGAGGGGTTCACTAAGGAGGGGTTCACTAAGGAAGGGTTCACTAAGGATGGGTTCACTAATGATGGGTTCACTAAGGAGGGGTTCACTAAGGAGGGGTTCACTAATGATGGGTTCACTAAGGAGGGGTTCACTAAGGAGGGGTTCACTAAGGAGGGGTTCACTAAGGAGGGGTTCACTAAGGATGGGTTCACTAAGGAGGGGTTCACTAATGATGGGTTCACTAAGGAGGGGTTCACTAAGGAGGGGTTCACTAATGATGGGTTCACTAAGGAGGGGTTCACTAAGGAGGGGTTCACTAATGATGGGTTCACTAATGAGGGGTTCACTAAGGAGGGGTTCACTAATGATGGGTTCACTAAGGAGGGGTTCACTAAGGAGGGGTTCACTAAGGATGGGTTCACTAAGGAGGGGTTCACTAATGATGGGTTCACTAAGGAGGGGTTCACTAAGGAGGGGTTCACTAATGATGGGTTCACTAAGGAGGGGTTCACTAAGGAGGGGTTCACTAATGATGGGTTCACTAAGGAGGGGTTCACTAAGGAGGGGTTCACTAATGATGGGTTCACTAAGGAGGGGTTCACTAAGGAGGGGTTCACTAATGATGGGTTCACTAAGGAGGGGTTCACTAAGGAGGGGTTCACTAAGGAGGGGTTCACTAAGGAAGGGTTCACTAAGGATGGGTTCACTAATGATGGGTTCACTAAGGAGGGGTTCACTAAGGAGGGGTTCACTAATGATGGGTTCACTAAGGAGGGGTTCACTAAGGAGGGGTTCACTAATGATGGGTTCACTAAGGAGGGGTTCACTAAGGAGGGGTTCACTAAGGAGGGGTTCACTAAGGAGGGGTTCACTAAGGATGGGTTCACTAAGGAGGGGTTCACTAATGATGGGTTCACTAAGGAGGGGTTCACTAAGGAGGGGTTCACTAATGATGGGTTCACTAAGGAGGGGTTCACTAAGGAGGGGTTCACTAATGATGGGTTCACTAAGGAGGGGTTCACTAAGGAGGGGTTCACTAATGATGGGTTCACTAATGAGGGGTTCACTAAGGAGGGGTTCACTAATGATGGGTTCACTAAGGAGGGGTTCACTAAGGAGGGGTTCACTAAGGATGGGTTCACTAAGGAGGGGTTCACTAATGATGGGTTCACTAAGGAGGGGTTCACTAAGGAGGGGTTCACTAAGGAGGGGTTCACTAAGGAGGGGTTCACTAATGATGGGTTCACTAAGGAGGGGTTCACTAAGGAGGGGTTCACTAATGATGGGTTCACTAAGGAGGGGTTCACTAAGGAGGGGTTCACTAATGATGGGTTCACTAAGGAGGGGTTCACTAAGGAGGGGTTCACTAATGATGGGTTCACTAAGGAGGGGTTCACTAAGGAGGGGTTCACTAATGATGGGTTCACTAAGGAGGGGTTCACTAAGGAGGGGTTCACTAAGGAGGGGTTCACTAAGGAAGGGTTCACTAAGGATGGGTTCACTAATGATGGGTTCACTAAGGAGGGGTTCACTAATGATGGGTTCACTAAGGAGGGGTTCACTAAGGAGGGGTTCACTAAGGATGGGTTCACTAATGAGGGGTTCACTAAGGAGGGGTTCACTAATGATGGGTTCACTAAGGAGGGGTTCACTAAGGAGGGGTTCACTAATGATGGGTTCACTAAGGAGGGGTTCACTAAGGAGGGGTTCACTAAGGAGGGGTTCACTAAGGAGGGGTTCACTAAGGATGGGTTCACTAAGGAGGGGTTCACTAATGATGGGTTCACTAAGGAGGGGTTCACTAAGGAGGGGTTCACTAATGATGGGTTCACTAAGGAGGGGTTCACTAAGGAGGGGTTCACTAAGGAGGGGTTCACTAAGGAAGGGTTCACTAAGGATGGGTTCACTAATGAGGGGTTCACTAAGGAGGGGTTCACTAAGGAGGGGTTCACTAAGGAAGGGTTCACTAAGGATGGGTTCACTAATGATGGGTTCACTAAGGAGGGGTTCACTAAGGAGGGGTTCACTAATGATGGGTTCACTAAGGAGGGGTTCACTAAGGAGGGGTTCACTAAGGAGGGGTTCACTAAGGAGGGGTTCACTAAGGAGGGGTTCACTAATGATGGGTTCACTAATGAGGGGTTCACTAAGGAGGGGTTCACTAATGATGGGTTCACTAAGGAGGGGTTCACTAAGGAGGGGTTCACTAAGGATGGGTTCACTAAGGAGGGGTTCACTAATGATGGGTTCACTAAGGAGGGGTTCACTAAGGAGGGGTTCACTAATGATGGGTTCACTAAGGAGGGGTTCACTAAGGAGGGGTTCACTAATGATGGGTTCACTAAGGAGGGGTTCACTAAGGAGGGGTTCACTAATGATGGGTTCACTAAGGAGGGGTTCACTAAGGAGGGGTTCACTAATGATGGGTTCACTAAGGAGGGGTTCACTAAGGAGGGGTTCACTAAGGAGGGGTTCACTAAGGAGGGGTTCACTAAGGATGGGTTCACTAAGGAGGGGTTCACTAATGATGGGTTCACTAAGGAGGGGTTCACTAAGGAGGGGTTCACTAATGATGGGTTCACTAAGGAGGGGTTCACTAAGGAGGGGTTCACTAATGATGGGTTCACTAATGAGGGGTTCACTAAGGAGGGGTTCACTAATGATGGGTTCACTAAGGAGGGGTTCACTAAGGAGGGGTTCACTAAGGATGGGTTCACTAAGGATGGGTTCACTAAGGAGGGGTTCACTAAGGAGGGGTTCACTAATGAGGGGTTCACTAATGATGGGTTCACTAAGGAGGGGTTCACTAAGGAGGGGTTCACTAAGGAGGGGTTCACTAAGGAGGGGTTCACTAAGGATGGGTTCACTAAGGAGGGGTTCACTAAGGAGGGGTTCACTAAGGATGGGTTCACTAAGGAGGGGTTCACTAAGGATGGGTTCACTAAGGAGGGGTTCACTAAGGAGGGGTTCACTAATGATGGGTTCACTAAGGAGGGGTTCACTAAGGAGGGGTTCACTAATGAGGGGTTCACTAATGATGGGTTCACTAAGGAGGGGTTCACTAAGGAGGGGTTCACTAAGGAGGGGTTCACTAAGGAGGGGTTCACTAAGGAGGGGTTCACTAAGGAGGGGTTCACTAAGGAGGGGTTCACTAATGAGGGGTTCACTAAGGAGGGGTTCACTAAGGATGGGTTCACTAATGATGGGTTCACTAAGGAGGGGTTCACTAAGGAGGGGTTCACTAAGGAGGGGTTCACTAAGGAGGGGTTCACTAAGGAGGGGTTCACTAAGGAGGGGTTCACTAAGGAGGGGTTCACTAAGGAGGGGTTCACTAAGGAGGGGTTCACTAAGGAGGGGTTCACTAAGGAGGGGTTCACTAAGGAGGGGTTCACTAATGATGGGTTCACTAAGGAGGGGTTCACTAATGATGGGTTCACTAATGAGGGGTTCACTAAGGAGGGGTTCACTAAGGAGGGGTTCACTAAGGAGGGGTTCACTAAGGAGGGGTTCACTAAGGAGGGGTTCACTAAGGATGGGTTCACTAAGGAGGGGTTCACTAAGGAGGGGTTCACTAAGGAGGGGTTCACTAAGGAGGGGTTCACTAATGATGGGTTCACTAATGATGGGTTCACTAAGGAGGGGTTCACTAAGGAGGGGTTCACTAATGATGGGTTCACTAATGATGGGTTCACTAAGGAGGGGTTCACTAATGATGGGTTCACTAATGATGGGTTCACTAAGGAGGGGTTCACTAAGGAGGGGTTCACTAATGATGGGTTCACTAAGGAAGGGTTCACTAAGGAGGGGTTCACTAAGGAAGGGTTCACTAAGGAGGGGTTCACTAATGATGGGTTCACTAATGATGGGTTCACTAAGGAGGGGTTCACTAAGGATGGGTTCACTAATGATGGGTTCACTAAGGAGGGGTTCACTAAGGAGGGGTTCACTAATGATGGGTTCACTAAGGAGGGGTTCACTAAGGAGGGGTTCACTAATGATGGGTTCACTAAGGATGGGTTCACTAAGGAGGGGTTCACTAAGGAGGGGTTCACTAAGGAGGGGTTCACTAAGGAGGGGTTCACTAATGATGGGTTCACTAAGGATGGGTTCACTAAGGAGGGGTTCACTAAGGATGGGTTCACTAAGGAGGGGTTCACTAAGGAGGGGTTCACTAAGGATGGGTTCACTAATGATGGGTTCACTAAGGAGGGGTTCACTAATGATGGGTTCACTAATGAGGGGTTCACTAATGATGGGTTCACTAAGGAGGGGTTCACTAATGATGGGTTCACTAAGGATGGGTTCACTAAGGAGGGGTTCACTAAGGAGGGGTTCACTAAGGAGGGGTTCACTAAGGAGGGGTTCACTAATGATGGGTTCACTAATGATGGGTTCACTAATGAGGGGTTCACTAAAGAGGGGTTCACTAATGATGGGTTCACTAAGGAGGGGTTCACTAAGGAGGGGTTCACTAATGATGGGTTCACTAAGGAGGGGTTCACTAAGGATGGGTTCACTAAGGAGGGGTTCACTAAGGATGGGTTCACTAAGGAGGGGTTCACTAAGGATGGGTTCACTAAGGAGGGGTTCACTAAGGAGGGGTTCACTAAGGATGGGTTCACTAAGGAGGGGTTCACTAAGGAGGGGTTCACTAATGATGGGTTCACTAAGGAGGGGTTCACTAAGGAGGGGTTCACTAATGATGGGTTCACTAAGGAGGGGTTCACTAAGGATGGGTTCACTAAGGAGGGGTTCACTAAGGAGGGGTTCACTAAGGATGGGTTCACTAAGGAGGGGTTCACTAAGGAGGGGTTCACTAATGATGGGTTCACTAAGGAGGGGTTCACTAAGGAGGGGTTCACTAAGGAGGGGTTCACTAAGGAGGGGTTCACTAAGGAGGGGTTCACTAATGATGGGTTCACTAAGGAGGGGTTCACTAATGATGGGTTCACTAAGGAGGGGTTCACTAAGGAGGGGTTCACTAAGGAGGGGTTCACTAAGGAGGGGTTCACTAAGGAGGGGTTCACTAAGGATGGGTTCACTAAGGAGGGGTTCACTAAGGAGGGGTTCACTAAGGAGGGGTTCACTAAGGAGGGGTTCACTAATGATGGGTTCACTAAGGAGGGGTTCACTAAGGAGGGGTTCACTAAGGAGGGGTTCACTAAGGAGGGGTTCACTAATGATGGGTTCACTAAGGAGGGGTTCACTAATGATGGGTTCACTAAGGAGGGGTTCACTAAGGATGGGTTCACTAAGGAGGGGTTCACTAATGATGGGTTCACTAAGGAGGGGTTCACTAATGATGGGTTCACTAAGGAGGGGTTCACTAAGGAGGGGTTCACTAAGGAGGGGTTCACTAAGGAGGGGTTCACTAATGATGGGTTCACTAAGGAGGGGTTCACTAATGATGGGTTCACTAAGGAGGGGTTCACTAAGGATGGGTTCACTAAGGAGGGGTTCACTAATGATGGGTTCACTAAGGAGGGGTTCACTAATGATGGGTTCACTAAGGAGGGGTTCACTAAGGAGGGGTTCACTAAGGAGGGGTTCACTAAGGAGGGGTTCACTAATGATGGGTTCACTAAGGAGGGGTTCACTAATGATGGGTTCACTAAGGAGGGGTTCACTAAGGATGGGTTCACTAAGGAGGGGTTCACTAATGATGGGTTCACTAAGGAGGGGTTCACTAATGATGGGTTCACTAAGGAGGGGTTCACTAAGGATGGGTTCACTAAGGAGGGGTTCACTAAGGAGGGGTTCACTAAGGAGGGGTTCACTAAGGAGGGGTTCACTAAGGATGGGTTCACTAAGGAGGGGTTCACTAAGGAGGGGTTCACTAAGGAGGGGTTCACTAAGGAGGGGTTCACTAAGGATGGGTTCACTAAGGAGGGGTTCACTAAAGAGGGGTTCACTAATGATGGGTTCACTAAGGAGGGGTTCACTAAGGAGGGGTTCACTAAGGAGGGGTTCACTAATGATGGGTTCACTAATGATGGGTTCACTAAGGAGGGGTTCACTAAAGAGGGGTTCACTAATGATGGGTTCACTAAGGAGGGGTTCACTAATGATGGGTTCACTAAGGAGGGGTTCACTAAGGAGGGGTTCACTAAGGATGGGTTCACTAAGGAGGGGTTCACTAAAGAGGGGTTCACTAATGATGGGTTCACTAAGGAGGGGTTCACTAAGGAGGGGTTCACTAAGGAGGGGTTCACTAAGGAGGGGTTCACTAATGATGGGTTCACTAAGGAAGGGTTCACTAATGATGGGTTCACTAAGGAGGGGTTCACTAAGGAGGGGTTCACTAAGGATGGGTTCACTAAGGAGGGGTTCACTAAGGAGGGGTTCACTAAGGATGGGTTCACTAAGGAGGGGTTCACTAAGGATGGGTTCACTAAGGAGGGGTTCACTAAGGATGGGTTCACTAAGGATGGGTTCACTAAGGAGGGGTTCACTAAGGAGGGGTTCACTAAGGAGGGGTTCACTAAGGATGGGTTCACTAAGGATGGGTTCACTAAGGAGGGGTTCACTAATGATGGGTTCACTAAGGAGGGGTTCACTAAGGAGGGGTTCACTAAGGATGGGTTCACTAAGGATGGGTTCACTAAGGATGGGTTCACTAAGGAGGGGTTCACTAAGGAGGGGTTCACTAAGGAGGGGTTCACTAAGGAGGGGTTCACTAAGGAGGGGTTCACTAAGGAGGGGTTCACTAAGGATGGGTTCACTAAGGATGGGTTCACTAAGGAGGGGTTCACTAAGGAGGGGTTCACTAATGAGGGGTTCACTAATGATGGGTTCACTAAGGAGGGGTTCACTAATGAGGGGTTCACTAATGATGGGTTCACTAAGGATGGGTTCACTAAGGAGGGGTTCACTAAGGAGGGGTTCACTAATGATGGGTTCACTAAGGATGGGTTCACTAAGGATGGGTTCACTAAGGAGGGGTTCACTAAGGAGGGGTTCACTAAGGATGGGTTCACTAAGGATGGGTTCACTAAGGAGGGGTTCACTAAGGAGGGGTTCACTAATGAGGGGTTCACTAATGATGGGTTCACTAAGGAGGGGTTCACTAAGGAGGGGTTCACTAAGGATGGGTTCACTAAGGATGGGTTCACTAAGGAGGGGTTCACTAAGGAGGGGTTCACTAATGAGGGGTTCACTAATGATGGGTTCACTAAGGAGGGGTTCACTAAGGAGGGGTTCACTAATGATGGGTTCACTAAGGAGGGGTTCACTAAGGAGGGGTTCACTAAGGAGGGGTTCACTAAGGAGGGGTTCACTAAGGAGGGGTTCACTAAGGAGGGGTTCACTAAGGAGGGGTTCACTAAGGAGGGGTTCACTAAGGAGGGGTTCACTAAGGATGGGTTCACTAAGGAGGGGTTCACTAAGGATGGGTTCACTAAGGAGGGGTTCACTAAGGAGGGGTTCACTAATGATGGGTTCACTAAGGAGGGGTTCACTAATGATGGGTTCACTAATGATGGGTTCACTAAGGAGGGGTTCACTAATGAGGGGTTCACTAAGGAGGGGTTCACTAAGGAGGGGTTCACTAAGGAGGGGTTCACTAAGGAGGGGTTCACTAAGGAGGGGTTCACTAAGGAGGGGTTCACTAAGGAGGGGTTCACTAATGATGGGTTCACTAAGGAGGGGTTCACTAAGGAGGGGTTCACTAATGATGGGTTCACTAATGATGGGTTCACTAAGGAGGGGTTCACTAATGATGGGTTCACTAAGGAGGGGTTCACTAATGATGGGTTCACTAAGGAGGGGTTCACTAAGGAGGGGTTCACTAATGATGGGTTCACTAAGGAGGGGTTCACTAATGATGGGTTCACTAATGATGGGTTCACTAAGGAGGGGTTCACTAATGATGGGTTCACTAATGATGGGTTCACTAAGGAGGGGTTCACTAAGGAGGGGTTCACTAAGGAAGGGTTCACTAAGGAGGGGTTCACTAAGGAGGGGTTCACTAAGGAGGGGTTCACTAATGATGGGTTCACTAATGATGGGTTCACTAAGGAGGGGTTCACTAATGATGGGTTCACTAATGATGGGTTCACTAAGGAGGGGTTCACTAAGGAGGGGTTCACTAAGGAGGGGTTCACTAATGATGGGTTCACTAATGATGGGTTCACTAAGGAGGGGTTCACTAATGATGGGTTCACTAATGATGGGTTCACTAAGGAGGGGTTCACTAAGGAGGGGTTCACTAAGGAAGGGTTCACTAAGGAGGGGTTCACTAAGGAGGGGTTCACTAAGGAGGGGTTCACTAATGATGGGTTCACTAATGATGGGTTCACTAATGATGGGTTCACTAATGATGGGTTCACTAAGGAGGGGTTCACTAATGATGGGTTCACTAATGATGGGTTCACTAAGGAGGGGTTCACTAAGGAGGGGTTCACTAATGAGGGGTTCACTAAGGAGGGGTTCACTAAGGAGGGGTTCACTAATGATGGGTTCACTAATGATGGGTTCACTAAGGAGGGGTTCACTAAGGAGGGGTTCACTAAGGATGGGTTCACTAAGGAGGGGTTCACTAAGGAGGGGTTCACTAATGATGGGTTCACTAAGGAGGGGTTCACTAAGGAGGGGTTCACTAAGGAGGGGTTCACTAAGGAGGGGTTCACTAATGATGGGTTCACTAAGGAGGGGTTCACTAAGGAGGGGTTCACTAAGGATGGGTTCACTAAGGATGGGTTCACTAAGGAGGGGTTCACTAATGATGGGTTCACTAAGGAGGGGTTCACTAAGGAGGGGTTCACTAATGATGGGTTCACTAAGGAGGGGTTCACTAAGGAGGGGGTTCACTAATGATGGGTTCACTAAGGAGGGGTTCACTAAGGAGGGGTTCACTAATGATGGGTTCACTAATGATGGGTTCACTAAGGAGGGGTTCACTAATGATGGGTTCACTAATGATGGGTTCACTAAGGAGGGGTTCACTAAGGAGGGGTTCACTAAGGAAGGGTTCACTAAGGAGGGGTTCACTAAGGAGGGGTTCACTAAGGAGGGGTTCACTAAGGAGGGGTTCACTAATGATGGGTTCACTAAGGAGGGGTTCACTAATGAGGGGTTCACTAAGGAGGGGTTCACTAAGGAGGGGTTCACTAATGATGGGTTCACTAAGGAGGGGTTCACTAAGGATGGGTTCACTAAGGAGGGGTTCACTAAGGAGGGGTTCACTAATGATGGGTTCACTAAGGAGGGGTTCACTAATGATGGGTTCACTAATGATGGGTTCACTAAGGAGGGGTTCACTAAGGATGGGTTCACTAAGGAGGGGTTCACTAATGATGGGTTCACTAAGGAGGGGTTCACTAAGGATGGGTTCACTAAGGAGGGGTTCACTAAGGAGGGGTTCACTAAGGAGGGGTTCACTAATGATGGGTTCACTAAGGAGGGGTTCACTAAGGAGGGGTTCACTAAGGAGGGGTTCACTAAGGAGGGGTTCACTAAGGAGGGGTTCACTAAGGAGGGGTTCACTAAGGAGGGGTTCACTAAGGAGGGGTTCACTAAGGAAGGG
>JAINUF010000025.1:6850218-6950218 GCA_029718625.1 Synaphobranchus kaupii
AGTGGTTTTGTGTGAGGGGTGGGAGATATGGCCAAAATAATAATAATAATAATAATAATAATAAATAAAAAAATAATAATAATAATAATAATAATAATAATAATAATAATAATAATAATAATATCACCATTTTTTCAGAGGTTTGGGAAATCCTGCTTACATATCACAGTATTTTGTGGGAATATGGTTTGTACACAAATAATCACAACAACATAATTGATAAACAAAGGTTTTTGCTAGTTCATTTTAAAAACACATAAATTTCACATTCGTTTTTCTCTTTTATCTAAATATCTAACATTATCTAAATATAATGAGAAGTCATTAGCTTGAATAACTAACATTAATATAGAGCTATCTCTTCATGGGGCACATGATCTCGAGGCTTAGGGTGTATGTACATATTGATACAGATTATTTCTATTGAGCTGTAGCAGTGCATTTATGTTACCGTGAAACCGTGGTTACGGTGGAATTGTTCAGGACATTTATTATGATACCACCATGAACACATGCCCTGACACGCCTAGCAACGAGCGACCACAGGTGCCAAAATCAGTATGATGGGGAAAATAATGTGCATATTTGCTGCGGTTTGAAATCCATCACCATTGGTTCAAATAAGATTGCAGCTAATCAAGACTTTTCAAAGCAAGCGACACTGGTTAGCAATGATAACAGGACTAACTTTTCAGTTTGAAGGGCGATTTTCATGGGAAAGCATGTAATGGCTGACAGTGTATCGGTAATGATATAAAATCGCCATAGCGTCCACACCTAGGTTGAGCCAGTCAAGGTGTTAGCACGTGTATGCTACCGTACCACTGGCAGGCAGTGTCCAATCAATGCGCTTGTTTGCTTCCAGTAAAATGTGGACTGGCTCAAACTGCTGTGCAGTTTAGTATTCCCAACCCACTGAGTTTGAGAACGAGCACATACATTGCAGCTCCATCAGCTGCTGCTGTGACATCATGTTAGCAGTTATCTGTCAATCAACCTGCCGCCGACTGGTTCTGGAGTTCTGCAGCACTAAGAACAGTTTTCCTCTGTGAGCAACTGATCCTTTCAGTCCCTGGAAACAGACTGTGAGTTCTTTACCTCTCACCTTGGACAGTTCCTGCTAGACAGCTGCAATGTGTGTCTATAATCCAGAATCCCAGATCTCCTTTATCTTTCTGTAGATATGAAATAGATTATAGATGTGGCAGCTGTGCATATCTTTGCTCTGAATGTGCAGTGTAATGTATATTAACTCCAACAGTGCATGTCCTGTTTATTTAACTTCTGGGTTTACTCAGGGATTCAGGGTTTGTTTTGTGTTATGACTGAAGTAAGAAAATCTGAAAGAGCTTCAAAGCCGTGGAACACCTGTGGGACACCCGTGGAACATCAGGGTTCAAACAAGTTCACCCCTCCTTTGGACTAAAGGGCTTAGAGCTGCTTTGGCTTGTTTGGTATGATATACATTGCATTCCTCACACACAACCCATTTTATAGAGCTGTATACTGTATATACATGTACAACACCAGTAATTCAGGCTAAGTAGTTTGCTCATGGGTACGAAGGCGGTGTTCTACCTGGCAATCAAACCTACGACATTGCAGTTCTCTAATTCTCTAACCATGCTACGCTACTGCAGTCTGTATCAATAAAACCCCATGCAGCTGTTTGGAGGTTTCACATTTTGTCCCTCTCCAGTTTTGATATTCTGGCATTGACTCGAGCGTTTGTGTTTATTTATAATTGTCGTGTTACCATGGTTCTCTGCTACTTTTCTCTAAATTGTTCCTCTGAGTTTCAGTTTTTTATCTGACGGCCAGATGTGTATAATGAGGAGTTTCTGAATGGCTGTTTAGCCAGTAACCTGCTAAAGTTACACCTGTTCTGCTGTTTGAACCAGACCTGTCACAGAGGTGATCTGGACATTCATGCAGCTCTTAAATACATGACCTCCACACAAATTTATAGCACTAAACTGAGCTATGATATTGAAATCACTCCAATAACATTACAGATGGATCAAGATGAAAATTTATATTAGAAAGACAAAATAAAAAAGCCAGACAGTCAGCAGAAATGTTATGTTAATTGAATAAGCCAGTCAACAATAAACTCAGCTGAGGATTATAGGAATGAAACTGGTGCAATTAGTTGTTTAGTAATTTCCTTTCTCACATCTCACGAACGTCCTCCACAGGGGACAGTCAGCAAAGCTGACGTCAGGTTGTTAGCGAGCGTCAGGTTGTTAGCGAGCGCGCTTGTAGCGTACACCTGAAAAGGTTTTCCGCCCCACTGAGCTGGGAAATGGAAAAATTCATATTGTAGTATTTTTATTATGTGCATATAGGCTGACACACTGTATACAAAATGTGCATATAGGCTGACACACTGTATATAAAATGTGCATATAGGCTGAGACACTGTATATAAAATGTGCATATAGGCTGACACACTGTATAAAATGTGCATATAGGCTGACACACTGTATATAAAATGTGCATATAGGCTGAGACACTGTATATAAAATGTGCATATAGGCTGACACACTGTATATAAAATGTGCATATAGGCTGACACACTGTATAAAATGTGCATATAGGCTGACACACTGTATAAAATGTGCATCAACTGTGGCGTGGTGGTGTGGGTTGTGGCTTTATGATTGCAGAAGATTTTTTTTATTCCCCACATGTGAAAGACCCAATTATTTTCCTAAGCCTTGGATCTCTATTAGCAGACGTGCAAGCTCTTAAACGGGCGTGCACACTCTTAAACAGACTTGCTCGCTCGTATACAGGCATGCATGCTTGTAACCACACATCCACACTCGTAAGCAGACGTGCACGCTCGTAAGCAGACGTGCACACTCGTAAGCAGACGTGCACACTCGTAAGCAGACATGCACACTCATAAACAGGCGTGCACCCTCGTAAGCTGACGTGCACACTCATAAGCAGATGTGCACACTCGTAAGCAGACATGCACACTTGTAAGCAGACGTGCGCGCTCGTAAGCAGACATGCACACTCGTAAGCAGACGTGCGCGCTCGTAAGCAGACGTGCACACTCGTAAGCAGACGTGCGCGCTCGTAAGCAGACATGCACACTCATAAACAGGCGTGCACGCTCGTAAGCAGATGTGCACACTCGTAAGCAGACATGCACACTCGTAAGCAGACGTGCACACTCGTAAGCAGACATGCACACTCGTAAGCAGACGTGCACGCTCGTAAGCAGACATGCACACTCGTAAGCAGACGTGCGCGCTCGTAAGCAGACGTGCTCGCTGTCCTACGAGTCTACGAGCTGAGCTGCATGGTCAAGTAGACAGCCCAGTCCAAGGTAAATTTAACATTGATTTGAGGAAGCGTTTTTTAATGGACATTTGCAAATGTATTTAACAGAGATTTAATTAAGCATAGCTGCCACGGCCAGGGAGTAGAACCAGACCCTCGGGGTGTTTAAGACCAGACTTGCAGATGCCAGATGCTCTCTCGGCAGCAGGCCAGATGGATATTTGTTTATTGTTTCTCAGGACAGCTGTGATAAAATGGCAGCACCATTGCCTGACTGTGTGTACAAGTTACACGTAATAAAAACAGGAAAATAATTAAATAATGATAACAAAACTAATAATGCAAAATACGAGAAATATTACCCTAAGAGAAAGGGTAATATTTAAGAGTTTTTAATGAGGACTATGATATACACGGTGGAAAGATTTGCAAATATAAGAATAAAGAATGTGGATGGGCTAATATAAAGAATGTGGATGGGCTAATATAAAGAATGTGGATGGGCTAATATAAAGAATGTGGATGGGCTAATATAAAGAATGTGGATGGGCTAATATAAAGAATGTGGATGGGCTAATATAAAGAATGTGGATGGGCTAATATAAAGAATGTGGATGGGCTAATATAAAGAATGTGCATGGGCTAATATAAAGAATGTGCATGGGCTAATATAAAGAATGTGGATGGGCTAATATAAAGAATGTGGATGGGCTAATATAAAGAATGTGGATGGGCTAATATAAAGAATGTGCATGGGCTAATATAAAGAATGTGGATGGGCTAATATAAAGAATGTGGATGGGCTAATATAAAGAATGTGGATGGGCTAATATAAAGAATGTGGATGGGCTAATATAAAGAATGTGGATGGGCTAATATAAAGAATGTGGATGGGCTAATATAAAGAATGTGCATGGGCTAATATAAAGAATATGGATGGGCTAATATAAAGAATGTGCATGGGCTAATATAAAGAATGTGGATGGGCTAATATAAAGAATGTGGATGGGCTAATATAAAGAATGTGGATGGGCTAATATAAAGAATGTGGATGGGCTAATATAAAGAATGTGGATGGGCTAATATAAAGAATGTGCATGGGCTAATATAAAGAATGTGGATGGGCTAATATAAAGAATGTGGATGGGCTAATATAAAGAATGTGGATGGGCTAAATGGATTGTCTCTCGGCCATTTTGAGACACTCATGTTCTGAGGAGTTTCCTGTATTCAGAGATAGGCTTCAGGAGCGTGTGTGTGCGCGTGTGTGTGTGTGTGCGTGTGCGCGTGTGCGTGTGTGTGCGTGCATGCAGTGTGTGTGTGTGCGTGCATGCGTGCGTGCGTGTACGTGTGCGTGTGTCTGTGTCTGTGTGTGTGTGTGTGTGTGTGTGTGTGTGTGTGTGGAGGCTCAGGCTGGCATGTGGGCTTTATGTGTGTGTGCAGAATCCAGGCTCGGCAGCGTCACATGGGTCAGGTCACATGGGTCAGGTCACATGGGTCAGGTTCCCGCCAGTCACCCGCCCGCGGTGTGTTCCTGACATGCCCGGGCGAATTAAACGGCTGAGCGGTCAGACGCGACGTTTCCCCCGCGGGCGGCGATGTGGTGCGGAAGCAGACAGGAAGCGCAAGACAGTCCTCACAGCTGATAACTCGCCACTTTCACAGCAGAAAGAAGCGCATCAAAATGACAAAACCGCCAACGGAAGAGGAGTTATAGAGCCTCGGGGAGGACGAGCTTATTTATGACCCCGCTCGCCCCGACGCACACACACATGCACACACACACTGCATGCACGCACACACACGCAGACACACCTGTGACACACACACACGCACACGCCCGTGACACACGCACACACACACATATCCGCAAACTGTACACACACACCCACACACACACACCGACACACACGCACACACACACACCAGTGATGCGCACACACATATCCGCGGGCACACACACACACACGCCTGCAGAGGATCCTGATTCATACAGAAACAGACAGACTGTGCAATATATCGCACACACACACCCCCAACACGCACGTGCACACATACCCACGACGTGCATGCATGCACACACACACACACTCACCTCCAGAGGATACTGAATCATACAGAAACAGACAGGCTAGTGTGCACTGTATCACACACACACACACACACACACACACACACACACACGCACTCTCACACGTACGCACGCACACACACACACACACACACACCTCCAGAGGATACTGAATCATACAGAAAGGCCAGTGTGCACTATATTTGCAGGATCACATCTGAGGTGTTGTTTTGCTTGTGGTTCTTTAGTAAAAGTGTAGTAAAATGTGAAGCAGTTTGTGGGAGAGGGGTGTTTATAGCAACCACACATCATCAGCTGCACGCTGACACCCATCTGACATCAGCGAGCGCCTCTCTGTCAGAACACTGACATTCCACTGGGCGTCCTGTCCTTGAACAGGTGTTGAGTTGCTGGTAGGACCTGACGAGCACTGCTGTATTAGCACGATTAGCATGTAGCGATTGGACGAGCACTGCTGTATTAGCACGATTAACATGTAGCGATTAGCACGTAGGAACTCAGTAACGAGCGGCCACCGTAGCTCAACCTCATCAAAGAAAAAAAACAACAGGGATTGTGGGCCGTCCCCTTTTACCTGCGACCCTAAAACCAGGAAAACCATAGAGCTTTGACTCCGCCTCCTGCATGGCCGAGCTTCCAGCTGCCCAGAATGGACTCCTACTGTGATTTAAAAAGTGCTTCTAACAGGTGCTCTGCCAATACAGGGGAGTATTATTCCCTGAGAAACCCCCTTCCAAAAACGCACAAGGAGCAGGGACCGGGCAAGTAGTCACTCATTCGTGGGAGAAACCGGGGGCAACGCTCAAAACGGTAACGGCTTTGATTAAGTAGTCCAGAGATATGCCTCCTGAATAGTTCATTCATCCTTAAGCTGCCTCTGCTCATTAAGCTGCCTCTGCTCATTAAGCTGCCTCTGCTCATTAAGCTGCATCTGCTCATTAAGCTGCATCTGCTCATTAAGCTGCCTCTGCTCATTAAGCTGCCTCTGCTCATTAAGCTGCCTCTGCTCATTAAGCTGCCTCTGCTCATTAAGCTGCATCTGCTCATTAAGCTGCCTCTGCTCATTAAGCTGCCTCAGCTCATTAAGCTGCCTCAGCTCATTAAGCTGCCTCTGCTCATTAAGCTGCCTCTGCTCGTTAAGCTGCATCTGCTCATTAAGCTGCCTCAGCTCATTAAGCTGCATCTGCTCATTAAGCTGCCTCTGCTCATTAAGCTGCCTCTGCTCATTAAGCTGCCTCTGCTCATTAAGCTGCCTCTGTTCATTAAGCTGCCTCAGCTCATTAAGCTGCCTCTGCTCATTAAGCTGCCTCTGCTCATTAAGCTGCATCTGCTCATTAAGCTGCCTCTGCTCATTAAGCTGCCTCTGCTCATTAAGCTGCCTCTGTTCAGTAAGCTGCCTCTGCTCATTAAGCTGCATCTGCTCATTAAGCTGCATCAGCTCATTAAGCTGCCTCTGTTCAGTAAGCTGCCTCTGCTCATTAAGCTGCATCTGCTCATTAAGCTGCATCTGCTCATTAAGCTGCCTCTGTTCAGTAAGCTGCCTCTGCTCATTAAGCTGCCTCTGTTCAGTAAGCTGCCTCTGCTCATTAAGCTGCATCTGCTCATTAAGCTGCATCAGCTCATTAAGCTGCCTCTGCTCATTAAGCTGCCTCTGCTCATTAAGCTGCCTCTGTTCAGTAAGCTGCCTCTGCTCATTAAGCTGCATCAGCTCATTAAGCTGCCTCTGCTCATTAAGCTGCCTCTGCTCATTAAGCTGCATCTGCTCATTAAGCTGCCTCTGCTCATTAAGCTGCATCTGCTCATTAAGCTGCATCTGCTCATTAAGCTGCCTCTGCTCATTAAGCTGCCTCTGCTCATTAAGCTGCATCTGCTCATTAAGCTGCATCTGCTCATTAAGCTGCCTCTGCTCATTAAGCTGCATCTGCTCATTAAGCTGCCTCTGCTCATTAAGCTGCCTCTGCTCATTAAGCTGCCTCTGCTCATTAAGCTGCATCTGCTCATTAAGCTGCATCTGCTCATTAAGCTGCATCTGCTCATTAAGCTGCCTCTGCTCATTAAGCTGCATCTGCTCATTAAGCTGCCTCAGCTCATTAAGCTGCATCTGCTCATTAAGCTGCCTCTGCTCATTAAGCTGCCTCTGCTCATTAAGCTGCATCTGCTCATTAAGCTGCCTCTGCTCATTAAGCTGCATCTGCTCATTAAGCTGCCTCTGCTCATTAAGCTGCATCTGCTCATTAAGCTGCATCTGCTCATTAAGCTGCCTCTGCTCATTAAGCTGCCTCTGCTCATTAAGCTGCATCTGCTCATTAAGCTGCATCTGCTCATTAAGCTGCCTCTGCTCATTAAGCTGCATCAGCTCATTAAGCTGCCTCTGCTCATTAAGCTGCCTCTGCTCATTAAGCTGCATCTGCTCATTAAGCTGCCTCTGCTCATTAAGCTGCATCTGCTCATTAAGCTGCATCTGCTCATTAAGCTGCCTCTGCTCATTAAGCTGCATCTGTTCATTAAGCTGCATCTGCTCATTAAGCTGCATCTGCTCATTAAGCTGCCTCTGCTCATTAAGCTGCCTCTGCTCATTAAGCTGCCTCTGCTCATTAAGCTGCATCTGCTCATTAAGCTGCATCTGCTCATTAAGCTGCCTCTGCTCATTAAGCTGCATCAGCTCATTAAGCTGCCTCTGCTCATTAAGCTGCATCTGCTCATTAAGCTGCCTCTGCTCATTAAGCTGCCTCTGCTCATTAAGCTGCCTCAGCTCATTAAGCTGCATCTGCTCATTAAGCTGCCTCTGCTCATTAAGCTGCCTCTGCTCATTAAGCTGCCTCAGCTCATTAAGCTGCCTCAGCTCATTAAGCTGCATCTGCTCATTAAGCTGCCTCTGCTCATTAAGCTGCCTCTGCTCATTAAGCTGCCTCTGCTCATTAAGCTGCCTCAGCTCATTAAGCTGCATCTGCTCATTAAGCTGCCTCTGCTCATTAAGCTGCATCTGCTCATTAAGCTGCATCTGCTCATTAAGCTGCCTCTGCTCATTAAGCTGCCTCTGCTCATTAAGCTGCATCTGCTCATTAAGCTGCCTCTGCTCATTAAGCTGCATCTGCTCATTAAGCTGCATCTGCTCATTAAGCTGCATCTGCTCATTAAGCTGCATCTGCTCATTAAGCTGCCTCTGCTCATTAAGCTGCCTCTGCTCATTAAGCTGCATCTGCTCATTAAGCTGCCTCTGCTCATTAAGCTGCCTCTGCTCATTAAGCTGCATCTGCTCATTAAGCTGCATCTGCTCATTAAGCTGCCTCTGCTCATTAAGCTGCATCTGCTCATTAAGCTGCCTCTGCTCATTAAGCTGCCTCTGCTCATTAAGCTGCATCTGCTCATTAAGCTGCCTCTGCTCATTAAGCTGCATCTGCTCATTAAGCTGCATCTGCTCATTAAGCTGCCTCTGCTCATTAAGCTGCATCTGCTCATTAAGCTGCCTCTGCTCATTAAGCTGCCTCTGCTCATTAAGCTGCCTCTGCTCATTAAGCTGCATATGCTCATTAAGCTGCCTCTCCTCATTAAGCTGCATCTGCTCATTAAGCTGCCTCTGCTCATTAAGCTGCATCTGCTCATTAAGCTGCCTCTGCTCATTAAGCTGCCTCTGCTCATTAAGCTGCCTCTGCTCATTAAGCTGCATCTGCTCATTAAGCTGCCTCTGCTCATTAAGCTGCCTCAGCTCATTAAGCTGCCTCTGCTCATTAAGCTGCATCTGCTCATTAAGCTGCCTCTGCTCATTAAGCTGCCTCTGCTCATTAAGCTGCCTCTGCTCATTAAGCTGCATATGCTCATTAAGCTGCCTCTGCTCATTAAGCTGCCTCTGCTCATTAAGCTGCCTCAGCTCATTAAGCTGCCTCTGCTCATTAAGCTGCCTCTGCTCATTAAGCTGCCTCTGCTCATTAAGCTGCCTCTGCTCATTAAGCTGCATCTGCTCATTAAGCTGCCTCTGCTCATTAAGCTGCCTCAGCTCATTAAGCTGCCTCTGTTCATTAAGCTGCCTCTGCTCATTAAGCTGCCTCTGCTCATTAAGCTGCCTCTGCTCATTAAGCTGCATCTGCTCATTAAGCTGCCTCTGCTCATTAAGCTGCCTCAGCTCATTAAGCTGCCTCAGCTCATTAAGCTGCATCTGCTCATTAAGCTGCATCTGTTCATTAAGCTGCCTCTGCTCATTAAGCTGCCTCTGCTCATTAAGCTGCCTCTGCTCATTAAGCTGCCTCTGCTCATTAAGCTGCATCTGCTCATTAAGCTGCATCTGTTCATTAAGCTGCCTCTGCTCATTAAGCTGCCTCTGCTCATTAAGCTGCCTCTGCTCATTAAGCTGCCTCTGCTCATTAAGCTGCATCTGCTCATTAAGCTGCCTCTGCTCATTAAGCTGCCTCTGCTCATTAAGCTGCCTCTGCTCATTAAGCTGCATCTGCTCATTAAGCTGCCTCTGCTCATTAAGCTGCCTCTGCTCATTAAGCTGCCTCTGCTCATTAAGCTGCCTCTGCTCATTAAGCTGCATCTGCTCATTAAGCTGCATTTGCTCATTAAGCTGCCTCTGCTCATTAAGCTGCCTCTGCTCATTAAGCTGCCTCAGCTCATTAAGCTGCATCTGCTCATTAAGCTGCATCTGTTCATTAAGCTGCCTCTGCTCATTAAGCTGCCTCTGCTCATTAAGCTGCCTCTGCTCATTAAGCTGCCTCTGCTCATTAAGCTGCCTCAGCTCATTAAGCTGCATCTGCTCATTAAGCTGCATCTGTTCATTAAGCTGCCTCTGCTCATTAAGCTGCCTCTGCTCATTAAGCTGCCTCTGCTCATTAAGCTGCATCTGCTCATTAAGCTGCATCTGTTCATTAAGCTGCCTCTGCTCATTAAGCTGCATCTGTTCATTAAGCTGCCTCTGCTCATTAAGCTGCCTCTGCTCATTAAGCTGCCTCTGCTCATTAAGCTGCATCTGCTCATTAAGCTGCCTCTGCTCATTAAGCTGCCTCAGCTCATTAAGCTGCCTCTGCTCATTAAGCTGCCTCTGCTCATTAAGCTGCCTCTGCTCATTAAGCTGCATCTGCTCATTAAGCTGCATCTGCTCATTAAGCTGCCTCTGCTCATTAAGCTGCCTCAGCTCATTAAGCTGCCTCAGCTCATTAAGCTGCATCTGCTCATTAAGCTGCATCTGTTCATTAAGCTGCCTCTGCTCATTAAGCTGCCTCTGCTCATTAAGCTGTCTCTGCTCATTAAGCTGCCTCAGCTCATTAAGCTGCCTCTGCTCATTAAGCTGCCTCTGCTCATTAAGCTGCCTCTGCTCATTAAGCTGCCTCTGCTCATTAAGCTGCATCTGCTCATTAAGCTGCATCTGCTCATTAAGCTGCCTCTGCTCATTAAGCTGCCTCAGCTCATTAAGCTGCCTCAGCTCATTAAGCTGCATCTGCTCATTAAGCTGCCTCTGCTCATTAAGCTGCATCTGCTCATTAAGCTGCCTCTGCTCATTAAGCTGCCTCTGCTCATTAAGCTGCCTCTGCTCATTAAGCTGCATCTGCTCATTAAGCTGCCTCTGCTCATTAAGCTGCCTCAGCTCATTAAGCTGCATCTGCTCATTAAGCTGCATCTGTTCATTAAGCTGCCTCTGCTCATTAAGCTGCCTCTGCTCATTAAGCTGCCTCTGCTCATTAAGCTGCCTCTGCTCATTAAGCTGCATCTGCTCATTAAGCTGCCTCTGCTCATTAAGCTGCCTCTGCTCATTAAGCTGCCTCTGCTCATTAAGCTGCATCTGCTCATTAAGCTGCCTCTGCTCATTAAGCTGCATCTGTTCATTAAGCTGCCTCTGCTCATTAAGCTGCCTCTGCTCATTAAGCTGCCTCTGCTCATTAAGCTGCCTCTGCTCATTAAGCTGCCTCTTGTTGTTTTTGAAAGAACAGAAATCATTTTTTTATTTCCCAATGATGTTAGAATATAGCAAATAGAGAATACAAGACATGAATCCCATCAGGGAAATGAATTTGCCTTCAGCAGCAAGACACACACACACACACACGCACACACACACACACACACACACACACACACACACACACACACACACACACACACACACACACACACACACACAAACTGAGGGATACAGATATGACTCAATTATATGTACAATTTAATAGTTGTGCACTAACAGGATCGAATTTCAGCCTTCAGAGCTGATATACAATAACCCAATGGACTTCCACCCTGTATATTAATTTACAAATCCAGTGTAGGAGCAGCCCCCTCTGTACACCACACACCTGTACACCACACACATTTGTACATCACACACCTGTGTACATTGTACACCAAATACAGTGTATACCACACACCTGTGTACTTGGATGTTGGGTTCAAATGCAGCCATTGCACAAACGTTAGCACGTTAGCACGTATAATTCTGAGCCCAGAGGAGCATTACCGAAAACACTTATTTCCAGTGTGGATCTCCATGCAAACAAATAAACAAATACTGATGTGAGATCATGTGACGGCTTTCACATTTCAAGTGGAAAAACAAGTGAGCATAGAAATCACAACAACAGCATAGAAAAATAAAACCACTCCCTACAGAAGCTCCAGGTGTTGATGACTCCTTCTGTAGCTGTTTACCTGCTTTCTGAGCTACCTTAGGGCCACAGCCAGGCCCATACAGGGCAGGGCTGGCTGATTTACATATTCCTTTCCACCCAATGTCCTGATGCGCACGAGGAAAGCAGATCTTATCACTGCCTGATTTATATCGGCCACATAAAAAGAGACGCTTTGCATCATTTGACTAGATTTTCGGAGGCTTGCTGGATGTACAGGGTGTTTTGCCACAATTAATCACCGCAGACAATCTATTCCTGCCCACCACACGATTACAAATAAGCGTCTGATTACGACTGATTATCAGTGCTCTGTGACACCCTCTGGGGGGGGGGCAGTTGTTAGGCTGGCCGAGCAAATAAGAACAAACCAGCACAGATGGAAAAAAACAAAAAAACATGAAAAGCAAAACCACACTCTGACCTCTGACCTGCCGACCTCCAGTGACTCTGACCTCTGACCTGCCGACCTCCAGTGACTCTGACCTCTGACCTGCTCAGCTCCAGTGACTCTGACCTTTGACCTGCCGAGCTCCAGTGATTCTGACCTCTGACCTGCTCAGCTCCAGTGACTCTGACCTTTGACCTGCCGAGCTCCAGTGATTCTGACCTCTGACCTGCCAAGCTCCAGTGACTCTGATCTTAGCAGTATTGTAATAAAGGCCTGAAATGAACGCTACTTGCGTAGAACTCTAGACTTGCTCATCTGGTTCCTTCATTTCTGCAGACAAAGGGACTTGCATGATTACCCCTGGTAGTCTTCAGACACTTGTAAAAGTGGAGGATGCTGTAATTGGGAGGTATTCTTTTTTTAATGGACACTGAAAACTTCAGTGTGTAAAGGGCACGTATTTAAATCCACTCCAACCACGGAGACAGCGAATGAAGGGCTGACTTGAAGACGAGTGCAGACAGCACATGCCCGCAGGGGTTTAGAGATACACAGCAGGACATTGCAAACTCCTTTCAAAAATATATATTTTAATGAGCAGGCATCCAAACTGAGCTCGACTTTTCAATTCCCCCCCTTTGTAAGTGAAGAATAAAAAAGATGATGGGGTATGGGGGGGAGGGAGGTGTTGTGACATCATCTGTCAGCTTTCTGAAAAAGACAGTATGATATGAAGTATGAAATATGAACCAATCTTTTTTTTTTTTTTTTACCAGCCGCACACTGGTGTTATAGAGGTGACTCTGGTAGGGCTGTTTCTGCCATTGTTTGGGAGGAATAATATCCTCCGACCGCGGTATGTCGATATATATCGCCCCGCAGGGTGACGCAACCGTAAAACCTGCTGGGCCTCAGCTGTCATTAATGGAGCCCATTCCAAACTCGCTAAATTGTGCATCGCTTCCCAATTGGCTAAAGTCTGGAAACCTGTGACTCTAATGCATCAGCAGATTGACAGCTGGGCTCCACCCACCATTAAATCATTACACTCCTTCGATTGAGGGGAAGAAATGCTCTGATGCTATTTTTGGACAGAGAAGTGATGCACTAACCATCCGTCGCCCACTCAAAGGCAGATAGTTGCAATTTGTGCAGAGCTTTAATTATTTAATTTGGGCTGGACATTTCAGGGCATCTGAGGCGTCTTTAAGGCCAGGTACCACAGGTGAATTTGGGGATTCGGATTCCAAATGTTAATTCTGGTATTTTGCTTCTTTGAACACCCTAGTTTCATAAAAATGTACAAAATAATCTTAAATAGTTATTTTTTATAATATACATGAGGCCCAAAATGATCTTTTAACAGCCATTTTCTCAAAATGAGAAAACTGTTGTCTAAACTTTATCTCAAAAGTAGGTACAGCCACAAAATTCCACATGCAGCTTAATGAATTTAATAGCTAGTAATGTACAAAAGCTTTTTTATATCTTTCGTAATAGAAATTTTGTACAATTTTGAAATTCTGTAAAAACAGGTGAAATGTATTTTTTGACATGTCAATATTGTTTTTTTGAATATTTATGTAAAAAAACTATATATTCACAAATGACTCTGTAGAGTCAAAAAACGTGTGCCACTGCAGGCTTCTGTGTTTGTATCATGTTTTTGTTACTTTAAAGGACCACAGACGATCCGTTTACTCAGAAAGGGACACGTGGAGGAATGCACAGGCCTAGCTCACCATAACGAGCCACGCCACTCCCCACACTTCAGAAGGAGTCTGTGGGCTTTTCCCCTTATTCCGCTGGTTTGGAATGCCTGATCGTATTCACCAGCAGTCACTGATGGAGCCTCAGCTATTGATTCAAACACGCGTTTGGCGTGTGCTCTCCTTCCGAAGCACGTGAAGTCAGCCGCCGTTTCTTATAACACCTCGGTTCACTAGTCAGACTCGCGCTGACAGCAGATAGCGCCCAACCGACCGGTGGGGGGATATAGCGCATAGCAGCAGCGGTGGGGGGATATAGCGCATAGCAGCAGCGGTGGGGGGATATAGCGCATAGCAGCAGCGGTGGGGGGATATAGCGCATAGCAGCAGCGGAGGGGGGATATAGCGCATAGCAGCAGCGGTGGGGGGATATAGCGCATAGCAGCAGCGGAGGGGGGATATAGCGCATAGCAGCAGCGGTGGGGGGATATAGCGCATAGCAGCAGCGGTGGGGGGATATAGCGCATAGCAGCAGCGGTGGGGGGATATAGCGCATAGCAGCAGCAGAGGGGGGATATAGCGCATAGCAGCAGCGGAGAGGGGCGGGGGGGGGTATAGACCATGGGGCCCATCCATAGACATGTATATTAACTAGACAGGACAGTACGCCCTCTGCCAACCGTCGTTTTGAAGGCCCCGGGAGTAAGCCTGTACTGAGCGTGTCACTGTGCTGTGAGCGCAAAAGATTGGTGCTCCCATTAAAATGAATGGGAAATGTCAGACCTTTGAAGGCGAAATTAAACTTCCCCGATTATATTTTTTAACTCGATTAACGGTTGTCACGTCTCATATGAAAAACAGATTATGAAAATATGTTACATTTTTAGGAAAATGGAATTTTAATAAATAATTCGACAAAACGTCTGGGCCAAAACAATCATTGTTTCACAAACTGCTACGCATAATGAATGCTATGATCACAAAAAATTGACTGATTAGGTTTTCCTTGGTTGTGAAGTCAGCTTGGCCCCTCCCACCCTCTCCAGTTCCTATACGCTCTATGGGCCCATCTATGCTGTAGAACAGTGCCGTACAGATACCGGACCATAGAGCCCATCCATGCTGTAGAACAGTGTCTTACAGATACCAAACCATAGAGCCCATCCATGCTGTAGAACAGTGCCGTACAGATACTGGACCATAGAGCCCATCCATGCACTAGAACAATGCCGTACAGATACCAAACCATGGGGCCCATCCATGATCTAGTACAGTGTCTTAACAGATACCAAACCATGGGGCCCATCCATGGACTAGAACAGTGTCTTAACAGATACCAAACCATGGGGCCCATCCATGGACTAGAACAGTGTCTTAACAGATACCAAACCATGGGGCCCATCCATGGACTAGAACAGTGTCTTAACAGATACCAAACCATGGGGCCCATCCATGGACTAGAACAGTGTCTTAACAGATACCAGACCATGGGGCCCACCCATGTACTAGAACAGTGCCTTAACAGATACCAGACCATAGAGCCCATCCAATCGCTAGAACAGTGCCTTAACAGATACCAGACCATAGAGCCCATCCATAGACTAGAACAGAGCCTTAACAGATACCAGACCATAGAGCCCATCCATAGACTAGAACAGTGCCTTAACAGATACCAGACTATAGAGCCCATCCATGCACTAGAACATAGCCTTAACAGATACCAGACCATGGGGCCCATTCATAGACTAGAACAGTGCCTTAACAGATACCAGACCATAGAGCCCATCCATGCACTAGAACAGAGCCTTAACAGATACCAGACCGTGGGACCCATCCATGCACTAGAACAGAGCCTTAACAGATACCAGACCATAGAGCCCATCCAATCACTAGTACAGAGCCTTAACAGATACCAGACCATAGAGCCCATCCATGCTCTAGAACAGTACCTTAACAGATACCAGACCATAGAGCCCATCCAATCACTAGTACAGAGCCTTAACAGATACCAGACCATAGAGCCCATCAATGCACTAGAACAGTGTCTTACAGATACCAGACCATAGAGCCCATCCAGGCACTAGAACAGTGCCTTAACAGGTACCACATAAGCAAACAAATGGCACAATCTTTCAATACCAGGCAACAGCGGTTCTGTTCACCATAATTCTATTTTTACACTCTGAGCTCCTGTAAAGTGCACAAAAAACAGAACTGGACCTCACAATGCCGCTACCCAGTCTGACATACTGGGGTCCAAATTATCACAACCAATGGCATTTCTTTTTCTGAAGATAACAGATGTGGCACTGTCCTGTTCTTCAAAACACATCTCGACAGGGCTATGCTCGGAAACTATTTGGAAGACAACAGTGCCTTCTTTAACTTCCACATCCTGTTCCTTCATATAGTCACGGCTATCTCATACAATTTAGACATCCATAGAATAGAAATTACATCATTTTTTTTATATCAGAATTGGTTATTATAACCATAATTGTATGAAACTGAGGCCAAAGGTTCAACTACTTTGTTAACAGCGTCAGAGCTTTCAGACAATTAGCGTGTCATGGAAAAGCTCTCCAAGTGCAGTAAATATATTTCCGCATTATATCTGTTTTTCTACTTCTGTTTTGACTTCTGTTTCTTTCATGTAAAAAATAAATATAGGCTTATGCAAAAAGAAAAACGAAAACATGGAAAGAGATTGATGTCAATCTATGAAATCATTGCAAATTTCATTGTGTGTATGATTTAACTCCAATATAAGAGCCTTTTGTACATCTGATAATAATAATAATAATAATAATAATAATAATAATACTAATAATAATAATAATAATAATAATAATAATAATAATAATAATAATACTAATAATCGTCATCATCATCATCATCATCATCATCACATGGGAAAGAAATACCGAATGACCAATGTATTCTTACAGCATGTATTTCCAAACAGCTTGGAAAGTAAATTTTAGATAATAGGTATTTTGTAGACTATATAATTAAGTCAAATAAACAATTAAATACATAATAAACATACATGACAACGTTGGTCCGACAGGTAATGAATGGTCAACTCACTCAGAAAACCTTAAGCGACTTTAAAATGCTAATGCTACGATATTTGAATATTAGCCATAATGAGAGCTAATAGAAAAATAAGATAATTCGGTTCAGAATTGTTGCCTATAGGCACTCTATTTAATTGCAAAAGGCCCGCAATAGCACATGTGAACATAACGGTTAAAGCAATCGCATATTATCATCTACCCTTTAGCTCTGGCTTACGTGTATATTCGGCTTGCAACGGTTTTCATTGAATTATTTTACGTTTGGAAGAATTAAACTGTAAAAGGCAGGTGTTCAAGTAATCCGAAGTAGAATTCTTGGCCTAAAATGATTCTTTTCACAAGTTTTCAAGACTGGTATACTATGTCCAGTGCACTGCATGATCACCAATTGTTTCAAAACATACACAGAAATGCAAAAGGAAAATAACAATCGTCGCAGTTAAAATAATTTAGCCTACGGTGTGTAACTGTGTAATTAAATGTTATAATAAAAATAATAATTTATAGAAACAAACTATAATGTAAATTTTAATGAAAATTAACTATAATGCGTTTCTTTAAATATCAAAGATAACACCTTTATAGCCTAACGTGAATATCAAACCACCAAAAGATAGGACACATTTTATAAAAGGGAAAGACATTCAACTGAGAGACTCTGGACGATTAAATGCAAAAATAAATACATAGCTAATCAATAAGAAGTAGAAGAACGCAATAAATGGAAATATATGAAAGCAATAGAGTAGTACTCACCAAGAAAATTTTCCAGGGAGACTTGCAGTGCTGAAAGCCGTGAGATCGGTGGAGCTGCCAAGATGCTTACTCTTCAACAGCTGTCGGTACGGTGTAGCGCAAAGACCCACTATACGCGTGGAGCAAACCACTCCGCTCCATCACGGGGGAAAATGCAACCCACGAGATAAATGATAACGTTGTGCGTTGTTACGCTTTTCTTCAGATAAGCCTACGTATAATGTTCGTTTCCCCGCACAATGCACTTTATTAACGGCAATTCATTTATTGGAATAATAATGCATTTTAAATCTATCAACGCTATCTATGCTCCGTTGTCAACAGTGCAATATTTACATTTCTCAAGATGTCCTTTTCTTGCGTTACTAAATTACAGTGCAATGCAACCTGTTGGAGTAGGAAAGGGAAGTTCTGTAGGTTATACACCTGTTTGATTGACACTTCTCTATACTACTCTGTATCACACGTTAGTATTTGTACCCAGAGGCCTGGATCAGTGACACCACTGTGATCTACGGCCACGTTTGAAAGATCTGCACTCTGGTTTGTACTCTTGTGCTTCTCCCCCTACAGGCACCTGGTAAACTGGGATTTCACAGCATGTTGGATGGTGCCCTGTGCCCCCTGCAAGGCCTGCTGAAACCAGACTGAACCCACACACAACCAAACAAGCGCCAGGCTGTGGTGCCACACTCAGTCCAGCTCAATTATAGTTTATGATGCACAGCAGATGCACAGCAGAATGGTGGACAGGCAGGTAAAATGTTTTTTCTTAATATGACAGGGCACAACTGTAAGGTTTAAGATAAAAAGAAATCTCATAGGGCCCTTCTGACTGACTTCCACAATCATCATGTTATCCATAACTCCTAAAACTCAACCCTCTGGGTCGGGGGCCCCCAATGCTGGGGGCCACAGGCAGTTGCCTGCCTTGCCTGTTCTTAAGACCTCCCTCTGGACCCTCTGCAGCATTGCCACTCATCTGCGTTGCATTAAACCTTTAAGGTGTGAGGTCACAAACGTGTGATTAGAATGTTCTTAACTGGGAATTCTAATGCTGACGCAACAACCACTGCTGGTATCTGAAAGCAGTGGAGTTCTAGAACACTGACTTTAAAAACATTCCAAAAAAACCCTACTCTTCAAAAGGTTAATTGCAGACACTCTTGTCCAGTGTGTTTTACAATGAAGGAACATGTAAGCGCATCCACCTGATTTATGTGAGAAACCTGGCCACACCTGGCTTACAAGTAACATTCCCAGACAAGCGAGTGAATGCTCCACTCCCTACACCAGCTTCCCATATTTAGGCCTGGGATGTGAATGTGGGAGATTTATTCTTCATGCCATGCGTTGCCGCTACTAATATAATGTGTGCATAAGAGGGTCATCCCTCAATAGACTTAACAGTGTATAATCTAGAATAATAGCACCTTGTATAAGTAAAGAGTTAGAATCAGCATACAGGAGAGTCTCTGTGTTTGAGAAGCCTTAATTCCTGACACTGAACCACAAACGTAACTCATCTTGTTTCTATAGTGACAGAATTGATGAGCACCAATAAGTTACATAAACCCTGTCTTCATAGCAGAGCAAATGCTTCGTCACCTACTAATCACCCCAGTCAGGGTGTGAGATATATCCTAATGGCAGCCTCTCGCTCCTGGCATTCATTCGGAACGCACGCTCTCTGTAGTGTCACATGACGTCTTCGTCCCTGCGCCGCTTTGAAAATGTAATAACTAATCCCGTCTACATATATTATCTCTGACATATTCGTTTTGATCAAGCACTGCACATATTCTCTCTCCTCTACCCTCTCCCTCAACTGCAGACAGTGCCTATTACATTTTAACTGTTTCAGTCTATCACAGAGAACACTGCTGGCTATCACATCATTAAGGAGACGGATCCATTTCCTCTCTGTATAGTGCTCCAGTTCTGCCTTCCTGGGTGAAAACCCCTTAACTATAATCAGGTGTTATTTTTTTCTGCTGATGCACGAATGTGGCTTTTTTTCTTTTTCTTCCACGTGTTGCTGTTCATGTTGTTTTTGTGTGTGTGCGAGAGAATGTGTGTTTGACGATGTCTGACTTAATTCTCTTCACAGAGAATGGTTCTATCTGATCCTTATCTTCAAGCTCCCAGACTGTAATGTAGTATCCAGAGATCAGTGTGTTCTAGCCACAGGTAAGCTGATAAGACCCCCAATCCCTAGCCAGTTTGATCCAGTGCAGGTACATATGAGCTTCCTTTGAGGCTTTTTCTAAGGTTGAACTTCAAAGGATTACAGCAGTTTCACTAAACACTTGTCGCATTGCCAAGAGGCACAGTGTAATAGCATATTTTATATATTTTTATATCATAATTCAAACTAAATGCTGCTGGGGGTTCAGGGATATTAATGCTTAGCAAAGTGAACTTTAAGCCTTGGTAGAAAATGCGTTTTTTTTTTGGGTGGGGGGGAGGGAGGCGAGAGTACGTTGCAAACTAATTACAACTCTCACAAAACCCTGGTATTGACAGTCAGAAATGGAACAACAGTAGTACCACACAGGCAAATGGCGACATCTCCTGGACATTTGATGCCATTACACTTTGTGAACCAGTATTGTTTTACTATGCACATTTGCCATTATTTTTCATTTCTTTATCATATGCAAAAGAATGGAAAATTAGCATCAAATAAATCAGTATGTGGCGTTATTTAGTGCATGCAGCTAAATCACACTGATTGTTATTGAATATAATGCTGATTATTTACAGAACTAACAAATAGGCAGCCATCCAACAAGCTAGCTTTGAAGCTAGCTCTCAGAATCTAACTTAAAACAAGATTTTCCTGAATACCTGTGTACAAAAGGAAGTCATGGCATGCAAAGGATATGTGACCAAATATGAAAAGTGATTACTTAATTCTACATTATGTTAATCTGTCCAATATTTTTTGATGCCCGAAAATGGGGGTGACTATGTACAAATGGTTCTATAATTTCTAAACGGTTCATCCGATATGGATGAAAATACCCTCAAATTAGAGCTGACAGTCTGCACTTCAACCTCATTGTCATTGTATCCTTTCAAATTCAAAGTGCTAGAGTATAGAACCAAAATAACAAAAAATGTGTCATTTTCCAATTAATTATGGTGCTCACTGTATGTTAACCTTACTTAAGGGTCGCTGGATCATTTGTGGGAGCGACATGTTGTCTTGTTTTATATTTAGAGTTGGTCTTTGTCTGGTCTTTAACCTGTGACCTAGCTCTGTGTGTGTGTGTGTGTGTGTGTGTGTGTAGCACTGAGTAAAAATGAAAGTTTGATAACCACCAGAAGTAACTTTCAATCTAGTTCAGGTATCTCAATGGGTGAAAAATTTGCATGTGAGCATACACGTGTACATGGACATGTGTACGAATGTGTTTGTGTGTGTACATGGTTCTGTGAGGGACAATGAACAGTGTCTGTGTGTGATGTGACTGAGTGCACTGACCCAGACACTTCCTCTGAATTCCTACATGGGTCATATTGACCCGAAGCAGCAAGGAGATTTCGGTCTTTTTTCACATTTGAAGTTGTTTTCTGGTCATATTGACCCGAATACAAAAGGAGGGTTAAATATACTGCAGAGTAGTACAGACTTTTTAGACTGCATACAATGATATTATAAAACCTGTGCGGAAAACTTTTTAAAATAAATTAATTATGAAATCGATTAAGGCTGAAGTAACCGCACATTTCACGTAGCATTTCACACTAAATATACTTTTTTGCAAACAATCGAAGTATGTTATCCGCGAGATATTTTTGCAAGAAAAAAAATACTTCGTCTACGATAACAATGTCGACCGTGAGTGTGGTTTTAGTCTACAGAACTGTTCTGTGCTTTGGTCAGGTTGCCTGGCTCCTGATTGGATGTTAGAAGTACGGTCCTATTGACCAATCATGTGGTCTAATCCCCTGATCAGACCGGAACTTCCTTTGGCGTGAAGATGGCGGCGCTCCGAGTCGTGGTGGTAGCCGGTAGCAGGAGGAATCTCCTGAACTTATCGAAAACCCTCCACGTTTCACGGGTAGGTTCCAGTCACAGCGTTTCTCTTAACCGCGCTTGATAAAAGCTGTGGATTCCCTCTGTTGTAGTTTACGTGTGGAAATATTCACATATCCTCTCTGTAGCCTACGTAACTTACAGGCAGAGATTGTATAGTACGGTATAGTAGTCTCTCTCTATGGGCTTTGATACAGGCAAGGTCACTTGTGATGTGTTGGCTAACTGCTGCTACGTGTGGATAGAGCTAGCCTAGCGTTAGCCGTGACCGGCTTTTTGCGATCTGAACTCGCCGGTGTTTTGCCAGATAGACTTTACCTTTAATTGAAAAGTCCAACAGAAGACATCGGCACCGGGGCGTAGCTGAATAATTTATAACATTATGTAGCTAATGTAAACCAACTGATGAAATATTTCTAGACAAGTAACAGTTAATTTAACAGCTAAGTAAGGTTACATCTAAATAACCAGCTGGCTTGAAACATGAAGTTGGCTACCGTATGGATCTATCTTGGCATATTGTCAGATGATTTTTTTTAATGGAATAATTTCCCATGCTTTATTTTTGTTGGGTTTAGCTAAATTATCCGCATCTAACTAAGCTAGTTATTATTGTTAGCGAATATGTGTGTGTGAAGCTCGCTATATCCTCTTGTGACCCGACAAATTTTTCTAAAAAAGTAGGCTGCTTTTATTCTTTCAAAAATATAACTTTTTTATTTTGATTGAATGTACCTTATTCTGTAGGTTTCAGAATGGTAGAATATATAGTTCTTGAGATTAGGACCAGAGACTCATGTCTCCTATAGGGGAGAAATGAATAGCCTGGTTTTAGGAGGATATAGCCGCTACCTCATATGGTCATATCAGCGAGCTTCTCCCTGGATGTTGTATGTAAGGTTTGGTTTGAAGGCTAACGATGAAGAGCATTTTTAATGCTTTTAAACACGTTAGAAATGGGTTGGTTCGTAAAAACTGTACAGTATTTTGTTTTATAGTTACTCGTTGTGCAGTAATATGGCTAGCGTTAGAATACAGACATTGTCGCATTTAGGATGTATTCGTGATTTTCTGGGGGGGAAATATAATAAAATAGGGATATGACAGTCGTGTTGTCACAGAAACCAGAGGGGGTCTCCATTCCCCACTCATCATGGAGTACATTGATAATAACACATACATGAACGCCATTGATGATTGGTTATGATTGATACCTTCCGGCTAGTAGTCCCAGGAGGTAGACCCTGTGAAACAATGCAAATTCATTGCCCTGAGATTTTATTTTGTACTAGTATGTTGATCGTACGTAGTATGCTCTGCAACAGTTTGAAAACCATTGGTTACTGGATGATGACACACGATTGGCCTAGTTTTTGGGGCTCAGCCCCACCCCCTTTGGGAGTCAGACACTGTGGATGCTTGTGGTATTTATTTGTGATGCCTAATTGAGGGCTTAGTAGACCCACCTCCCATTGATGTGTGCCAGTCAGAACAGCCCTTAGTAAGGGGGTGTGTCATTTTTAAGAGGTAAGTACAGAATGGAGGTGAAATATTACCATTTACCGACTGACATGTTTTCAACAGGCCAATATGTCATTCTCCAGCCTGCCGCCGGGAAAAAAAGTGGCGCTGTCCGCACTGGGCGTCTTGTCAGCAGGGGGCGCTGGTCTCGCCCTGATGCTGCACCAGTCTGTAAAAGCCTCAGATTTGGAGCTGCACCCTCCCTCCTATCCGTGGAGTCACGGCGGCATGATGTCATCTCTGGACCACGCTAGGTCCGTCCCACAAAATGAGTAGAAATTAACATAACTTCCTGCACGCCAGTGCCTTAGCAAACCTCGCTCAGTGAGCTAAGCATCTGGGCACTAGAATACCTACTCTGTGCTCTGATAAAGGTCTACTCACAAAAGATAATGTGAATACATGAGATTTGCAAATGGACCAGTGTGCAGAAGTTGCATTAATGTGCTGCTGTGCACATATATTCAATAGATGAAATGTTTATGTAACATGCAGTTCATACACACTCTTTCCTGATTGGCCGTATGGTATGGAACCACAATAGAGGGGTATGAGCTACTTTTTAGGATAATTAGAGAATTCCCTTTTTGTCTTGCATTAATTTCTGTTTATGCGTTTAATGAGCTGTTAGACCTGTCATGTAGAAATACAATATCAGTTATTTAAATTAATTTCTTTGCCAAAGCTGTGTTAATAATAGGTTTTATTGCGTGGCTTGTTTTAAAACATTGTCCTATGAATTTTGAGTTGATGTCAGTCATTGTGTTGTCAGGGGCTCAGTCTAATCAAACTGCATGTGTTTACCTGCAGTGTTCGTCGTGGGTATCAGGTGTACAAGCAGGTGTGCTCTGCCTGCCACAGCATGGAGTACCTGGCCTTCCGGAACCTGGTGGGCGTGTCCCACACTGAGGCAGAGGTCAAGGTGCTGGCTGAGGAGGTGATCTTTCACATCAATGTGTCAGTGTATGAATAGTCATGAATATGAGTCCTTCAAATATTTTAATTATTTCATATATTATATTATTTGAATGTGGGTTATTGTGACCCCTTTAAACACACCTTGAGCAGTTATAAACGTGCTAAATCGCAATCGATTTAATTGAAATTGGATTGCCTCTCCGGGAACCGTCACCTTATCGTGGTGGAGAGGTTTGTGCGTCCCTATGAACCTGGGAGCTGTGTTGTCTGGAACCTTGTGTTCCTGGTAGGGACTCCCATGGCAAATTGGTGTCAGGCGAGGGGCCAGATTAAGAATGGTTCAAGAAAACCCCCATGGAACATCAGAACAGAAGCTTCGTGACCCTGCCCGGAGGAAGCCTGGGGCCCCCTTCTGGAGCCAGGCCCAGAAAGAGGACCCGTTAACGAGTGCCTAGTGGCCGGGCACAGCCCTCAGTCATCCGTGAGGGACTCGGAGTAGAGCCGCTGCTCCTTTGCGTAGAAAGGAGCCAGTTGAGGTGGTTCGGGCATCTTGTAAGGATGCCACCTGGTCGCCTCCCTAGGGAGGTGTTCCAGGCACGTCCAGCTGGGAGGAGGCCACGGGGCAGACCAAGGACCAGGTGGAGGGACTATATCTCCACGCTGGCCTGGGAACGCCTTGGGATCCCCAGTCAGAGCTGGTCTGTGGCAGGGAAAGGGAAGTTTGGGGCCCCCTGCTGGAACTGCTACCTCCGCGACCCGACTTTGGATAAGCGGTTGAAGATGGATGGGTGGATGGTAGGGGTGTAACGATTCATGCGTTTCTTCGATGAATCGATGGTCAGTCCTACTGATGCAACTAAATCGATCTGCTAAAATAAATAAATAGAATGAATCGCTTTGGCTTCACCAATAATCGATATAAATGCTTTAAATCTAATGAATCGCGATTCTTAATTATGATTATTGTTTTAAGACATAGTTTACACATTTTTTTGTGAAATGCGGTAATCCGTAACTCTGTCATCAGCTACAGTGTTTCCCCTAGATTTTTTTTCAGGCCGGGCGGTGAAAGTGCGCCATTTTGCGTAGAGGCGGAAACTATAATTACACCCTCATAATATCAGCGCTGCCATTGAAAACAACCGAAGCTGTTTTGGCAAGGGTTTTTCCAGATGCTATTTTGATCATTCCCGCATTCTGCGGTAAGGGAAATATTGCAGCTACATAAAAAAAAAAAAAAAAGATTATATATATATTTTAAAAAAAGAATAATATAAATTTTTTTTTTTTTTCATTAAAATTATTTATTTTCCCTCTTGTCCCGCCCGGCCAAGATAATGGTAGGGGAAACACTGAGCTAGTCAGCCTGCAAGGAAGTACCGCTCTCACTCGCTCACTGACTCTTAACTCACTCACTCACTCACCCACCCACTCTCTCCCCTGCCAGCATGTAGCCTATTGAAAAATGTTCAAAATAACTGAGCCATGTTTAATTACATTTTTGTATTCAGCATAAAATATTATGCGGGACTACTTTTTTTATAGGATAAATATGTTTAATAAGTAATTCTGTTGTCTGTTTATTTTTTCACCTTTCAGAAGAATACAGATAGTCTCACTCGCATTATTGCATGTTTATTTCATGGATATAGAATTTTGGTTAAAAGTTACTGAATCGAATCGTGGTTTACAGAATCGAATCGAATCGAATCGTTCCAAAAAAAAAAATGTGTCCTTGAATCGAATCACCAACTACTGAATCGTAATCGAATCGAATCGCTGTGAAGCCAAAGATTCACACCCCTAGTGGATGGATGGATTGCCAGTGTTTCAGTATTACTGTGTACATTATTGTCTTTAGTGGTGACTGTGACTCTGGCCGGCTGTGACTCTGGCCGGCTGTGACTCTGGCCGGCTGTGACTCTGGCCGGCTGTGACTCTGGCCGGCTGTGACTCTGGCCGGCTGTGACTCGGGGCGGCTGTGACTCTTTATTGTGTGCTGTACAGATTGAGGTGGTGGACGGTCCCGATGATACTGGTGAGATGTTCACCAGGCCGGGGAAACTCTCAGATTATTTTCCGAAGCCGTACCCCAACTCGGAAGCTGCCCGTGTGGCCAATAACGGAGCCCTGCCCCCTGACCTCAGCTACATCGTCAATGCCAGGTACCGCCCACATTAGCCCAGGCCCGCCCCTGTTAGCCCAGGTACCGCCCACATTAGCCCACGCCCCACCTCCGTTAACCCAGGTACCGCCCACATTAGCCCAGGCCCGCCCCTGTTAGCACAGACCCCGCCCACATCAGCCCACGCCCCGCCTCTGTTAACCCAGGCACCGCCCACATTAGCCCAGGTACCGCCCACAGTGAGCTCTCAGTCCTATAAGGGTAATTGTTTGGTAAGAGTGTCAGCCAAGCAATAATAAAGGCAGTAATTGTTGCATTGTTTGGTGTTAGCAGCTGTATCATTAAGCCTGTCATCAGTAACTCTTGCTCCTCCTGCAGGCATGGAGGAGAGGACTACGTGTTCTCCCTGCTGATGGGGTACTGTGAACCTCCTGGTGGGGTGGCCATGAGAGAAGGACTCTACTACAACCCTTACTTCCCCGGACAGGCCATTGGCATGGCCCCGCCCATTTACAATGAAGTGCTGGAGTTTGATGATGGTCAGTATTTGTCTCATTTGCATATGCTCCACCCCCTCCCCTCCCTCACCTTTTGATTTTTTGTTCCTTTTTCCTTTCCTGTTTAGTGTTTAAATTGTCTGAAGCTATGAAGCAACTTGTCATGGGCAAACTTGCCACCATTTTAACAGGAAGTGACCTCGTCTCTCCACAGGAACGCCAGCCACCATGAGCCAGGTGGCGAAGGACGTGTGCACCTTCCTCCGCTGGGCGGCGGAGCCGGAACACGACCAGCGTAAACGTATGGGGCTGAAGGTGAGCGCGCAGCTTAGCCAAACCCAATAGCCGCCATTGTGCGGGTGTTCACCTTAAGTCACCTGTCTGACATCACAGTGTGATCGTGGGGGTGAGAAAAACTGCAGCAGGAAAACAGCGCTGTCCAAGAATGTGCGTCCTACACCTTCTGGAGTTTTGACTCGCACTTATCCAGAGTATCATAATCTTACAGATCAGTGCAACAAAAAAAACAAGGTGAGATGAACAGCGCTAAAAATACATCTTCAGATCAGAATTTAAAGTTTTGATTTACCTGGGATCTACAAGGAAAAAACAAACACAGGTTTGATTTACAGGTACAAATAGTAATATTAGTTTTGGAATGAAGCGCATTTCCTTAAACAAATACCCATTCCAGGTGCGTTTGTATGTCGAAGGCTCTGCTGTAGTCTGCTACACGTGTAGCAGTAACACGCTAGCCCACACGGAAATGAGCAGTGCTGCTCACATGGGCTGAACATGCTTACCTGCAGGAATGTCGCTTTCAACAGACTGCTGACAAATCTTTCCGTCTTACTAACTACCATAGAATACTGCAGACAACGGAGCGTTTCCACTCTGATAACTGAACGTTTACATTGAGAAATGTAGTGAGAGCTGTCGCATTACTACTTATAATAAAGTAATAATGGTTCATGTGATGCATTTCATAGCCTGCTCGCTCGTAAGAAGGGTCTTATTATTATTTCTATTATTATTATTCTGCTTTCAGCGTATAATATCCCACAGTAGTATCTTTGCAGTGTAGTGTGAATAATGTGTCCTGACTGGCTCTTGTTTTAATGATCATTTAACAGCAGGAAACTGATACCTTCTGAAAGTGTTAAGAAAAATCATCGATGCTCTGAGATCCTTTTTTCAAGGGTTAATCCCTTTTTCCTGAGAATCTCTGGTGTTAATCTCTCTCTCCTGTGGAACAGTGTTGCTCTCTGGTGTTAATCTCTCTCTCCTGTGGAACAGTGTTGCTCTCTGGTGTTAATCTCTCTCTCCTGTGGAACAGTGTTGCTCTCTGGTGTTAATCTCTCCTGTGGAACAGTGTTACACTCTGGTGTTAATCTCTCCTGTGGAACAGTGTTGCTCTCTGGTGTTAATCTCTCTCTCCTGTGGAACAGTGTTGCTCTGGTGTTAATCTCTCTCCTATGGAACAGTGTTGCTCTCTGGTGTTAATCTATCTCTCCTGTGGAACAGTGTTGCTCTCTGGTGTTAATCTCTCTCTCCTGTGGAACAGTGTTGCTCTCTGGTGTTAATCTATCTCTCCTGTGGAACAGTGTTGCTCTCTGGTGTTAATCTCTCTCCTGTGGAACAGTGTTGCTCTCTGGTGTTAATCTCTCTCTCCTGTGGAACAGTGTTGTTCCCTGGTGTTAATCTCTGTCTCCTGTGGAACAGTGTTGCTCTCTGGTGTTAATCTCTCTCTCCTGTGGAACAGTGTTGCTCTCTGGTGTTAATCTTTCTTCTGCCCACAGCTCTTGATGGGCACAGCCATCCTGCTCCCCCTGGTCTACTACATGAAGAGACACCGATGGTCTGTACTGAAGAGCCGGAAGATGGCCTACAGACCACCCAAGTGAAGCGGCTGTTATCCTGTTATCACCACCCATGGTTCTATCTGATCCTTATCTTCAAGCTCCCAGACTGTAATGTCGTATCCAGAGATCTGTGTGTTCTAGCCACAGGTAAGCTGATAAGACCCCCAATCCCTAGCCAGTTTGATCCAGTGCAGGTACATATGAGCTTCCTTTGAGGGTTTTTCTAAGGTTGAACTTCAAAGGATTACAGCAGTTTCACTAAACACGCATTGCCAAGAGGCACAGTGTAATAGCATATTTTATATATTTTTATATCATAATTCAAACTAAATGCTGCTGGGGGTTCAGGGATATTAATGCTTAGCAAAGTGAACTTTAAGCCTTGGTAGAAAATTAGTTTTTTTTGGGTGGGGGGGGGGGAGGCGAGAGTACGTTGCAAACTAATTCCAACTCTCACAAAACCCTGGTATTGACAGTCAGAAATGGAACAACAGTAGTACCACACAGGCAAATGGCGACATCTCCTGGACATTTGATGCCATTACACTTTGTGAACCAGTATTGTTTTACTATGCACATTTGCCATTATTTTTCATTTCTTTATCATATGCAAAAGAATGGAAAATTAGCATCAAATAAATCAGTATGTGGCGTTATTTAGTGCATGCAGCTAAATCACACTGATTGTTATTGAATATAATGCTGATTATTTACAGAACTAACAGATAGGCAGCCATCCAACAAGCTAGCTTTGAAGTATACCTGTGTGCTGTTTCAATATTCATTCAATATTCATATTTTAAGACTGTTCTACCTGGAAGCACTTATGTTAAGTTCCCCAGCAGACTAATTAACTCTGATTAAACTTGTGGACACCACATATGTTTTATTTATTTTTTTCTAAAGTTGCATTTTTTCGAGACATGGCAATTATATTAACGCTACTGTTTTCATCAAAATGGTTACACCTAGATTCATTGGGTCCATTTTGTCCTGATCATTTTTATTCGACCACAGGAGGCATGCAATTGGGAGTAGCCTTGAAATTTGACATACTTGCTATACACTGTTCCGTATATGGCCAAATAAGCCAAATAAACGGTTCATACAATATGGATGAAAATACCCTCAAATTAATTAAATACCCTCAAATACTCAATTCCAAAAGACAGCCATAAGTATGATCAATAGTGCCGCCTACATCCAAGGTGTTACTGCACAACCAAGTAACAATAAAATAAAATACAGTACCGTTTTTACGAACCAACCCATTTCCAACGTGTTTAAAGGCATTTAAAATGCTCTTCGTCGTTAGCCTTCAAACCAAACCTTACATACAACATCCAGGGAGAAGCTCGCTGATATGACCATATGAGGTAGCGGCTATATCCTCCTAAAACCAGGCTATTCATTTCTGCCCTGTAGGGGACATGAGTCTGGCCCTAATCTCAAGAACTATATATTGTACCATTCTGAAACCTACAGAATAAGGTACATTCAATGAAAATAAAAAAGTTATATTTTTGAAAATATGTTCACTGCAACATGTTTTTGTCATCCAAGATGGTGGCCAACTTTGAATGCTGAGGAGTTCATGTTTCAGCTAGTTATTTAGCCAGCTAGTTATTTAGATGTATGTACATTGAGCACCATAATTGGACAGTGACACATTTTTTGTTATTTTGGTTCTGTACTCTACCACTTTGAGTTTGAAAGGATACAATGAAAATGAGGTTGAAGTGCAGACTGTCAGCTTTAATTGCAGAGTATTTTCATCCATATCGGATGAACCGTTTATAAATTATAGAACCTTTTGTACATAGTCCCCCCCATTTTTGGGCATCAAAAAATATTGGACAGTTTACCATAATGTAGAATAAAGTAATCATTTTTAATATTTGGTCACATATCCTTTGCATGCCATGACTTCCTGATGTCTGTGACCCAACAACATGAAAATACTTTTGATATCTTATTTTCTGGTACTCCTACAAGCGATACTATAACCTCTGCATTTGAATGGATCTCAATGGGAATTTGGGGGTGGGACTAGTTTTAGCTGTAAATTACACTGGAACAGTATGGAACACATGGTTGGCTAAATGGCTCTTAAGTCATCAAGGGTCTGACGTATAAAAGAAGCCTTAAACCATCACTCTGCTGCCAGAAATACAGTAGATATGGATGGATAACTTGAAGGTTTTCTTCTCCTGACTTATTTTTCCATAGAATTCAGTAGGAAAATTTGTCAGGAGAAACAACCCTTAAAGTGATCCATCCATATTTTACATTACAGGCATTTAGCAGACGCTGGTATCCAGAGCGACTTACACAACTTTGTTAGCATTTTATTTTTTACATATTATCCATAAGCACTTGAGGTTAAGTACCTTCCTCAAGGGCACAACAGCAGTGTCCTACCTGGGGTCCTGCAACCTTTCGGTTACTAGGCCAGTTCCTTACCCATTATACTACTGTACCTGGGATCCTGCAACCTTTCGGTTACTAGGCCAGTTCCTTACCCATTATACTACTGTATCATTTCATACCTCAGACCCTTGATGACTTACAGCCATTTCGCCAACCATGTGTTCCATACTGTTCCAGCATAATTTACAGCTAAATCTAGTCCCAGCCCCCAATTCCCATATAGATCCATTCAAATGTAGAGAAGTTATAGTATTGCTTGTAAGAGTACCAGAAAATAAGATATCAAGAGTCTTTTAGTGTTGTTGGGTCACAGACATCAAGAAGTCATGGCATGCAAAGGATATGTGACCAAATATGAAAAGTGATTACTTTATTCTACATTATGTTAATCTGTCCAATATTTTTTGATGCCCGAAAATGGGGGTGACTATGTACAAATGGTTCTATAATTTCTAAACGGTTCATCCGATATGGATGAAAATACCCTCAAATTAAAGCTGACAGTCTGCACTTCAACCTCATTGTCATTGTATCCTTTCAAATTCAAAGTGCTAGAGTACAGAACCAAAATAACAAAAAATTTGTCATTTTCCAATTAATTATGGTGCTCACTGTATGTTAACCTTACTTAAGGGTCGCTGGATCATTTGTGGGAGCGACATGTTGTCTTGTTTTATATTTAGAGTTGGTCTTTGTCCGGTCTTTAACCTGTGACCTAGCTCTGTGTGTGTGTGTGTGTGTGTGTGTGTGTGTGTGTGTGTGTGTGTGTGTGTGTGTGTGTGTGTGTGTGTGTGTGTGTGTGTGTGTGTGTGTGTGTGTGTGTGTGTGTGTGTGTGTGTGTGTGTGTGTGTGTGGCACTGAGTAAAAAATTAAAGTTTGATAACCACCAGAAGTAACTTTCAATCTAGTTCAGGTATCTCAATGGGTGAAAAATTTGCATGTCAGCACACACGCGTACATGGGCATGTGTACGAATGTGTTTGTGTGTGTACATGGTTCTGTGAGGGACAATGAACGGTGTTTGTGTGTGATGTGACTGAGTGCACTGACCCAGACACTTCCTCTGAATTCCTACATGGGTCATATTGACCCGAAGCAGCAAGGAGATTTCGGACTTTTTTCACATTTGAAGTTGTTTTCTGGTCATATTGACCCGAATACAAAAGGAAGGTTATATATACTGCAGAGTAATAGCACAGACTCTATAAGAAAATCTCTGGCCTAGTTGACCGACGACGTCGCTGTGGTATCGACGTTCGCCGTTTTGCCAAGGCATAGGGCGTGTTCGAGTAGACATTGGTGTGCAGTTGGCTTTTCACTGTATATATATATATATATATATATCCTTTACTTGACCAGTCTGTTGAGATTTCGTTTCACACTAAAACATTACATAGCATCCATGATTCAGCTACTCATAATGTCAGTGTTCATGATTTATTCAAATGACATGACAGCAGGTGGTCCATTTGGACCCTGACAAAGAACTTATTGAATTGAATGCCATCCAATGTCTTTAACAGGATAAATTGAGTTTGTATGAATGAATAACTAATATAGTACATATAGGGACATTGGGATACTGGGAGTCGTTATGTGTTTTGAGGGAACAATGTCAAGAAAGATGACATTTTCCTTGCCAATTATGTTAATGTATGGATAAATAGAATTGTATTTGCATAAGATGTATTCCAATATCAACATGTCATCTTCATTTTACCTGTCACCAATCATTGTTCATATATTTCTGATTTTACAATAAACATACAAAATGACAGAAAGAACCCGGTGTCATTGTGGCTTGAATGGTGGTGGAGGGGAATAGTCCTACAGTTTTTTTACAATATTATGAATGTCACCATATTGTGTGAAATAAATATTCTGAAAATGTTCTCTTGGCTTAATTGCTGTTATAATTTATCTGTTTTGTTCTGGAGACCAGACCACCCACGTCGAATCAACCCATAGCCATAATAACAGTGTTAGATCTTTAATCTCAATCATTAATTAACTATTTGAAAGATGGATGTACAGCATTGTACCCAGGTTGTGTTGCTTAATATTGTTTCATTGTTAATACCCTTCATGTTATTATGGCATTGGGTTGTTTGTATGTGGTTCTCTCTGCTGGCATGTGACATGCAGAGGTCTGGCTATACACTGTCCCATCTGGATATAGGGAAAACTCCACTTCTCAACACAATGACAGACAACAGGTCATACCTTCAGATCTTGATAAGGTGTCTTACTGATAACAAGGATGGTGAAGAGAAATATTGATTAGCTAACAGTTTTTTTCCCATCAAAAGATATCCAAATACTTTGAAATAAATGAATGAGTTATCATTTGGTGGTCCTACCTTAATGTTCTATATGCTCACACCAAATGTTCTGGAGAGGACACTTTTTAGGACCAATTAGGATGTTACACTTAAACAAGCTGTTGCAAAAACAAATCACTCCTTATAACAAAGTTGAATCTTTGCTTTTCTATAGAATATGGTATAATTCTATTCTATATAATATGTTAGGGGTAATTTTTTCCTAACTTATCTCAAGGCAGATGGATTACAGAAGCAGTCAAGAATGAGAATTGGCAACTTCATTTGTTTGTGTAGCATTACCAATATTGTACTTTTCGCATTCATATAGGCTTAACGTTACTTCAAGAAAGTACATACGGTACAATATATAATAACCAGAATAGCGACCTGTTACTCAATCCCACACTCTCAAAACACATATTAATTTATGTATTTATTTATTATTTGCACAAATAAAGAACAAATGCAAGTACACAAAATCATTTACAGAAATATGCTAGAGGTTGGAAACCCTACAGGGCTTATGCTAGAAGCTCACTTTACGAAACAAAATCACATTATTTGAAAAACTAATATACACTACTCACAAAAAGTTAGGGATATTTGGCTTTCGGGTGAAATTTATGGAAAATGTAAGTTCACGCTACAGTGATATTATACGTATCATGAAAGTAGGGCATTTAAGTAGAAGCATGCAATGGTGATTTCCTCATCTCAAACAATTTATTGAAACAAAAGCCAACAACAGTGGTGGGTATACCACAACAAAAATGTCAATGTCTCAATAACTTGTCATGTGCCCTTGAGCATCAATTACAGCTTGACAACAACGTCTCATGCTGTTCACAAGTCGACTTATTGTCTGCTGAGGCATGGCATCCCACTCTTCTTGAAGGGCGGCCCTCAGGTCATTGAGGTTCTGGGGTACAGAGTTACGAGCTTCTACACGGTGAGTCAGCTGATCCCATAGGTTTTCTATGGGATTCAGGTCTGGAGAAAGTGCAGGCCACTCCATTTGAGGTACCCCAGTCTCCAGCAGCCTTTCCCTGATGCGACCTCGATGAGCTGGAGCATTGTCGTCCATGAAGATGAAATTAGGCCTGTGTTGTTCATGCAGGGGCACAATGACTGGATTAATGATGTTATTCAGGTAGTATGGGCTTGTCACTGTACCATTCACAAAGTGTAGGGCAGTTCTGTATTGACTAGACACACCTGCCCACACTAACACCGCCACCACCAAAGGGTCGTCTGGTGACAACAGTGGCTGATGCATAGCGCTCTCCTTGACGTCTCCAACATCGTTGGCGGCCATCATTTCTGCTCAACGTGAATCGACTTTCATCAGAGAACAGCACTGAGGCCCACTGGTCCCTCGTCCAGCGTAAATGCTCCCTGGCCCATGCAAGACGATGACGCCTGTGCCTGGTGGTGTGGTCAGGTACCCTTGCAGGTCGTCTAGCACGCAGACCACGCTGATGTAAACGGTTTCGAATGGTCTGACGTGACACTTGGGTGCCTCTCACCTCCCTTAAATGTGCCTGGAGTTGAGTGGCATTCATCATCCGGTTCCGCAGGGCACTGTTCACAATGAAGCGGTCATCAGTGTGGGATGTGGCCAAAGGACGTCCACTTCTATGCCTTTCTGTGACTCTTCCAGTCTCTCTGTATCTCTGTTGCAACCTGCTGATGACACTCTGTGACACTCTAAGCTCAGTGGCCACTTCCCTCTGAGGACATCCTGTTTGAAGCCTCGCAATGGCGAGGTACTGTTGATCAATTGTTAGGTGTCGTCTTGGTCTCATGATGTCAAAATGTGAACAGCATGATGAAGAGGACTGTTTAAATACCAATTCTAATTGAACCAGGAAATTTATTGGTCGATTCATGGATCAAACACCTGTTGTGAATTTTGCCGTTCAGCTCCTTGTTAGAGAACAGCAAGTTGTGCAAAAAGTACTGAAACATTGAATAGTTGGACATGTGCATTCAAAAGTTTAGAGAAGGTCAAATTAATTTCACCTGTAAAGGTTATAGTGCATTTTAGGTTCATCCTGAAATTTCACCCGAAAGCCGAATATCCCTAACTTTTTGTGAGTAGTGTATATAATATAAAAAAATATTTTAAAATATAGCAATAATAAGAAAAAACAGAATAAATATTCATTGTGAAATTAGAAAAGAGAAGATAGGGGAAAGAGGAAAATACTGCTATTGTAGGATTTAATAAATAACCTTTTTTTAGAGTAGAATCAATACGCCGAGCACGCCCATAGTATCGACGTTCGTCGGTTTACAATTCCCTCCCCCTTCGGGCTATGAATTAACATATTAAAATAGGGCGGGCTTTGTTTTGCCGTGTGTGTTTTTACGACATAAAGACGAATTATAGGTAACTTCTAACTTTGAAATGAGACACAGAGACAGCTAACTTAGTTGTTTGAGCTTCTTTTATTAGTGTAGTTTAGCGAACGTATGAAGGTCTGTAAAAATCATATATTATCATACTTGCAAGGTTTTATAAAAAAGCATGTTGATTAGCGTTAGTACTAGGCTATATTAGGCTATAGTCTATTTGTATACAATTATTATAGGCTACAATCTCTCAATGTTTAGGAGTGGGCTACCATGTAGGGAACTATAGCCTATAATTTTGTAAGAAATGTATTCTAGTTCTCTATCACATATTTATTTTGTAAGTAAGCTATTGTATAGGGCCTGGGTAAAAGCCGGAATTGAACGGCGGAATTAAGCTCGGAATGGCCAATAGTGCTCTGTGCCAAAAAGGACCTCAGTTCAAATGCCTGCAGCACATTGCTGTGGAATGCGCATCAATACAATCTTAACAGTTTCTGAATGAGCATCATATGTACTTTCATTCAAGCATAGAACTTTCATGAAATATAAATTTGAAATATCTGAAAAATTTATCCAAACTAATAACATTATCAAACATATTTCAGAGCCCCTCATCACCATTTCAGAATAAGACATCAAGATAATGATTTCACCTTTTGAAAGTGCAGAGTCTTGTTTAAAATTAGTATATTCAATCCTTGATGACTCTATTATAAGTGGATCAAAATTATATTTTGATGGAAAAAGCCTGTTGGAAAGGATAAGGATATATTTCAATATCAAGCCCCAAAAATCTCATTCCGCATTAACACATCAAGGCATGATGTATACCAAATGAAAGTTCTGGATCTGCCCTTTGACTACGTGTACATGATGATATGGGTTCATGCTGAAATTGTGCATTATTAACTGCAATCAAGTCTGACCATTACATCTACCATAGGTCAGTTATCGTTCAGAGCCTCTTATAACCCTAACAGAATAAGACATCAAGATGAGATTTTCACCTTTAGAAAGTGTAGAGCTCTCTGTTTAAGATGGGTATCTCCAGTTCTTGATGACTGAATGATACGTTGATCAAAATCATGTTTCAATGACATCAGTCAGTTAAGATGAAATGGTGTCCATTTCCTCTCCAAGCCCCAAAAATCATATTCCGCATTCACAAATCAAGGCATGGTGTATACCAAATGAAAGCTTGATCTGCCCTTCGTGTACATGTATATGATCTCATGGGTTTGTACAGAAAATATATATTATTTAATGACTGAAGACTTATATGTCCACTTGGTGATGTATGTGTCCTAATTCCACTCCAAACCCCAAGAGACTGTGTTCCTATTTACTCCCCACAAAGTGTTCCACATCAAATTAAACAGCACAAATTTATCTTTAAAAAGAGTCCAATCAAACTATGGGGTCTAACTGGCTCTAATAGTGATTCCAGTTTCAATCTACAGATATTTAGAGAAATGAATGGTCCAGTATGACTCCAGTCATGAAATAATACATTTTATTTGTGAAAACCAATCAACTTAATTGAGTCATCAAGGATTGAATATACTAATTTTAAAGAAGAAAATCTGCACTTTCAAAAGGTGAAAACCTTATCTTGATGTCTTATTCCGAAAGGGTGATGAGGAACTCTGAAACATGTCTGGTAATGCTATTAGTTTTGATCAATTTCTCATATATTTCAAATTTATATTTCATGGAAATTCCGTGCTCAAATGAAAGAACATATGACGCCCATTCAGAAACTGTTAAGATTGTATTGATGCGCATTCCACAGCGAGTGCTGCAAGCATTTGAACTGAGGTCCTTTTTTGGCACAGAGCACTATTGGCCATTCCGAGCTTAATTCCGTCGTTCAATTCCGGCTTTTACCCAGACCCTCTTGTATATGCCATATGTGTTTTTTATAGGATTTTTACAGACCTTTTGCATATGGGCAGAGACAGATAACCTCGTTGTTTGGGCTTATTGTATTAGTGTCACTCCTCACAAATTCCACAGGTTAGCTAACGTAGGCTTTTTCCGAGAGAGCTTAATACACAAACAGTGATGGTTTTGTGCTACGTTGGTCGCTTCTCCACAATGTGTCTTTTTCTGGTCATAGGGTGGTAGCTAGCCGGTAGCAGGAGGAATCTCCTGAACTTATCGAAAACTGTCCACGTTTCACGGGTAGGTTCCAGTCACAGCGTTTCTCTTAACCGCAATTGATAAAAGCTGTGGATTCCCTCTGTTGTAGTTTACGTGTGGAAATATTCACATATCCTCTCTGTAGCCTACGTAACGTACAGGCAGAGATTGTATAGTACGGTATAGTAGTCTCTCTCTATGGGCTTTGATACAGGCAAGGTCACTTGTGATGTGTTGGCTAACTGCTGCTACGTGTGGATAGAGCTAGCCTAGCGTTAGCCGTGACCGGCTTTTTGCGATCTGAACTCGCCGGTGTTTTGTCAGATAGCAGTTACCTTTAATTGAAAAGTCCAACAGAAGACATCGGCACCGCGGCGTAGCTGAAAAACTTATAACATTATGTAGCTAACGTAAACCAACTGATGAAATATTTCTAGACAAGTAACAGTTAATTTAACAGCTAAGTAAGGTTACATCTAAATAACCAGCTGGCTTGAAACATGAACTCCTCTGCATTCGAAGTTGGCTACCGTATGGATCTATCATATTGTCAGATGATTTTTTAATGGAATAATTTTCCATGCTTTATTTTTGTTGGGTTTAGCTCAATTATCCGCACCTAAGTAAGCTAGTTATTATTGTTAGCGAATGTGTGTGTGTGTGTGTGTGTGTGTGTGTGTGTGTGTGTGTGTGTGTGTGTGTGTGTGTGTGTGTGTGTGTGAAGCTCGCTATATACTCTTGAGACCCCACAGAGTTTTCTAAAAAAAGTAGCCTTTTTTTCTGAAAAATATAACTTTTTATATTTTTTTTATTTTCATTGAATGTACCTTATTCTGTAGGTTTCAGAATGGTAGAATATGTAGTTCTTGAGATTAGGGCCAGAGACTCATGTCCCCTACAGGGGAGAAATGAATAGCCTGGTTTTAGGAGGATATAGCCGCCACCTCATATGGTCATATCAGCGAGCTTCTCCCTGGATGTTGTATGTAAGGTTTGGTTTGAATGCTAACGATGAAGAGCATTTTTAATGCTTTTAAACACGTTAGAAATGGGCTGGTTCGTAAAAACTGTACAGTATTTTGTTGTATAGTTACTCGTTGTGCAGTAATATGGCTAGCGTTAGAATACAGACATTGTCGCATTTAGGATGAATTAAACTGGAATGTCAGTGAGGAGGAGGAATGTATTCGTGATTTTCTGGGGGGGAAATATAATAAAATAGGGATATGACAGTCGTGTTGTCACAGAAACCAGAGGGGGTCTCCATTCCCCACTCATCATGGAGTACATTGATAATAACACATACATGAACGCCATTGATGATTGGTTATGATTGATACCTTCCGGCTAGTAGTCCCAGGAGGTAGACCCTGTGAAACAATGCAAATTCATTGCCCTGAGATTTTATTTTGTACAAGTATGTTGATCGTACGTAGTATGCTCTGCAACAGTTTGAAAACCATTGGTCACGGGATGATGACACACAATTGGCCTAGTTTTTGGGGCTCTGTCAGCCCCCCCCCCCCCCCCCCCCCCTTTGGGAGTCACGAGAGACACGACTCTATGGTCTGTGGATGCTTGTGGTGTTTATTTGTGATGCCTAATTGAGGGCTTAGTAGACCCACCTCCCATTGATGTGTGCCAGTCAGAACAGCCCTTAGTAAGGGGGTGTGTCATTTTTAAGAGGTAAGTACAGAATGGAGGTGAAATATTACCATTTACCGACTGACATGTTTTCAACAGGCCAATATGTCATTCTCCAGCCTGCCGCGGGGAAAGAAAGTGGCGCTGTCCGCACTGGGCGTCTTGTCAGCAGGGGGCGCTGGTCTGGCCCTGATGCTGCACCAGTCTGTGAAAGCCTCAGATTTGGAGCTGCACCCTCCCTCCTATCCGTGGAGTCACGGCGGCATGATGTCATCTCTGGACCACGCCAGGTCCGTCCCACAAAATGAGTAGAAATTAACATAACTTCCTGCACGCCAGTGCCTTAGCAAACCTCGCTCAGTGAGCTAAGCATCTGGGCACTAGAATACCTACTCTGTGCTCTGATAAAGGTCTACTCACAAAAGATAATGTGAATACATGAGATTTGCAAATGGACCAGTGTGCAGAAGTTGCATTAATGTGCTGCTGTGCACATATATTCAATAGATGAAATGTTTATGTAACATGCAGTTCATACACACTCTTTCCTGATTGGCTGTATGGTATGGAACCACAATAGAGGGGTATGAGCTACTTTTTAGGATAATTAGAGAATTCCCTTTTTGTCTTGCATTAATTTCTGTTTATGTGTTTAATGAGCTGTTAGACCTGTCATGTAGAAATACAATATCAGTTATTTAAATTAATTTCTTTGCCAAAGCTGTGTTAATAATAGGTTTTATTGCGTGGCTTGTTTTAAAACATTGTCCTATGAATTTTGAGTTAATGTCAGTCATTGTGTTGTCAGGGGCTCAGTCTAATCAAACTGCATGTGTTTACCTGCAGTGTTCGTCGTGGGTATCAGGTGTACAAGCAGGTGTGCTCTGCCTGCCACAGCATGGAGTACCTGGCCTTCCGGAACCTGGTGGGCGTGTCCCACACTGAGGCAGAGGTCAAGGTGCTGGCTGAGGAGGTGATCTTTCACATCAATGTGTCAGTGTATGAATAGTCATGAATATGAGTCGTTCAAATATTTTAATTATTTCATATATTATTTGAATTTGAGTTATTGTGACCCCTTTAAACACACATTGAGCAGTTATAAACATGCTAAATCGCAATCGCTTTAATTGAAATTGGATTGCCAATGTTTCAGTATTACTGTGTACGTTTAGTGGTGGCTGTGACTCTGGCCAGCTGTGACTCTGGGCGACTGTGACTCTGGGCAACTGTGACTCTGGTTGATAGTGACTCTTTATTGTGTGCTGTACAGATTGAGGTGATGGACGGTCCTGATGATACTGGTGAGATGTTCACAAGGCCGGGGAATCTCTCAGATTATTTTCCGAAGCCATACCCCAACTCCGAAGCTGCCCGTGTGGCCAATAACGGAACCCTGCCCCCTGACCTCAGCTACATCGTCAATGCCAGGTACCGCCCACATTAGCCCAGGCCCGCCCCTGTTAGCCCAGGTACCACCCACATTAGCCCAGGTACCGCTCACGTCAGCCCAGGCACCACCCACAGTGAGCCCTCAGTCCTATAAGGGTAATTGTTAGGTAAGTGTGTCAGCCAAGCAATAATAAAGGCAGGAATTGTTGCATTGTTTGGCGTTAGCAGCTGTATCTTTAGGCCTGTCATCAGTAACTCTTGCTCCTCCTGCAGGCACGGAGGAGAGGACTACGTGTTCTCCCTGCTGACGGGGTACTGTGAACCTCCTGCTGGGGTGGTCATGGGAGAAGGGCTCTACTACAACCCTTACTTCCCTGGACAGGCTATTAGCATGCCCCCGCCCATTTACAATGAAGTACTGGAGTTTGATGATGGTCAGTATTTGTCTCATTTGCATATGCTCCACCCCCTCCCCTCCCTCACCTTTTGATTTTTCATTCCTTTTTCCTTTCCTGTTTAGTGTTTAAATTGTCTGAACCAATGAAGCAACTTGTCATGGTCAAACTTGCCACCATTTTAACAGGAAGTGACCTCGTCTCTCCACAGGAACGCCAGCCACCATGAGCCAGGTGGCGAAGGACGTGTGCACCTTCCTCCGCTGGGCGGCGGAGCCGGAACACGACCAGCGTAAACGTATGGGGCTGAAGGTGAGCGCGCAGCTTAGCCAAACCCAATAGCCGCCATTGTGCGGGTGTTCACCTTAAGTCACCTGTCTGACATCACAGTGCAACCGTGGGGGTGAGAAAAACTGCAGCAGGAAAACAGCGCTGTGGGAGAATGTGCGTCCTACACCTTGGAGTTTCGACTCACACTTATCCAGAGTATCTTAATCTTACAGATCAGTGCAACAAAAAAATCAAGGTGAGATGAACAGCGCTAAAAATACATCTTCAGATCAGAATTTAAAGTTTTGATTTGCCTGGGATCTACAAGGAAAAAACAAACACAGGTTTGATTTACAGGTACAAATAATAATAATATAATAATAAACTTTATTTGTATAGCACCTTTCATACATAAAATGCAGCCCAAAGTGCTTCACAACAATTAAAAAAAACAAAATACAGAACAAAAGCAATAGAAGAAAAATAGACATAAAAGACAATAGAACATTTACAAGACAATATAAAAGGAAATAAGATAAAAACAGATAAAAGGCTACAGTGCATGAATAGATAGCCCCGATTTCTGTACACTGGTGTGTCTGTACATTGATGTCTCTCTGTACACTGGTGTCTCCCCAACAAACACTCCTACCACAAACAACCTGCTACCTGCCATCTGCTACGCACCGTACAGCCTCTCTCTCTGGGTGATAATATACCTGCCAGCTCCGCTGCAGGACTTTTGTCCCTCCTTCGAGGTATATTTGCCCATGAGTGGGAGCAGCATACAGCCTCCACAGTTTGAATCACTCCGCAGTGTGACGAACCCGTCGGTCCCTAGTCAAACTTTTAAGTTGAGCGCCCTACTGGCCTCTTTCTACGTTTTGATTTCATTTGCCCATGGGTGGGAGCAGCATACAGCCTCCACAGTTTGAATCACTCCGCAGAGTGACGAACCCGTCGGTCCCTAGTCAAACTTTTAAGTTGAGCGCCCTACTGGCCTCTTCTTTCACCCCACTATACAGAATAAAAGAAAGAAAAGAAATAAAATAAAATAATAATAATAATAATAATAATAATAAAATAAATAAAAGATAAAACAGCTTTAAAAAGATAAATAAGCTTAAAGATAAATAAATTAGACTAGTACATGGTAATAAAAATAATAAAAAACACACATCAGTCCTAAAAGTAAGAAAATTAAATTAAAATTAAAAGGCAGAGCAAGCTAACTGAAGGCAAGTTTAAATAGGTGTGTTTTAAGAAGTTTCTTAAAAGTGTTAAGAGTTTCTGCCTCTTTGATATTGCCTGGTAAAGCGTTCCAAAGCCTAGGGGCATAAAAGCTAAAAGCCGCCTCACCGCTAAACCGCCTTACGGTTTACTTTGGGAATCACTAAGAGAGAAGCAGTGGAGGATCTAAGGGTTCTACTAGGCACATGTTCCTGAATGCAGTCACCTAAGTATGTTGGTGCTAAACCTTTTATCGTTTTAAAAACGAGAAGAAGAACCTTAAAATCTATTCTAAAACGCACAGGTAGCCAGTGTAGTTTAAGGAGTGTGGGGGTAATGTGGTCTCTCTTTTTTGTGCCGGTCAATACCCTTGCAGCCGCATTCTGAACTAACTGTAGTTTTTTAATGTTTTTTTGGGGGAGACCAGAGAGAAGGCTATTGCAGTAGTCAAGGTGACTTGTGATAAAAGCATGCATAAGCTTTTCTGCGTCTGCTTGTCGGAGGAGAGGTCTGACCTTTGCAATGTTTCTTAAATGAAAGAAGGCAATTTTAGTAACATTTCTTATATGGGGCTCAAAGGTTAGGTCATTATCTATAATAATGCCTAGATTCTTGGCTTCCCGATTACTGCACAGGCCCAGATGCTCTAGATTTTTTGATATTGCATCTCTTTGAGGTCTTGGTCCAATCAAAATGGCCTCTGTTTTGTCATCGTTCAACTGGAGAAAATTCTGGGACATCCACATTTTTATATCTTTCAGACACTTCTCCAGTGAGCTGAGTGGACTTGTATCACCAGGGAACACAGAAATGTACAATTGTGTGTCATCAGCATAGCTGTGGAAATTGACACTATGCTTTCTAATGATGTTACCCAGTGGTAGCATATACAAAGAGTAAAGGCCCAAGAATAGATCCTTGAGGGACCCCACATGTAATACTAACCGTGTCAGACACAGCGTCTCCTAGTGCAACAACAAATCCTCTCCCAGTAAGGTAAGATTTAAACCACTCTAGTACTGGTCCCGAAAGACCCACCCAATGTTCCAGACGGTGCATTAAAATGTTGTGATCCACTGTATCAAACGCAGCACTCAAGTCCAGTAAAACTAGAACAGCAACACCACCACTGTCAATGGTTACCCGCAGGTCATTTACAACCTTTACCAGGGCAGTCTCTGTGCTATGGTTAGATCGGAAGCCTGATTGGTATTTTTCAAGGGTGTTGTATCTAATCAGGAATTGATTCAGTTGTCTAAAAACTATTTTTTCTAGGATTTTACTTAAAAAAGGGATGTTGGATATAGGCCTGAAATTACTGAGCACAGAGCTGTCTAAATGCCTTTTTTTCAGTGTTGGTCTCACAATGGCAGATTGGTGGTGGGGAATATGCCAGCTGATAGAGAACAGTTCACAATTTCCAAAACATCATCAAGTAAACAATCATACACCTTTTTGAAGAACTTTGTGGGGATGGGATCAAGTGAGCAGGTTGAGGGTTTAATTTGAGAGATAATTTCACTCAAAGCTTACGTGTCAATCTGCTCAAATGAATCCATGACAGCATCAATTTGTCTAGATTGATCATCTAATTCTGTAGTTACGTTGACCTGGGAGATTTGTGAACGAATACTGGATATCTTTTCTTGAAAGAAAGTAGCAAACTCATTACATCTAGATGTGGAACCGGACGCAATGTCAGGATCAGCAGTCATTATAGGGTTAATTAATCGATCAATTGTTGAAAAAAGAATGCTAGGTGTATTCTTGTTTTCATTTTCTGTAATAATCTTGGAAAAGTAATCTTTTCTTGCCAGACGTATTGCTTTGTTATAGGCAGTCATGGCTTCTTTGTATATATTACAGTGAACTGTGAGCCTAGTTTTCCTCCATTTTCTTTCAGCTGCCCGACAGATTCTCTTAATATCATTAAGTTGGAATGGGCCTGAGATGAATATATGTTGCGATTGACAGTCGCCCAGTTTCTCCAGTAGCAGGGAAAAGTCTTTTTTCAGGATCTCAGAGCCAGTTTTCCTTCGCAGAATGTCAAAAGACCCAGCGTGGATAATAATCCTCATATTACTTGGATGTGTAGAGAGGATAACTGATAACAGCCCTGTTAGCTCCCTGACAGATGTGTCAGCCATAGTTAAATTTTCGGTCTTTGCCATTCTTACATGCCTGGTTATAGAGTCCCCAATCAGAATAGTGTTTGGCTTATCAGGTGTGGAGTTAGCAATGTTTCTTCTGGCCCTCGGCCTAGCAGTGGTTTTGGGGCTATTTCTTGGAGCCTTAATGCTAGTGGTGTGATTAGCTTCTCTGGGTTCAACGTAGTTAGTATTATCACGCATTTCAGTCAGTGGATCGTACCTGTTTTGCAATGAGAGTTGAGGTGGTGGAGTGAGCGTTGGTGCTCTCTTATTTGATTTCTTGCTGGATTTGCCTCTGCGGTGGACGACGTCAGACCAAGTCCTGGCTGGAGTTGATGCTTTCGGTCTGGCGCTGATGCTGTGCCAGTAAGAAGCGTCATTAGGGAAGGCTGGTTTGGGAGCCTCCGCAGCTAATCCACTGGCGTTGGGACCCATCCAGGGAAGCGTGTCAGCCATGTCCGTGACAGGATACTCTAGATTTGATGTAATCCCTCGTATGAAAATCTGCTGCTACAGAGTCAATGAATTGCTCATCCTCACGTATTTGATACAGTGTTTCAATCTTCTTTTCAAGCTGCGATATCCTCTCAATCAGTCGCTCACACTCCATGCAGCTCACTGATTTTACTGGGTTTGGAGACATAACTTCCACGTTGTCTTTTGCCGGTCAGAGAAGCTTTGTTGTTTAGAAACAAGTCCAAATGTTTGCTTTCAAAACCAAGTGTTCAACCAACGTTCTTACTTTAAAAGATAAATTAAAGAGTAAAACAATAAAATAAATTTAAATAAGTAAAACAATAAAACAATAAAATGTAACAAATGCACAGAAAGTAAAGCAAGCAAAGCAAAGCAGGAGCAGCAAGAAAATGCGGCCTCTCTCCTTGAGCGCAACCAGCAAATAGTAATATTAGTAATATTAGTTTTGGAATGAAGCGCATTTCCTTAAACAAATACCCATTCCGGGTGCGTTTGTATGTCGAAGGCTCTGCTGTAGTCTGCTACACGTGTAGCAGTAACACGCTAGCCCACACGGAAATGAGCAGTGCTGCTCACATGGGCTGAACATGCTTACCTGCAGGAATATCGCTTTCAACAGACTGCTGACAAATCTTTCCGTCTTACTAACTACTATAGAATACTGCAGACAACGGAGCGTTTCCACTCTGATAACTGAACTTTTACATTGAGAAATGTAGTGAGAGCTGTCACATCACTACTTATAATAAAGTAATAATGGTTCAGGTGATGCATTGGTGATCCTGTGGAACAGTGTGGAATCTCTGGTGTTAATCTCTCACTCCTGTGGTACAATGTTGCTCTCTGGTGTTAATCTCTCTCTCCTGTGGAACAGTGTTGCTCTCTGGTGTTAATCTCTCTCTCCTGTGGAACAGTGTTGCTCTCTGGTGTTAATCTCTCTCTCCTGTGGTACAGTGTAGAATATCTGGTGTTAATCTATCTCTCCTGTGGAACAGTGTTGCTCTCTGGTGTTAATCTCTTTCTCCTGTGGAACAGTGTTGCTCTCTGGTGTTAATCTCTCTCTCCTGTGGAACAGTGTTGCTCTCTGGTGTTAATCTCTTTCTCCTGTGGAACAGTGTTGCTCTCTGGTGTTAATCTCTCTCTCCTGTGGAACAGTGTTGCTCTCTGGTGTTAATCTCTCTCTCCTGTGGAACAGTGTTGCTCTCTGGTGTTAATCTCTCTCTCCTGTGGAACAGTGTTGCTCTCTGGTGTTAATCTGTCTCCTGTGGAACAGTGTTGCTCTCTGGTGTTAATCTCACTCCTGTGGAACAGTGTTGCTCTCTGGTGTTAATCTCTCTCTCCTGTGGAACAGTGTTGCTCTCTGGTGTTAATCTCTCTCTCCTGTGGAACAGTGTTGCTCTCTGGTGTTAATCTCTCTCCTGTGGAACAGTGTTGCTCTCTGGTGTTATTCTCTCCCCTGTGGAACAGTGTTACTCTCGGGTGTTAATCTCTCTCTCTTGTGGAACAGTGTTGCTCTCTGGTGTTAATCTCTCTCTCCTGTGGAACAGTGTTACTCTCTGGTGTTAATATCTCTCTCCTGTGGAACAGTGTTACTCTCTGGTGTTAATCTCTCTCCTGTGGAACAGTGTTGCTCTCTGGTGTTAATCTCTCTCCTGTGGAACAGTGTTGCTCTCTGGTGTTAATCTCTCTCCTGTGGAACAGTGTTGCTCTCTGGTGTTAATCTCTCTCTCCTGTGGAACAGTGTTGCTCTCTGGTGTTAATCTCTCTCCTGTGGAACAGTGTTGCTCTCTGGTGTTAATCTCTCTCTCCTGTGGAATAGTGTTGCTCTCTGGTGTTAATCTCTCTCTCCTGTGGAACAGTGTTGCTCTCTGGTGTTAATCTCTCTCTCCTGTGGAACAGTGTTGCTCTCTGGTGTTAATCTCTCTTCTGCCCACAGCTCTTGATGGGCGCAGCCATCCTGCTCCCCCTGGTCTACTACATGCAGAGACACCGATGGTCTGTACTGAAGAGCCGGAAGATGGCCTACAGACCACCCAAGTGAAGCGGCTGTTATCCTGTTATCACCACCCACAGACCACCCATAGAAAATGGCCATTCAGCTACCGCCACCTACAGACAATCAATCTGCCCCCAGAGCCCCTTACTGGACTGTGCTCTGGGCATTCAAACCAGCGGCTGTCATTCCTCCTGAAGTGAACATCATCTAGTTCAAGTGACTGCTGGGCATCTTCCAACAAAAGCCTCTGATTTACTGATTCAGGGGGATTCAGGAGGATTCAGGAGGATTCAGGAGGATTCAGGGGGATTCAGGAGGATTCAGGAGGATTCAGGAGGATTCAGGGTGTCATTTGTTCAGTGTTTTTTTCTCTTCTTCTCCTTAAAAAGACATTTTAAAGGTTATTGGTGCTCTCAGGCTCGTCCAGCTGGTCAGTAGCATCTCAACGCTACACTAAGTTCTCCACACATTTCATGTAATTAGCAGTATTTCATGTGCTCTGTACACATTTAGTTGTGTAAATATTAAGTGTAATATGGTATACATACAGTACATACACATAATATGCACACACTGTTATTTTATAGTCATTCAAGTTGTTCAGGGGTCCTGACCTAATTGATTAAATTGATTCCACAAAAATCCAGGAAATTACAATAAAAAAAAGACTGTAAAATTTACAATGCTTGCATATACATCCATGTGAATTTCTCTGACAAGTATTGTGTGCTCTTGAAATCACTATTGGGTGGCGGGGGGGGGGGGGCTGCCTATGTCAAATCGGTTAAAATCAGGAACCTTACAACATTGATTTGTAAATATTTATAGTAAAACTTTTTTGCATATTTCATGGGAATTCAGCATGAGTGCAGACATTTTATTTCCAAGCAAACCAGCAGAAAGGTTAAGTTAGCTAAACTTGACATTCAGAGTGCAGACATTTTATATTTTTTGTAAAATATGTGGTCTGGAAAGGGCCAAAGGATAGCTGTCTGAGTGGGGCTTATAACACAGGCTTGATTTGAGGGGTTATTTATTGGTGTGACTGGCTTGAGAAAATAATTGAACTTGTTTTTACCTCTACATGTTAAGGTACACAATCTGCAAAACCAGTCTAAAGGTATCACGAGAGCCTTTATTTGAAAATAAACGGTAACACGTTGCAATATTGTTTTGAAATGTGGAATTTTTCTTAATCATGAAAAATTCTTTAATGCTACCATGAGCAGCCTTCATTTTTTTCTTCAAGTTTTTTTTTGTTCAACGAAAATTTTATCATCATATTAAACAGATTGATTTTAATCCAGTCTGCCTGCTCTGTTTCTGGATCTCTGGAGTAGGGTTTGGGTTAGTAAAAATCACTCGTCTTAAAGGATAGGTTCTCCCATTTTTGAACCCGGTTGTTTCCCATCGTTTATAATTGTGCATAGCACAACCTCACTGTGAGCTTTATTATCAATAAATGTACCTTTTAACCGCAGCTTCTCAGTGGGGCTCAATGGGGCAAGTAGTTAGGCCTCCAAAAACCCACCATAAATCTCTCTTTAGAAAATGGGAAACTCAGGATGTTGTGCTATGCACGATTATAAATGATGGGAAACAACCTTTCAACTATGGCACTCGGAGAGATGCTACACCCGCACATGGGGCTAAAACTGAGATCTTGCACTGTAAAGTCGGGCATTGACCAATTGGGGAAAAAAATTCAAGATTCAGGTCATTGCCAAAATGTCAACATTTTCACAAAGTTTCATCACAATCGGAGTAGTATTGTTCGAGTTATGGATGATAGGGACACAAACACAGACAGACACGTGCACAGACAGGAGTGAAAACAATACTCCTTGCTTGTGCTACGTGCACGCGGGTGTAATAAGGCCTCGGGTTGAAAAATGGCGAACCTATCCTTTAAATCTTGGCACGGCAGTTGTCGTTCACCGTGGTTCATTTTCTGAGCAATAACAGAATGCACTTTTATCACCATTCTTGACTGATCTGGTGTAAGCAAGAAAGCTTGTAGGCTAACACACCCAGTATCAAACAATGCCCCAGTTTGACTTGAACATGTTGTGTCACATCCATTTTGGGATTCTTAAAGCCACACCCTTCCATCACTGATTAATATCACAGAAATGTATCTTTCTTAAGCGATTAGGCAGATGGCTGCTTTTCATGTTTCCTAAGTAACCAGATAAATTCTATGGGTTGGGGTTTCTAAAAATTAATACAAGGGGTTACAAATCATTAGGCTGCATCTTTCAACATATTCTAAGTAGCTCTGTATTTAAATTCTGAATGATATTGCTCTTCAGTGGAACTCTATGGATGTGAAATTTATTATATATATGTAAATTAATTTCAAATGACACATTGAATGTCAGCATTATTAAAATACAAAACATTTTACTTTGTACCATTGTGTTTATTTTCCTGTTAAAACAATTCTGCTAAGTCTAACCAACGTATTTTTGTGTACACATTGATAAAAATCAAGGATTCATATTCTTTACATTTGTGTATTTTGATGTCATTTTCAAAGTTAGGAACACTTTGAAACTGCCTCCACTCCAGATTCGTTCCTATCGAAAAGCTTCTGCTGTATATTATGTGTGCGAACATGAAACCTAAAGTGATTAGCAGCCCGTTGCCAACTTTGCTACACAGTTTCGTATGTTTCAGATTTAGCACCTCTGGTAAAAAAAAAGGTTCTCATGCTCCTCCTAGTAACAGTAACCATGGCAATTACTGACGTCACTACAGTAGTTGTCATGGTTATGATGTCGTAATAACCCCTAAAAAATGGATGGGAGACCCCGGAGAGTGGTTACAGTAGTCGGGCGGCGGGGGGAGGGGCGGGGTTTAGAGGAAGCGGAAGTGTCAGTGTAAGCGGAAGTGGTACTGCCCTGAACATCCCGAGCAGCGAGACGGAGGACGGAGAGAGACTCCAATTGCATCGTCTACACATAAAAGCAGGAATTAAAGTACATTATTAATGTGAGTTCCTTAAATCATGGTCGATTGTGATGCATCTTATCCGAAGGGTCGGGGTATTGGCGGCTCACCTTGACACAGTAATGGGTGTGATCACGGTTAGTGCTCATTAGCCAGCTAACGCGTTAGCGGCGCTAACTGGTTTTGGGAGGGAGCAAGGACTTGAGACCTTGCTAGCCAGCTAACACGGGCCTTGGGAGGGAATAACGATCGCAGAAGGGCAAAGAACAAAATACCGATGTGCAAGGCTTCCTAAATATCCGTGAACCATTCTAAAACAGTCTCTACCATTATTCTGTCGGAGACAAAGGAGGTATGGCGTGATTATTCCGGACGGGCTTGGTTAGTACTTCAGAGAAAGGCCGGGCCTCTGCGGTGCGGGTCGTGTTGGCTAACAAACAACACAGTAATGCAGCAATCCTAACCCAGCCATAGAGCAGCGCCCCTGCATGAGCTCGCCAACTGGTCGGCGAGTCTGATCCTTACGTTGCGGCTTCATTGCATGTCATTGAAATGCTGTAAATGATGGCACCGCGCAGGGCGTGTAATGAATGAATGTGTGCGCGCGCGCCGCAGTTACTTGCGGATTAGCATGCGTAAGGATTCAGACGAGGAAACTGAATGTAGCCAGCGCTAGCGATGCTGAAAATGAGGATTATTCTATGCTATCTAGCTCGTTAACAGCAGTATGTGACGGGTATTGGCTAACTCGTTTAATGGCTAACTAATGAAGTCTTGGGTTTAGCTAGCTAATGATGTCGCTTAACGTTTAGCTAATGTCTTCGTGCTACTATGTGAAGTTAGCGCGCAATGCGATTTCCTAAATGATCAAGTGGGTGGCTAATCGATTGCGTCGTTTTCTGGCACACCTGCCTTTCAGCGAGTAAACGTTAGCTTGCTATCCTAAAAGTATTTTTTAAATCTATTTTTATGACAATCCAGACGATGATAAATGGCTGTCGTACATTAATTCGGGATGAATGTTGTATATTTAAATAATGTTATTTAGGTGTAGCTATCAGAGTAGATGCGAACGTCGTGAGCTCGTTTGCGTTTTCCAAGCAAACCAGCAGAAAGGTTAAGTTAGCTAAACTTGATGTGGTTGGGCCGGGGCATTACGGCTGGTTACACCGAGCACCCAAACTGGTAAATGAGGTGTTCCGGGTAATGTCCGGTACCCCCGGGTGGAGTGGGGACTGTATCCGGGGAATATCTGACCCCAAAAAGCAAGCAAAGCGACGAACCCCCAGTGCTTTATGGGCAAAGTTGCGAAAGATAGCGAGGTTCAGTGTGTTAGAAAATGTTGGCCGTCTTGTGACCACTGCCCCTTAACCATAGCAACCACCGGGGCTGTGTCCGAATACGACCCCTGTCCACTGCCCCCTTAACCACAGCACAGACAGCAGCGCAACTTGATTTCTGTGTTGGAGGCCTTAGGTAGAAACTGGTCGTTGTCCATCAATTGGTAGGGCAAAGAGCCGGAGAACAGGTTATTTGTACACTGCATCCCCAACCTGTAAGAAAAGAGGAAGGCGTGATGGTGATCACCGAACAGCATTGTCGAAAGAAAGCAAATAGTGGCGTATAACGTTTTCAGTGGCGGAAATGATGACCGCGATGTCATCCTAAAGCAAAGGTACATGCCTGTCTGATGAGAAGGCCTTCATTTTAATGGCTTGTTAAAACCCCGTAAAGCAATCGTATAGCGCACTGCTTTTAAGCCGTGATTGTGTGCATAATTATAATACTTGAAAAATCAATCGTATTTTCGAGGTGAGTGGGTTGCCATGACTCCCAGGAGACAGGCTCTCCCCCTGGCACGTGTCGTATCTGCGGGCTCCAGTCCACGTTTCCGCAGTGCGCTGGACGCATTTCCTCGCGCTAACGATGATGGAGGACGGTGATATATTTACTCTTGAAATTCTACCGTGTTGTCATCCTTAGAACTTTTGCGGCAAATGGATCTGCAAACTTTTTGGACATCTACAGTTTCAGATGTATGAGATTGCTTCTGAAATGTTTAAAAGCTTTTAAATGAGATGGAGGGTTATACTGCTTTACTGAAATATATCTAATTCAAATCCATACAGTTCTGTGCATGTCTGTGAGGCAAAGGAATCCTTTGTGTTAAATCATAATTAAAGATAGCTGAGTGTTTACGCTGTACTTTTAGGGTGTGTCACCCCTCAATGACTCATTCCAACTTCTAAATCCTGAAGAACTGTTTGCAGTGTTGCCCTCCCAGGGTTGTAGTCTGGACAAAATGACATTTAGTTTCACACGTTTATGTAGGATCAATGTACTTTGTAATTGGTCAGGGCTGTTGCCATTAGCAGTGCAGCTGCCATCTCGGGTCAAGTGCTAATGGGTGTAATGGGTAGTCTGGGTGTTTGTGTGAAATATTGCAGTGTTTCCTGCTAAACCCTAAATCACACATTTTCTGAGGCTGCTGGGAGGGTGGGTGTCACTCTGAGGTGTGCGTTGAGACAGTGGTGCCCCTCGAAATAAGACCCGTTCCTGCTGCAGGCACTTCTTGAAGCCTGTTGGTTAACAGGAAGCTCGTTCTTTCAGGCAAGGCGGCGAAAGGGCTTTAAAGCAGAGGCACGTGGGTAAGGTGTGTTCTCTTATCCCTTCTGAGGTCACTTCCTGTTTAAAACCAAGAGCAGAAGGAGCGTGTTCTTGTCTCTGGGTGGGTCTTGTCCCAACCAAATGTATTTATGTTTTTGTGAACATCCTATTTGTTAGGTTTGCAGAAATGTAGCCGATTGTGGAATTACATTACTGCCATTTATCCAGAGTGACTTGCACAACATTATGGCATTTTTACATTCAGTAGCCTCCATTTAAACCACTGGATATATTCTGGAGCAATTCAGGTTAAAGAGTAACTACACCCACTGTCTCCGCCTACTACACAATTTTGAAAAATACTTCGTTGGGTGATCGAGGGAGAGGGGTGGGGGCGTGTCCATTGTCATTTGCATAAATTAACGTACATTGTACAAATGATTTTGTATGACTCGGATCAAACTGTCAAACTAGACGTTGCACATGAAATATGAATCAAGACTCAGCAACTGCATGGCCTATTTCTCACCTCAAATATTTTCAGAAACATATTTTAGTGGTCTATTTAGGTGGAATAAGAGAATTGAACAGGACGGCCCGTTGTTTCCGGTTTAAACACGTGGAGGCAAAATTAAAGTAACGTCTAACCAATCAGGTGCCGGCTGTGGGCGACAACACTTATCCGTATGACGTGGCGGTGCCTCCAAAGAGGTACTCTGACATCACGATTGGGGCGGGGGCAGTGTGGGGAGCAGAAAGGAAATTTCAACCATTAGGGGCAGCACAAAGACGCCTTTCTACCAGTTCCTTATGATATACAATATAATTTCAGAATTGTTGAAATAACGGAATACATGAATAAGTTTCATTATAAGGTAGGCATGCAAACACGTTTACAGCGGGAAAAAAAGTGATCTAGAGTGTAGATACCCTTTAAGAACCCTGCTCAAGGAAGCGACAGCCGCCCTTACCCATCTGGGTACCCTGCCGCCCTTACCCATCCGGGTACCCTGCCGCCCTTACCCATCCGGGTACCCTGCCGCCCTTACCCATCCGGGTACCCTGCTGCCCTTACCCATCCGGGTACCCTGCCGCCCTTACCCATCCGGGTACCCTGCCGCCCTTAAGAGTGTTAACTTGATTTCATACTGGGACGTTACAGTGTGATTTGATTAAACCGCCTGAGAAGTTGATTAAAAGTGTATTTTACAGAGAGCTGGAGGTCATTAAACACAGGAACGTCAGTTTTGAGGTAGTAATTGCGAGGCACTTCCTTGTATGTTTAAGAGGAGGGGTTGAGTTTTATGTGTGTAAATCTGTAGGCATTTTCCTGGTTGTTCCATCTGTCGCCTCTCTCTGACACATCAGTCACATTGTGGAAAACACTGCATGTTTGCAGGGCCCGTGGGTTTCGCGATTTAGCTGATCTTGCATTTATACACACAGACCTGGTTCCAGCAGAGTGCACCATGTTGGCTTGTAGTCTCAATGGCATTGGAGTTACATACAGTGCGTCTTGGTTGGAAAGAGATGCGGTCGCTCATTTAGAAGTGAGAGAATTCACTCCTCTGCATGTCTTTCATTATTTGGCCAAATTTGTCACCTACTCAACGACTTTCTCGTCCTATCTACTCACCAAGGCTACTCAGTAGTGTGCAAGAGTGCTGATTCGGACACGGACCTACAGACTCTGCAGCTGTGGGGCGAGGAGACATGTTGGCAGATGAAATGTCTAATCGAAGTCCCGACTCACTGGTCATGAAGGCTTCTGTAAGGTTCTGTGGCATTCAGAGTGAGTGAGCAGGTGGTGTTTATCTGGCTAAATCTGAGCTAACCTCCAGAGGACTCCCTTTGCAAGTGATGTGAGCTGAGAAGGGGGATGTGGAGAGGTCAGACGTCACGGGGTGTGTTTATTATTTAAAGTACATTATAGGTTAGGCATGCCATGCATACTCGATAATTCACTCTATTTGTGATAACCAAATATAATATTTCCTAAAATCATTGTAGATGTTGTGATTAAAATATTAATTGAACATGAAATAAATGTATTGTGAAGGGGGCTCAGGGGTCAGGGGTCAGGGGGGGGTACCACAGTATCCGGTCATATCGGTGTACAGTCATAACAGTACACGCCACGGTCATATTGCTTTAACGCACGACTCTAAAGTGTGTTCCGTCCTGGTCTTCTCCTGCACAGTGTGAACATGGTGGACAAGAACGACCTGGTACAGAAAGCCAAGCTGGCGGAGCAGGCTGAGCGCTACGACGACATGGCGACGGCGATGAAGGCGGTGACGGAGCAGGATCACGAGCTCTCCAACGAGGAGCGTAACCTGCTCTCCGTGGCCTATAAGAACGTGGTGGGCGCCCGGCGCTCCTCCTGGCGGGTCATCTCCAGTATCGAGCAGAAGACCGAGGGAAACGAGAAGAAGCAGCAGATGGCGCGGGAATACCGCGAGAAGATCGAGACGGAGCTGCAGGAGATCTGCAACGACGTGCTGGTGAGAGATCGCCCGTGTGAACATGCACACATACGCACACACACACACACACACACACACACACACACACACACACACACACATACATACACACACATACGCACACACACACACATACGCACACACACACATACGCACACATACGCACACACGCATACGCACACACACGCACACACACACATACGCACACACACGCACACGCGCGCATACGCACACACACGCACACGCACACACACATACGCGCACACACACACACACACGCACACACACATACGCACACACACACGCACACGCGCGCATACGCACACACACGCACACACACATACACACACACACACACACACACACATACGCGCACACACACACACACACACATACACACACGCGCGCGCGCGCAGACGCACACTCATACACACACACACACACACACATACGCACACATACGCACACACACACGCACACGCGCGCATACGCACACACACATACGCGCACACACACACACATACACACACATGCACACACACGCACACACACACACACGCGCACACACACATACACACACACACACGCGCGCATACGCACACACACACGCACACACACACACACACACACATACACACACACACACACACATACGCGCACACACACATACACACACGCGCGCGCGCATACGCACACACATACACACGCACACACACACACGCACACACACACACACGCGTGCATACGCACACACACACATACGCACACACACACACATACGCGCGCGCGCGCATACGCACACACATACACACACACGCACACACACACACGCGCGCATACGCACACACACATACGCGCGCATACGCACACACGCATACGCACACACACACGCATACGCACACACACACACACACACACACGCGTGCGCACATACACACACACACACACGCGCGCATATGCACACACGCATACGCACACACACGCATACGCACACACACGCATACGCACACGCATACGCACACACACACACGTGCATACGCACTAGGGTTGCAAATTCTAAGGAATTTCCTTGATCGATAGTCGTCAACGTTAATGAACAATCAATCGATCAATCGATAACAAAACAGCTAAAAATAGCTCATGACATAAAATAAAATGCATGTTTTTTTCCTCAATCAAAGCTTTATTGAAACATTTGAGAAATACGCCTGTTTCATAGCATAACACAAATATAATTATGAACGCTGTTTTGTTTAAGTATGATATTTTAATAAGGCTCGGGAAATTGCGCTCACTCTTCCGAGGCGAATCATTGACTAACACATACGTCTATGACATATTCAAAAATAAGATGAGCCTTAATTAAAAACTTAAATTTGCAAAATGATTATGAAATAGATAAATAACGTTTTTGAAAACAGCGCTATAATAGGTTCCCTCTTGAAATGAGAAAGCTACGACAAACTACGACAGCTCAGGCCTCAGTTTAAAACTTAAACTGCATAAGTGCAGTAAATACCTAGGCCTGCTGATTTTTATTTAAGAATATAAGCATGTTTACGTTATCAGGGGTGAGTCGTGTGCGCAGTCGGTTTACAGCGAGACCAGCTGCTGAAAATACGCGTTCCGATGGGACCGATGTCCCAGGCACGCATAAGTAGCGTGCTTCATGGTCGAGTGAGTCTTCTTCTGTGTAAAGTTAATAACATGTTTCCTAATTGCAGTGCGCGCGCCCCCTTGTGTTTAACTTAATGATTGCATTTCACCAACAGCTCCCATTGACACAATTAAGATGAGACCGCAAATAGTTCAATTTGATCGTTAAATTTGAAATGGTCGATCGATCAAATTATTAACGGCAATTAATCGATCAATGATTAATCGTTAACACCCCTAATACGCACGCATACGCACACACACATGCACACGCACGCATACGCACACATACGCATACGCACACACACGCATACACACACACACGCACACACACACATACGCACACACACACGCGCGCATACGCACACACACACACATACACACACACATACGCGCACACACACACACACACACACACACACACACATACGCGCACACACACACACATACGCACACACACACGCACACGCGCGCATACGCACACACGCATACGCACACACACACACACACACACCCACACGCGCGCATACGCACACACACACACACATACGCACACACGCGCATACGCACACATACATACACACACATACGCACACACACATACGCACACGCACACACACACACACACGCGCATACGCACACACACGCACACACGCGCGCATACACACACACACGCACACACACGCACACACACACACACACACACACACACATACACACACACGCGCGCATACGCACACACACGCGCATACGCACACGCGCACACGCACACGCACGCACACGCATACGCACGCACACGCGCATACGCACACATACGCACACACACACACACACGCGCGCGCATACGCACACACACGCATACGCACACACACGCACACATGCACACATACGCACGCGCACACACACACACACACACGCGCGCATACGCACACACACACATACGCACACATGCACACACACACACACACGCGCGCATACGCACACACACACATACGCACACGCATACGCACACACACGCGCATACGCACACGTGCACATACACACACACATACATACATACATACACGCACACACGCATACACACATACATACATACGTACATGCATGCACGCACACATACATACATACATACATATGCATACACGCACACGCACACACACATACATGCATACACGCGCACACACCCTCCACTATTATTGGCACCCCTGGTAAAGATGTGTAAAAAGGGTTATAAAAAATTCACCGTTTGGTGAATTAGTTTAATGTCACACTGAAAAAATGAGAAAAATCCAACCTTCAATTGAAGTGAATTTATTATGAGAGAAAAAAATCCCTCAAGAAATAATTATTTTTAACAAAACCACGTGTGCCACAATTATTGGCACCCCTGCATTTATATATAGAATAAAGTAATCATTTTAAATATTTGGTCGCATATCCTTTGCATGTCATGACTTCCTAATGTCTGTGACCCAACAACATCAAAAGACTCTTGGTATCTTATTTTCTGGTACTCTTACAAGCGATACTATAACGTCTCTGCATTTGAATGGATCTCTATGGGATTTGCGGGGTGGGACTAGATTTAGCTGTAATTTATGCTGGAACAGTATGGAATACATGGTTCTTAAAATGGCTGTAAGTCATCAAGGGTCTGAGGTATCAAACGAGCCTCAAACCATCACTCTGCTGCCAGATATGCAGTAGATATAGATGGATCATTTTAAGGGTTGTTTCTCCTGACAAATTTTCCTATTGAACTCTATGGAAAAATAAGTCAGGGGAAGAAACCCTTCAAGTTATCCATCCATATCTGCTTGTTTGATACGTCAGACCCTTAGTCTGACTTGGAGCCATTTAGCCAACCATGTGTTCCATACTATTCCAGTGTAATTTACAGCTAAATCTAGTCCCACCCCCCAATTCCCATAGAGATCCATTCAAATGCGGAGACGTTATAGTATCGTTTGTAAGAGTACCAGAAAATATGATATCACGAGTCTTTTGATGTTGTTGGGTCACAGACATCAGGAAGTCATGGCATGCAAGGGATATGTGACCAAATATTAAAAATGATTACTTTATTCTATATATAAATGCAGGGGTGCCAATAATTGTGGCACACGTGGTTTTATTAAAAGTTTCATTAAATATTTATTAAAAATTCCTTGATGAGGAATAATTTATCATAATAAATTTACTTCAATTGAAGGTTGGATTTTTCTCATTTTTTCAGTGCGAGATTAAGCTAATTCAACAAACGGTGAATTTTTTTATAACCCTTTTTACTCATCTTTACCAGGGGTGCCAATAATAGTGGAGGGCACTGTACATACACACATGTGCACACATACATACACGGGTACAAACTCTGAGACAATTACACAGCAATACTCACACGCATAAACACACAGATAAACTATCACACAATCTCCCACAAACACTCACTCACACCGTCACACACACACACACACACACACACACACACACACACACACACACACACGCACACAGCCCTGACTGGTAACAATCACAGGAAATCTGATGCCGTGTTTCTTGTTGTCTTTCTCCCTCAGGCACTTCTGGACAAGCACCTGATTTCCAATGCGACTCAGGCGGAGAGCAAGGTGTTTTACCTGAAAATGAAAGGAGATTATTACAGGTACCTGTCTGAAGTGGCATCTGGAGACTCCAAGAAGGGTGAGTATGAATGCCGGGGGAAACACACTGCTCCTTCTCCCTGTTGCTTCTTCCTTTTCTTATTGAAAATCAGCAGCTGTGGACCCATGTGATTTAGACTTATTTCTGCGGAATTGGGATCCCTATAGGTCATTTTGTGTAAAAGCAGTTTCATTTAATTCTGAGAGTGTGTACGTGTGTTTGCGTACATGTGTGTTTGTGTGCGTGTGTTGCACAGTCTGTGGAGGTTAGTAGAGGTTATATTTATCAGCTTGCTTCTGAAGTTCAATGACCTCAGTGTATGTCGCTGGTACTTTTATCCAAAGCCACTTCTGCCCTGATGTGTAACAGTAACTCTTTAATGAGCTTAAAAAAGTAGAGGCAGAAACTAAAATTAAAATAAATACCTTTTTAAAAGCTGTTTTTTTATTTTTTATTTAAATCCTCAGCCACGGTGGATTCTTCCCAGGAAGCCTACAAGGATGCTTTTGAGATCAGTAAGCAGGAGATGCAGCCGACACATCCCATCAGACTGGGTCTGGCTCTCAACTTCTCCGTCTTTTACTACGAAATCCTCAACTCCCCAGAACAGGCCTGCCTCCTGGCGAAGGCGGTGAGTAAACTCCGACAGACGGGCCAGTGGCACGGCACGCAAGGCCAAAGCGCCGGATATCCCATGCTAAACGTGCGCCGCTAAGCGTGCCCGAGTGACGGGAGGGCTGAGTAGGTTTTCAGGTGAACAGGAAGTGCATGACAGCCTTTTTTTTTTTAAATAATAATATTTTACCTCGTTTCAGGCATTTGACGAAGCCATTGCTGAACTCGACACCTTGAATGAGGATTCGTACAAAGACAGCACACTGATCATGCAGCTACTAAGAGACAACCTCACTGTAAGTTTCCCCTCTGGGCATCAGAAAGGGCATACATACGCACACACCCCCCCAAAGGGGGACACAGATATCGGGGAGCATACATACGCACACACAGATATCGGGGAGCATACATACGCACACACAGATATCGGGGAGCATACATACGCACACACAGATATCGGGGAGCATACATACGCACACACAGATATCGGGGAGCATACATACGCACACACAGATATCGGGGAGCATACATACGCACACACAGATATCGGGGAGCATACATACGCACACACGGATATCGGGGAGCGTACATACGCACACACAGATATCGGGAAGCATACATACGCACATGCCCCCCCAAAGCGGGACACAGATATCGGGGCGCATACATGTTCACTGCACCCCAATAGGAAGCAAACTGGGGGGGGGGGGGGGGGGGAACAAAAAAAAAAACACTGTTATTGGAATTGACAAATTGTTGGCGAAACATAAAAATTCACACAGGACTAGAAAATATGGATTCATTGGATTAACTAGAAAAATTGGATTAATTTACAGTGCAGTCCATAAGTATTTGGACAGTGACACAGTTTTTGTTGTTTTGGCTCTGTACTCCAGCACATTGGATTTGAAATGAGACAGTGGCTATGTCCATATCGGGTGAACCGTGTAGCAATTCTAGCCATTTTTATACGTAGTTTCCCCCCCCCCCCCCCAAAAGTAATTGGACAAATTAACATCAATTTAAATAACGTAATCATATTTAATATTTGGTTGCATATCCTTTGCATCCTTTGCCATGATGACTTGATGTCTGAATTTTTAAAAAATAAAAAAATTTAAAAAGATGTTTGACCCAACAACATCAAAAGACTTATTTTCAGGTACTCGTACAAGCAATAACCTCTATGCATTTGAATGGATCTCTATGGGAATTGGGGGGTGGGACTAGATTAAGCTATAAATTACACTGGAACAGTATGGAACACATGGATGGCTAAATGGCTGTAAGTTATCAAGGGTCTGAGGTATCAAACGAGCCACAAACCATCACTCTGCTGCCAGATATGCAGTAGATATGGACGGATCACTTGGAGGGTTGTTTCTCCTGGCTTATTTTTCCAGAGTTCAATAGGAAAATGAGTCAGGAGAAACAACCCTTAAAGTGATCCATCCATATCTACTGCATATCTGGCAGCAGAGTGATGGTTTGAGGCTTGTTTGATACCACAGACCCTTGATGACTTGCAGCCATTTAGCCAACCATGTATTCCATACTGTTCCTGTGTAATTTACAGCTAAATCTATCTTAATCTACCAAAAGTGTTCTGCTCTCCTTGCCAAAACCCAGACTTAAGTCACCGATAGGCCACCGTAGCTCCACCCACTTGTAAGACACTTCCTCCTCTCTGCAGCTCTGGACATCGGAAACCCAGGGTGACGACGTGGAGGCTGGCGAAGGGGAGAACTAACGGCGTTGCACTATTGATCCAGCCTCTCTCTCTCCCTCTCCCTCTCTCTCTCTCCCTCTCCCTCTCCCTCTCTCTCTCTCTCTCCCTCTCCCTCTCTCTCACTCTTACACACATCCCCCATTCTATAATCCCGGCTCCGCCCCTTTCTGTATGACGTGCAGCATGAATTGTACCCGACCGTCCCGCCCGGTTGTGCCCCGCTGATTACTCCCGAGGTGACAGGGTAATGCTCCATTCTGCCCTTTGTGAATTAACACCCGGTTTAAAAGTAGAGAACATTTTTTATTTTTTAACCTTTTTGTTTGTTTTGTTTTTTTTTTGTTCCTGATACTCATTCATGATTCCATTTAAAAAAAATTATAATAATATTTTCATTCACATAGAAGGTTGTTGCATTTCATCATATTTTGATTTCCTTTTTGTTAAATCTTTTCTTTTTTAGTGTAATTCGTCATGGTATTTGCAGGTTTTATTGTAAGGTTATTAAACTGGCAGTTTATTTTCACCAAACACTGTGATGCTTAGTTTTGTGTTTTCTTACCCACGTTTCTCTCTCTCTCTCTCTTTTTCTATGTGTAGGTATACACACACTGCACGCACACGCACACGCGCGCACACACACGTGGCAGAACAGTTGTGCTTTCGGTTCATACAGAAAGGAGCCGGCTGTATTGTGACACTGACACTGCTGTGTAATTATGTTCAGAGGAAATAAAATCCAAAAAAGCTACGGGGACCCTATGCTTCACTGTTACAGATCCCTCATTTTATTTAAACATTCCATCTGAACACATTTGTGTGTAATAATATTGACAGTAATATAAAGATGGAGAAAACTGGTACAATGGGCTCTTCTTGGGACAGTAAGCGTACAGGTTCAGTTTGATGTCAGTTCAGTGGAGGCTTCATTCTATCATTTAAAAAAATAAAATGTACATTTTCTTTGCAAATTAATTATGAGAAATGTAATTTTGGTGGGACGAATGGAGGGGTGGTAGTTGAAATGGTACTGTTGTGAACCTACTTGCAAATGATCCAGGGAAGGGTTGTGTAATTCTTCAGAACTGGGCTTCTCAAACTGACAGCTAATGCTAATTTGGGGTCCATTTCATGATTTAAACCAGCTGAGAGGAGGCCTATGCAAGTGCCTGTGAGGTCACATGCAGTTACACGCGTGACGGCTCGAGGGCCCCAGAGATTACACGTGCTTGCCGAGGCTGTTTTTACGGCGTCCGTTTGGTTAGGCCTCGGACACATGGAATCGTGAGGTTGCCGGTCAGAGAGGATTTAGGGGCCTGGAATTATGTGCAGGAATCCATGGTCATTCAGTGTCACAATACCCAAGCACTACCATTAACATTCCACTTCAGGTGTAGACACCACCTGCCCCCATCTGTGCTGCTGAGGCCTGCTTTTCTCACACACACACGCATGCACGCACACACAAGGATAAGTCTCCCCTTTTTTGCTGAACAAAACGGCAGTTAATATTCTGCGCTTGATTAAAATAAAAAAAATGCAGTGGTGAATGTGGAGCGAGCCTGTCTGTATATCTGGTACCTCTTCTTGCTTTGTTTTTACTGACCAGTATTCTGCCTGAAGTCTGCTTCTGTGACGGTTTTATCGCCTAGTGCGCACGTAGTTGTGAACGTTTAGAATAGCTGGGGGGGGAAAAAAGCATTAAAATAAACTAAAGAATGAACCCACAATCCCCCTCCTCCCAGGTTATTGATATACTTCTAGATTTGTGTGTCTTAAAAAAAAAAAAAAAAAACGCTTTAATTTCACCTCACATGTAAAAATCAGGAAACATGTACAAGAGCATTTAAAGTGAAATAAAGCTTTTATCAGTTCAGAGTTTTTCTGCTTTTCTGTTAAAAAAAAAATATATATATATATATATAAAAATACGCCTTTCCCCCTCTTTTAGAGAAGTTTTTAGAACAGACCTGCTTGTGTTAATAAGATGTTAGAATATCTGCATCTCAATACGCAGCTTTACACAACTGGCACACACACTGTTTTAATGTGTGAGGGTGGTGTTATGGTTTATTAAAGTCCACCACACAAGACCTAAATAACAAAGCTGAAGAATTGCATTGACATCAACTTAGCATAAAAGGGTTAAATATCCTTTCTATATATTTTATTAATATCTCACTTAGTAGTACAAGGTGAACAAATGTATTCATATGCGACTCTTATTTTAATGAAATTGAGGGGAGATAATTTTTGAGGTACTTTTTGACACTAGAAGCAGTATTAAATGTATAGGCCTATTTGTTGAAGACATATTTCTAATGCTGTAGCTCCACACGTTTTGCTTAGATTATTTTTTGCAGACTGGGTATTCCCCCTGGTTTGGAATACCATTGAAACGGGGCCTTGCTCTCTTAGATCTTTGGTTCTGTTAACATGGATATTGAGTGTTTTATTAATGACATCATCATGTGGTTATTATTGTTATTAATGTACTATAAGCACAATGTGTCTATTTTGGTTTATAAAGCTAAACCAATGACAGAAGGTACATGGATACAGCATTCCAGCTCTGGAGTTGTACGAAACCGCTATAGGAAATAAACTGAGGACCAAATGGAGTGTCTCCAAGAGGCCTCTGAATAACGTGTCTATTTTCTTTTCTTTTTTTGCATGCATTACACATTAAAGCTAAGTGAGCTGTACAAATATTTTACGATGATCTGTGACACTAGACTGGTAGATCACAACCCTGTACCGGGTGAATGGGCAATCTGAATATGCTGGTGAATGGTCAATCTGAACATGCAGGTGAATGGGCAATCTGAACATGCAGGTGAATGGGCAATCTGAACATGCTGGTAAATGGGCAATCTGAACATGCAGGTGAATGGGCAGTCTGAATATGCAGGTGAATGGGAAATCTGAATATGCAGGTGAATGGGCAATCTGAATATGCCGGTGAATGGGCAATCTGAACATGCAGGTGAATGGGCAATCTGAATATGCAGGTGAATGGGCAATCTGAACATGCAGGTGAATGGGCAATCTGAACATGCAGGTGAATGGGCAATCTGAACATGCTGGTAAATGGGCAATCTGAACATGCAGGTGAATGGGCAGTCTGAATATGCAGGTGAATGGGAAATCTGAATATGCAGGTGAATGGGCAATCTGAATATGCCGGTGAATGGGCAATCTGAACATGCAGGTGAATGGGCAATCTGAATATGCAGGTGAATGGGCAATCTGAACATGCAGGTGAATGGGCAATCTGAATATGCAGGTGAATGGGCAATCTGAACATGCTGGTAAATGGGCAATCTGAATATGCAGGTGAATGGGCAATCTGAACATGCAGGTGAATGGGCAATCTGAACATGCAGGTGAATGGGCAATCTGAACATGCTGGTAAATGGGCAATCTGAACATGCAGGTGAATGGGCAGTCTGAATATGCAGGTGAATGGGAAATCTGAATATGCAGGTGAATGGGCAGTCTGAATATGCAGGTGAATGGGAAATCTGAATATGCAGGTGAATGGGCAATCTGAACATGCAGGTGAATGGGCAGTCTGAATATGCAGGTGAATGGGAAATCTGAATATGCAGGTGAATGGGAAGTCTGAATATGCAGGTGAATGGGCAATCTGAATATGCCGGTGAATGGGCAATCTGAACATGCAGGTAAATGGGCAATCTGAATATGCAGGTGAATGGGCAATCTGAATATGCAGGTGAATGGGCAATCTGAATATGCAGGTGAATGGGCAATCTGAACATGCTGGTAAATGGGCAATCTGAATATGCAGGTGAATGGGCAATCTGAACATGCAGGTGAATGGGCAATCTGAACATGCAGGTGAATGGGCAATCTGAACATGCTGGTAAATGGGCAATCTGAACATGCAGGTGAATGGGCAGTCTGAATATGCAGGTGAATGGGAAATCTGAATATGCAGGTGAATGGGCAGTCTGAATATGCAGGTGAATGGGAAATCTGAATATGCAGGTGAATGGGCAATCTGAACATGCAGGTGAATGGGCAGTCTGAATATGCAGGTGAATGGGAAATCTGAATATGCAGGTGAATGGGAAATCTGAATATGCAGGTGAATGGGCAATCTGAACATGCAGGTGAATGGGCAGTCTGAATATGCAGGTGAATGGGCAATCTGACCATGCACACACTGGCATGCAAAGCTCCATCTGGACGTGGGGGCTGTATTCTTGTAAAAAAAAAAAAAGGTCCTTTTTCCTTTCCTTGCAACTTCTCCTTGACCTCGCCAGAAAACGTCACGAGGGGGTCAAGGAAAAGATGCAAGGAGACATTTACAAGGAATCGGGGGTAGATTCCAATCACTTATTTTATCCGTCCTCTTCTCCTCTGTCCTCGCCTGACCTGGAAATCGATCGAGGTTCGCCATCTTTAAGGACATTCCAAACCGCTAAGTGCTCCTTGGAGGAGCGAGGAGTGGGTCACGAGGAGGCTCCCGGAGGATGCTTCAGTGAGGAAACACAAGTGTAGCCTTTGCAGGAAGCCTTTTCTCGGAACGTGCAACGTGTATAAATTATCCACCACTCTCCACATCTGCCACGTCGCAGGCACACCTCATACACAAATGTATTCTATTTATTAAAAAGCGCTAATCCATAATGACACACTATATAACTAACAAAAGCTACATTTATGCATGAAAAAATAAGCAACAAAAGTTATAGTTAAGCACGTGAGCATAATATGACGCTAACGCTAACGCTTCATTGAGCAAGGACGTTCATTTGCCTCGATTCCTCTGTCCTCATATCTGATCCTTGCATCCTTTCCTCGCGTCCTCCGTTGGGCGGAGCTAAGGAGCGAGGAAAGGATGCAAGGAGTGAAAATAAGTGTGAACCCCTTCCGTGCGTCCCAATATTCTTCACTCCCCCACATTCTTCACTCCCAAATATTTTTTGAATGTTGGGACGCACCCCTTGTCTCTCCCCCTCCCAATATACTACCTGGCTGCAACTGGACATGTGACAAGGTGGGTTGAGTCTTTGCCACAGAGCTGTAGCTATAAGAACCAGGGATTGAAATTCTTGAAGCTCCCAAACTCCAGTGGTCACCGGAGGTATTGCAGCCTCTGGTTCCAAAAAGCTAATTTCCCCATTGAAGTCCATTAAAAACTACTAAATTACCCAGGCCAAATTATACTATTTTGGACAGTTCTTTTAAATTTCTAAATTTCTTCACACCGAACTAATTACTCTCCAGGGACCGATTATTTTTCCAATTTTTTAAATTCCAATTGGGTCCGCATGTTTAGGTACCCAGTGCGCATGCTCCTCTGGTTCTAAACGCCACCTTAAGTACCCAGTGTCCACGCTCTGGTTCCAAAAAGCCCCATAGTCTAACATGGCATCTCCATGAGCAGCTCCCATAGGAATCCATGGAACCAGTAAGCGGAAGCTGTCTCCAGTTCTTAGATATCTCGATGGTAAGAGCACTGCTCTTCCTTTTCTTCGATGGTGTTTAACATGGCTTGGGTGCCAACTCAAAGCTGCATTACTGCCGTCAACATGTTGGGGTGTGTAGCATAGATGACATGGCTGTAGGCTGATTTTGTTGACCAGAGTATTTCTGAGATTATCGTGACCTCAGGGAGCTCCACATGTGTAAGCTACTGCCCCTGTGGAAAATTCCAGTTTCAACCAGCCTAAACTGGTCAAGATGGTTTACGCTGTGTGAAGACTTCATAGATGGTTTTAACTGGTCGACCAGCTGTTCACCAGCTAACCAGCCTGTAGTCAGGTAGACCACCAGTTTGGCCACCAGCTTATGCTACCAGCTTTGACCAGCCACAGGCCAGCTAGAAGTGCTGAAAACACAGTTTAAACAATTTTATGATCCCAGCTGGTTTTAGGGGCAGGTTGTCCTCATGAATTTGAAATCATTTCACACCCAACATTTCAGTATGTTGGGTTACGGGGTGCAGAGATCTTCCTCAGTTATTCAATACTTAATTTCATTGCTTGCTTCAATAAACAATAAACAAAACAAAAAAATAGGCTAGGCTAGGCTACTTCAAAAATACTACTGTTATATTCCATCTAATGTCTAATTATTTATTTATTAAACAGAGAACCTGTATGATTATTTTCAGATTGCTAATTGTAGACCATACATCACTTGAATGAACAGAAGGCCTGTCAATCTATCTCAGGCAATCCAAACGCGTTCAGCTAAACAGGGCAGTAGCCTAGTTGATCTACCTTTAACAATTTCTTTATTAGTAGTACCTAAGGGTACATTTATTTTGTATATAGAGATTCAGCGTTCCAGAGTTTAAAATACAGAGAAGAAAAAATGTATATAAATATAAATACATAAATAATAAATAACCAAATCTACAGACAATCTACATGACAAACACGCATTCAAGCTTGTGTTTATTTTTTGTGGTTTTGTTCCAATAAGTGATATAGCCTAGTTTTCTTTATCTTTCATCATAATTTGGTTTGGTCTAATTGTGTGAAATAATGTAGCTACCGCTGTCCCGATGCTGATTGGTGTTAGTAGGGTTAGTAGGCTATCTGTGAGTAAACTCAGCCTCTCTCTCTCCTCGAGCGCCTGCAATGTCCCAGCGAGAGTGATCGTTGATCGGCGGGGGGGGGGGGGGGGGGGGTTACATTGCCTTAAAGTGCTTGTTAGTATTACCAACAATTATAGATTTCGATTGTATTACAGTCACAGAGGAGATGATTCCTTCAAGCTGAACAAATAACGTTACTTCTGACAATCCTTGTGAAGAATAGCCAGGTATAAATAAGCACAACACAATGTCATGGTACCGAAGATATGTTGTTGAACTTAACCCCTAAAATAAATACACCACCACAAATTTACCCCGGTAATATCAACGAAACACATTTTTGAAAGAAAAAAAATAGTGTTATGGAGGGCACTATTTTTATACGCGGAGGAAGTAAGAAGACGACATAGAAGCTTATAAATACATCGCAACAGCAGGTGAGTCATTTGGCGCGGAGCGGAATGGCGGTTTACGTCTTCGAACAGCTCGCTGGTTAATAACTAAAAACGTAAAATTGAGCGCACCAGTGAAGTTAGCTAGCTGACTCTCTGTGCTAAGTGCTAATACAGAGAGTTTGAAATATTTACCTGTTGAGTAAGGTGAGTGCGTTTACAGTTACTGAGTTTTTTTAACGATTTGATCTCCGGTGAGGCGATTTTTGCGTCTCCTTCCATTTGTTATACCCCTGGGGAACCAGCTGGTGTCCGCAGGGTGTTGGACGTTAGGGGGTGAAATTGGCTGGTTAGCTTAGCTTAGCTTAGCTTAGCTTAGCTAATACGGTAACGAGCAGGCCACTGCTTTATCCACAGCTGCGACTTCTGGGTTTCAAGATAAACTAACAAGTTATTCGTTGTTTTAATGATTCGTATTAATTAGAATATATTTTACATGCCGTTTAGCTAAGATCTGCTTAACCTTTCTCTCCCACACGTGCGGGACGCTAACATTAGATAATGGTGAACTTGGAAGGGAACTGTTTTTACTGGAACTAACGTAGCAAGATCGTAAACAAGTTATTGCCAAAATAAATGTAGCTATCAGAGTTAGTCTGATCTTAATACCCCAAATATATTCAACGTTATTTATTTGCGACTTAAGATTAGGATGTTTGGAAGAGTTGTGGTCCACAAAACCTCGCCAGACATTCGGGATCGATTGTAAAATAACACGACATCGCATATGATTTAGCAATACGTTTTGGAGTGATTACCAGAAGTGATTGTTCAGTTTATGTCTAACTTGGACAGTGTGTCTATAAAAAACAACGTTGCATACTGCATGAATGCGTGCCGTGTTAAATGTAAGGTACTTGAAGTCTCTGCCAAATAATTAAGTTTGTAAATGACCCAGGATCAGCGATCCATAATTATATTACACGATAGACCGCAATGAGGTGGGGATACTGTGATTATCCTCACGGCAATGAGATATTGTTTTATTAATAATAATAGAAATAATAAGCGCATCTTTGTTGTCCTCTCTCTGCCGAAATATCCCAGTGACATTGCGATGAACAGTAGCGGCCCCGCCTACCCGCTGGCATCCCTATATGTGGGGGACCTGCACCCCGATGTGACGGAGGCCATGCTGTACCAGAAGTTCTCCCCCGCGGGCCCCATCATGTCCATACGCGTTTGCCGTGACATCATCACACGGAGGTCGCTGGGATACGCCTACATCAATTTCCAGCAGCCGGCTGACGGTGACTGTCCCCAGAAAAGCATGTTACGTTGGGTGATGTCTGTGACGTTGCATACATTACAGTAGATTGTCAGGTCTTGTAGTATATGGAGACCCTAAGTGTGTCTAGGCTTGTGGTAGTACTGGGTACTCTGTGGTTTGTAGGTAAATTGCAAGCTAGATGGGCTGAATGGCCTGTTCTCCTCATTATGCATTCTTATGTTCTTATACATTGCCTGGCCAAAAAAAAACCCTGAATGTACTGAATGTCCCGGTTATCCCATCAATGGGCATATTCCAGGACGACAATGCCAAGATTCATTGGGCTCAAATTGTGAAAGAGTGGTTCAGGGAGCATGAGGAATCATTTTCACACATGAATTGGCCACCAGAGTCCTGACCTTAACCCCATTGAAATTCTTTGGGATGTGCTGGAGAAGACTTTACGGAGTGGTTCGACTCTCCCGTCGTCAATACAAGATCTCGGCCAAAATTACTCTGGACGGAAATAAATGTTGTGATGTTGCATAAGGTTGTCGAAACAATGCCACGACGAACGTGCGCCGTAATCAAAGCTAAAGGCGGTCCAACTAAATATATAGAATGTGCGACTTTTTTTTTGGCCAGGCAGTGTAGATGGGCTGAATGGCCTGTTCTCCTCATTATGCATTCTAACAGGTTTTTATCTCTGATTTCTTAAAAGTATTCATCCGTTTAGCTCAATGTAGGATTAGCTGCACTCCCTACCAAGAGATTTTAATCTACAGAATGAATGTGTTCTGATTAAATTTGGAATGTGTTCTGGTTAAATGTGGAATGTGGTCTGGTTAAAGGTTAAATGTGGAATGTGGTCTGGTTAAATGTGGAATGTGGTCTGGTTAGATGTGGAATGTGGTCTGGTTAAATGTGGAATGTGGTCTGGTTAAATGTGGAATGTGGTCTGGTTAAATGTGGAATGTGGTCTGGTTAGATGCTTCATTTTCTGGTTGCATTTATAATTCCAAAAAATGTCCAAAACCTTTGTCACTCAACTTCACAATGGAAAAGGAATTTATTTATTATTATTTTTTAGCATGGTCCCAGGTTGCACATCAGCGTAGCAGGTGAACCTGCAGTTATCTCGGCGGATAAATGCTGTCCTGTTACTTCTATAGTTTTTATCCAACCGAGTGCTTGAGCCGGCTTTCTCCTTCTCAGCGGAATGTGCCTTGGACACAATGAACTATGAGGTCATCAAGGGTCGACCAATCAGGATAATGTGGTCCCAGCGTGACCCCGGGCTGAGGAAGTCTGGAGTTGGAAACATCTTCATCAAGAACATGGATGAGTCCATTGATAACAAGGCTTTATACGACACCTTTTCTGCCTTTGGAAATATCCTCTCCTGTAAGGTACGGTATCCATTGCTCCAGTGTGAAATAGGAAATTAAAGTGGGTGAGCTGCCTGCTGTAGGTCAGCTATTCACTGTAATGTGTTTCTCAGGGCAAGATACCCCTTTATATTTTCTAATTGATTTGTGTGATACAATAAAAGCTTTATTTCGGAAAGCCCTTTTCTAATTGCAGGCGTTTTATTGCAGGTAGTGTTCTGTAAAACATGAGCAGCTGTAAGCACGTCATGGAACAGATATTTAATTTCATATGTTGTTAAATTTGAACTGTTAAACATTGGCTTATTGATTGGCCATATTAGTAGAGGTTCTTGTAACCACCTTTCAGCTATTTAATGGTTGACCTTTTCTTTGGCTGGTGGAAACAACCCTACGAACAGGAAGTTCCTATAGCTTCACTAGACTGAGTTTGAACTGCAGCTATACACTACATTGTGGTGGGATATGTCAACTTTCATAATGTAGTCATCTTTCATAAGATAAGTGGAGATAAAAGAATATACATTTTTGAATTTACACAATGGATAGTTTGTGTGTGTGTGTTCTCAGGTGGTGTGTAATGTGTGTGTGTGTTATATTCTCAGGTGGTCTGTGTTGTGTTCACAGGTGGTGTGTGTGTGTGTGTGTGTGTGTGTGTGTGTGTGTGTGTGTGTGTGTGTGTGTGTGTGTGTGTGTTCTCAGGTGGTGTGTAATGTGTGTGTGTTGTGTGTGTAATGTGTGTGTGTGTGTGTGTGTGTTGTGTTCTCAGGTGGTGTGTGTGTGTGTGTGTGTTGTGTTATCAGGTGGTGTGAGTGTGTGTGTTGTGGTGTGTGTAATGTGTGTGTGTGTGTGTGTGTGTGTGTATGTTGTGTTCTCAGGTGGTGTGTGATGTGTGTCTGTGTGTTGTGGTGTGTTTGTGTGTGTGTGTGTGTGTAATGTGTGTGTGTTGTGTTCTCAGGTGGTATGTGTGTGTAATGTGTATGTTGTGTTCTCAGGTGGTGTGTGTGTGTGTGTGTGTGTGTTGTGTTCTCAGGTGGTGTGTGATGTGTGTGTGTGTGTGTGTGTGTGTGTGTGTTGTGTTCTCAGGTGGTGTGTGATGTGTGTGTGTATGTTGTGTTCTCAGGTGGTGTGTGTGTGTGTGTGTATGTAATGTGTGTGTGTTGTATTCTCAGGTGGTATGTGTGTGTAATGTGTGTGTATGTTGTATTCTCAGGTGGTGTGTAATGTGTGTGTGTGTTGTGTTCTCAGGTGGTGTGTGATGTGTGTATGTTGTGTTCTCAGGTGGTGTGTAATGTGTGTGTGTGTTGTGTTCTCAGGTGGTGTGTGATGTGTGTGTGTGTGTGTGTGTGTGTGTGTTGTGTTCTCAGGTGGTGTGTGATGTGTGTGTGTATGTTGTGTTCTCAGGTGGTGTGTGTGTGTATGTTGTGTTCTCAGGTGGTGTGTGTGTGTGTGTGTGTGTGTGTGTGTGTGTGTGTGTGTGTGTGTGTGTGTGTGTGTGTATGTAATGTGTGTGTGTTGTGTTCTCAGGTGGTGTGTGATGTGTGTGTGTATGTTGTGTTCTCAGGTGGTGTGTGTGTGTGTATGTTGTATTCTCAGGTGGTGTGTGATGTGTGTATGTTGTATTCTCAGGTGATGTGTGATGTGTGTGTATGTTGTGTTCTCAGGTGGTGTGTAATGTGTGTGTGTTGTATTCTCAGGTGATGTGTGATGTGTGTGTATGTTGTATTCTCAGGTGGTGTGTCATGTGTGTGTATGTTGTATTCTCAGGTGGTGTGTAATGTGTGTGTATGTTGTATTCTCAGGTGGTATGTGATGAGAACGGCTCCAAAGGTTACGGGTTTGTTCACTTTGAGACGCAGGAGGCGGCCAACAGAGCCATAGACACCATGAACGGCATGTTGCTCAACGACCGCAAAGTGTACGTACATGTGTGTGTGTGTGGGTGCGTGCGTGCGTGGGTGAGCAAGATTAACTAATGTTCAAACATTAACCCTTAATTTTGATTTACAAGTAAAAATAAGTGTGAGTATTGTCCTCACAAGGCCTGGGGTAAGTCCAGTAATTGCCTAAATTAACCGTTTGTTTAGGACAAAAAGGTACTTGAATTTATTTGTAAGTAAACTGTGAAGATTTACGTTGATTGACCCAAGGCCCATGTGAGCGTTCTTAAATCCACACGGGATTGTGGGAGCGCATAAACTCACAGCATTGGCTGCCGTCCCTGCCACTGTTCAGTGGGTCTGGAAATTGTGCAGTAATTTCTCACTCTGTAGTGCTGTGACAGCTCCTGAATTAGAGCATGAGCGTGGATCGGTGAACGCGCCCTGCATGTTTGAACGCGCCCTGCATGTGTGTGAACGCTCCCTGCATGTGTTTGGAAAAGTGTGGAAATTGTGCAGTAATCTCTAGTGCTGTGACAGCTCCTGAATTAGAGCATGAACGTGGATTGGTGAACATGCCCTGCATGTGTGTGTGAACGTGCCCTCCATGTGTTTGAACGCTCCCTGCATGTGTTTGAACACTCCCTGCTGCAGGACGGGCATGCAGGCAGGGTGGTTGTGTGACTGCTCTGTCCCCATTTTTTAGGAGAGTTTTTAGTAGGGATTAGGAAACCGCAGCAGAGACGGGCATGGCGACACCCCCTGTGTGTGCTTTGGGTCGGGGTGAGAGTACTAGCACTTTTAACCTCCGACTGACCAGTGAAGAATCCACCACCTGTTGCTTAACTCTCTGTTTCTCTAGAATGCACCTTCTCATGGTTAACACTCTGTTTCTCTAGAATGCACCTGCTCATGGTTAACTGTCTGTTTCTCTAGAATGCACCTGCTCATGGTTAAAGGCATACTATGTGTGATTTTTAGCCTTACTGTGGTCCTGTGTTTACAAACAAATGTCTCCGCCTCTGTCCTCAGCCCTGCCCAGAATTTGATACGAAAGGTACCCGACTTCGGCCATCTAGCTACCTAATGTAGCTAGCTGGTTAGCTAGCGGTTACATTACTTCCAGGTCCAACAGAAAACCGCCAACTCTGTCGCTTTGACTCTGGTTTTTGAACGAGCCCTGTCGGCTTGTCGTTTCACTTCGTTGTACCTGTGCTTCTTCACCTCCGCCATTGCAGGAGCTAGCTAACGTGCTAACGCTCCGCTGAAACCTGATTCCACCCCTCAGACTCCTGCCATTGCAGGAGCTAGCTCGCTACAAACGCTCTGCTGAAACCTGATCCCACCCCAAGGCCTCTGTAGCCACACCCACCCCTCCCCACGCAGAAGAGAGTGTTATGCCCAGAAATGTCCCGAATGCATCTTAGACGTAATACAGGCAGAGGAGCACGGATTCTACAAATGTGCGAAAAGTCAGAGATTGCCAGTGCATCATAGATAGACTGAGTGTATGCCTTTATCGCTTTGTTTCTGCCTATAATGCACCACCTCACGGTTAAAGCTTTGTTTCTCTAGAATGCACCACCTCACGGTTAATGCTTTGTTTCTCTAGAATGTACCACCTCACGGTTAAAGCTTTGTTTCTCTAGAATGCACCACCTCACGGTTAAAGCTTTGTTTCTGCCTATAATGCACCACCTCACGGTTAAAGCTTTGTTACTCTAGAATGCACCACCTCACGGTTAATGCTTTGTTTCTCTAGAATGCACCACCTCACGGTTAAAGCTTTGTTACTCTAGAATGCACCACCTCACGGTTAATGCTTTGTTTCTCTAGAATGCACCACCTCACGGTTAAAGCTTTGTTTCTGCCTATAATGCACCACCTCACGGTTAAAGCTTTGTTACTCTAGAATGCACCACCTCACGGTTAATGCTTTGTTTCTCTAGAATGCACCACCTCACGGTTAAAGCTTTGTTTCTCTAGAATGCACCACCTCACGGTTAAAGCTTTGTTTCTCTAGAATGCACCACCTCACGGTTAATGCTTTGTTTCTCTAGAATGCACCACCTCACGGTTAAAGCTTTGTTTCTGCCTATAATGCACCACCTCACGGTTAAAGCTTTGTTTCTGCCTATAATGCACCACCTCACGGTTAAAGCTTTGTTTCTGCCAATAATGCACCACCTCACGGTTAAAGCTTTGTTTCTCTAGAATGCACCACCTCACGGTTAAAGCTTTGTTACTCTAGAATGCACCACCTCACGGTTAAAGCTTTGTTTCTCTAGAATGCACCACCTCACGGTTAAAGCTTTGTTTCTGCCTATAATGCACCACCTCACGGTTAAAGCTTTGTTACTCTAGAATGCACCACCTCACGGTTAAAGCTTTGTTTCTGCCTATAATGCACCACCTCACGGTTAAAGCTTTGTTTCTCTAGAATGCACCACCTCACGGTTAAAGCTTTGTTTCTCTAGAATGCACCACCTCACGGTTAAATCTTTGTTTCTGCCTATAATGCACCACCTCACGGTTAATGCTTTGTTTCTCTAGAATGCACCACCTCACGGTTAAAGCTTTGTTTCTGCCTATAATGCACCACCTCATGGTTAAAGCTTTGTTATTCTAGAATGCACCACCTCACGGTTAAAGCTTTGTTTCTCTAGAATGCACCACCTCACGGTTAAAGCTTTGTTTCTGCCTATAATGCACCACCTCATGGTTAAAGCTTTGTTTCTCTAGAATGCACCACCTCACGGTTAAAGCTCTGTTTCTCTAGAATGCACCACCTCACGGTTAAAGCTTTGTTACTCTAGAATGCACCACCTCACGGTTAAAGCTTTGTTACTCTAGAATGCACCACCTCACGGTTAAAGCTTTGTTTCTCTAGAATGCACCACCTCACGGTTAAAGCTTTGTTTCTCTAGAATGCACCACCTCACGGTTAAAGCTCTGTTTCTCTAGAATGCACCACCTCACGGTTAAAGCTTTGTTTCTCTAGAATGCACCACCTCACGGTTAAAGCTTTGTTTCTCTAGAATGCACCACCTCACGGTTAAAGCTTTGTTTCTGCCTATAATGCACCACCTCACGGTTAAAGCTTTGTTACTCTAGAATGCACCACCTCACGGTTAAAGCTTTGTTTCTCTAGAATGCACCACCTCACGGTTAAAGCTTTGTTTCTGCCTATAATGCACCACCTCACGGTTAAAGCTTTGTTACTCTAGAATGCACCACCTCACGGTTAATGCTTTGTTACTCTAGAATGCACCACCTCATGGTTAAAGCTTTGTTTCTCTAGAATGCACCACCTCATGGTTAAAGCTTTGTTACTCTAGAATGCACCACCTCATGGTTAAAGCTCTGTTTCTCTAGAATGCACCACCTCACGGTTAAAGCTTTGTTTCTGCCTATAATGCACCACCTCACGGTTAAAGCTTTGTTACTCTAGAATGCACCACCTCACGGTTAATGCTTTGTTTCTCTAGAATGCACCACCTCACGGTTAAAGCTTTGTTACTCTAGAATGCACCACCTCACGGTTAATGCTTTGTTTCTCTAGAATGCTCCACCTCACGGTTAAAGCTTTGTTTCTGCCTATAATGCACCACCTCATGGTTAAAGCTTTGTTTCTCTAGAATGCACCACCTCACGGTTAAAGCTCTGTTTCTCTAGAATGCACCACCTCACGGTTAAAGCTCTGTTTCTCTAGAATGCACCACCTCACGGTTAAAGCTTTGTTACTCTAGAATGCACCACCTCACGGTTAAAGCTTTGTTACTCTAGAATGCACCACCTCACGGTTAAAGCTTTGTTACTCTAGAATGCACCACCTCACGGTTAAAGCTTTGTTTCTCTAGAATGCACCACCTCACGGTTAATGCTTTGTTCTAGAATGCACCACCTCACGGTTAAAGCTTTGTTTCTCTAGAATGCACCACCTCACGGTTAAAGCTTTGTTACTCTAGAATGCACCACCTCACGGTTAAAGCTTTGTTACTCTAGAATGCACCACCTCACGGTTAAAGCTTTGTTTCTCTAGAATGCACCACCTCACGGTTAATGCTTTGTTATTCTAGAATGCACCACCTCACGGTTCAAGCTTTGTTTCTCTAGAATGCACCACCTCACGGTTAAAGCTTTGTTACTCTAGAATGCACCACCTCACAGTTAAAGCTTTGTTTCTGCCTATAATGCACCACCTCACGGTTAAAGCTTTGTTACTCTAGAATGCACCACCTCACGGTTAAAGCTTTGTTTCTCTAGAATGCACCACCTCACAGTTAAAGCTTTGTTCCTCTAGAATGCACCACCTCACGGTTAAAGCTTTGTTACTCTAGAATGCACCACCTCACAGTTAAAGCTTTGTTTCTGCCTATAATGCACCACCTCACGGTTAAAGCTTTGTTACTCTAGAATGCACCACCTCACGGTTAAAGCTTTGTTTCTCTAGAATGCACCACCTCATGGTTAAAGCTTTGTTTCTCTAGAATGCACCACCTCACGGTTAAAGCTTTGTTTCTCTAGAATGCACCACCTCATGGTTAAAGCTTTGTTTCTCTAGAATGCACCACCTCACGGCTAAAGCTTTGTTTCTCTAGAATGCACCACCTCATGGTTAATGCTTTGTTTCTCTAGAATGCACCACCTCACGGTTAAAGCTTTGTTTCTCTAGAATGCACCACCTCACGGTTAATGCTTTGTTATTCTAGAATGCACCACCTCACGGTTCAAGCTTTGTTTCTCTAGAATGCACCACCTCACGGTTAAAGCTTTGTTACTCTAGAATGCACCACCTCACAGTTAAAGCTTTGTTTCTGCCTATAATGCACCACCTCACGGTTAAAGCTTTGTTACTCTAGAATGCACCACCTCACGGTTAAAGCTTTGTTTCTCTAGAATGCACCACCTCACAGTTAAAGCTTTGTTCCTCTAGAATGCACCACCTCACGGTTAAAGCTTTGTTACTCTAGAATGCACCACCTCACAGTTAAAGCTTTGTTTCTGCCTATAATGCACCACCTCACGGTTAAAGCTTTGTTACTCTAGAATGCACCACCTCACGGTTAAAGCTTTGTTTCTCTAGAATGCACCACCTCATGGTTAAAGCTTTGTTTCTCTAGAATGCACCACCTCATGGTTAAAGCTTTGTTTCTCTAGAATGCACCACCTCACGGTTAAAGCTTTGTTTCTCTAGAATGCACCACCTCATGGTTAAAGCTTTGTTTCTCTAGAATGCACCACCTCACGGCTAAAGCTTTGTTTCTCTAGAATGCACCACCTCATGGTTAATGCTTTGTTTCTCTAGAATGCACCACCTCATGGTTAAAGCTTTGTTCCTCTAGAATGCACCACCTCACGGTTAAAGCTTTGTTTCTCTAGAATGCACCACCTCACGGTTAAAGCTTTGTTCCTCTAGAATGCACCACCTCATGGTTAAAGCTTTGTTTCTCTAGAATGCACCACCTCACGGTTAAAGCTTTGTTTCTCTAGAATGCACCACCTCATGGTTAAAGCTTTGTTTCTCTAGAATGCACCACCTCATGGTTAAAGCTTTGTTTCTCTAGAATGCACCACCTCATGGTTAAAGCTTTGTTTCTCTAGAATGCACCACCTCACGGTTAAAGCTTTGTTTCTCTAGAATGCACCACCTCATGGTTAAAGCTTTGTTTCTCTAGAATGCACCACCTCACGGCTAAAGCTTTGTTTCTCTAGAATGCACCACCTCATGGCTAATGCTTTGTTTCTCTAGAATGCACCACCTCACGGTTAAAGCTTTGTTTCTCTAGAATGCACCACCTCACGGTTAATGCTTTGTTATTCTAGAATGCACCACCTCACGGTTCAAGCTTTGTTTCTCTAGAATGCACCACCTCACGGTTAAAGCTTTGTTACTCTAGAATGCACCACCTCACAGTTAAAGCTTTGTTTCTGCCTATAATGCACCACCTCACGGTTAAAGCTTTGTTACTCTAGAATGCACCACCTCACGGTTAAAGCTTTGTTTCTCTAGAATGCACCACCTCACAGTTAAAGCTTTGTTCCTCTAGAATGCACCACCTCACGGTTAAAGCTTTGTTACTCTAGAATGCACCACCTCACAGTTAAAGCTTTGTTTCTGCCTATAATGCACCACCTCACGGTTAAAGCTTTGTTACTCTAGAATGCACCACCTCACGGTTAAAGCTTTGTTTCTCTAGAATGCACCACCTCATGGTTAAAGCTTTGTTTCTCTAGAATGCACCACCTCATGGTTAAAGCTTTGTTTCTCTAGAATGCACCACCTCACGGTTAAAGCTTTGTTTCTCTAGAATGCACCACCTCATGGTTAAAGCTTTGTTTCTCTAGAATGCACCACCTCACGGCTAAAGCTTTGTTTCTCTAGAATGCACCACCTCATGGTTAATGCTTTGTTTCTCTAGAATGCACCACCTCATGGTTAAAGCTTTGTTCCTCTAGAATGCACCACCTCACGGTTAAAGCTTTGTTTCTCTAGAATGCACCACCTCACGGTTAATGCTTTGTTTCTGCACAGTCTAGAGGCAGGTAGACAGGTGGAATGTGGCTTATCACAGTCACAGCCAGTGCCCTGTGTCCTGGGGGAAACTTGTGTGATGTCCACCTTTAGGTCAGTGAAACGGTCCAGTTGGCAGGTTATTTATTTATTTTATTTGTCTACAGAACTTCTGACTCCAATGTTTATAAAGATGCAGTTTTTATTTATTAGTTTATTTGACAGGGCCAATGCACATTAATATCATTACTGAAAATGTGCCAGAGTTAGCCAGAAAGGCTAGTTTCCATCTGTAGTCCCCAAATATATTTCCTCTAATGTAGCCAACTTGTGTGCTGCTGGCACTCATTTGCATTTTTTATTTTTAAATGTTTTTTGTACTTAAATGTACTTCCTTCTGCAGTCTTTATCTCCAAATTGCCATCTAAAGCAGAAGTTAACATGTATTAGAAATCCTGTACAATGTTACCACCCAATGTACAAAATCACAAGTTGCTTCAACGTCTGCTGGTATCAGGTTACCGCAGCTTTGATAGAATGGAATTCTGTGGCATTGAGGCAGTGATGTCACGGCTCTGACCACCTGAGTTGTAATTCCACCAATCATAGTAGGTTGTATTCTGTGGTAGCCCTTGAACATTTAGCCTGGTTTTGTATGGGAACCCCTGTGGGTTCACTCTTCTTATCGGTGTCCGTGCGCAGTTTTGTTGGCCACTTCAAATCTCGAAAGGAACGTGAGGCGGAGTTCGGGGCCAAGGCCATGGAGTTCACCAACGTCTACATCAAGAACTTTGGAGAGGACTTTGACGATGAGAAGCTGAAGGAGGTCTTCTCGGAATATGGTGAGTGTGTGGCCGGGCTGAGAGGCTTCATTGGAGAGGTTAGGAGAGGTTACTTTGTGAAATGGATCATTCCTAACTAGGCAAAAAAAACAGTTTTGCTCGATTAGTTCTATCGGTTAAACGGGACTTAGAAAAGTTAAATCAGCTTGCCCAGAGTGTTCCCACCATGCTGCCGGGCCAAATGATAATGCAGAGCCCTGTTATTACGATTATTGGGTGGTGAGTGATGTGTTATTGTGTTGGTATTGTGGTGATGTGTGAGTGGGGTTGTGGTACTGGGCGAGGGTGACGTTGGTGTGTGCGCGTGTGTCTGCGCATGTCTGTGCGTGTGCGTGTGTGTGTGTGTGTCTGCGCGTGTGTGTCTGCGCGTGTGTGTGCGTGTGTGTGTGTGCGTGGGTCTGCGCGTGTGTGTGTGTCTGCGCGTGTGTGTGTGTGTGTGTGTGTGTGTGTGTGTGTGTGTGTGTGTGTGTGTGTGCGTGGGTCTGCGCGTGTGTGTGTGTGTGCGCGTGCGTGTGTCTGTGCGTGTGTGTGCGTGTGTCTGTGCGTGTGCGTGTGTCTGTGTGCGTGTGTGTGTGTGTGTGTGTGCGTGGGTCTGCGTGTGTGTGTGTGTGTGTGTGTGTGTGTGTGCGCGCGCGTGCGTGTGTGTGTGTGTGTGCGTGTGTTTGTGCGTGTGTGTGCGTGTGTCTGTGTGCGTGTGTCTGTGCGTGTGTCTGTGTCTGTGTGTGTGTGTGTGTGTGTGTGTGTGTGTGTGTGTGTGCGTGGGTCTGCGCGCTCATGTGTGTGTGTGTGCGCGTGTGTGTGTGTGTGTGTGTGTGCCTGCGCGTGTGTGTGTCTGTGTGCGTGTGTCTGTGTGCGTGTGTCTGTGTGCGTGTGTGTGTGTGTGTGTGTGTCTGTGTCTGTGTGTGTGTGTCTGTGTGTGTGTGTCTGTGTGTGTGTGTCTGTGTGTGTCTGTGTGTGTGTCTGTGTGTGTGTCTGTGTGTGTGTGTGTGTGTGTGTGTGTGTGTGTGTGTGTGTGTGCGTGGGTCTGCGCGTGTGTGTGTGTCTGCGCGTGTGTGTGTGCTCTGCAGGAAGGACGCTCAGCGTGCGGGTGATGATGGACGAACGAGGGCGGTCCCGCGGTTTCGGCTTTGTGAACTATGAGAACCACGAGGATGCGCAGAAGGTACTGCCCCCTGCTGAGCGGGAGGAAGACGTGCCTTGGGGAGAGGGGAGGGGGCGCGGTGCGGTCGCTAACGCTCACGCTGTGCGGTCACTAACTCTTGCGCTGTGCGGTCACTAACTCTCGCGCTATGCGGTCTCTAACGCTCGCGCTGTGTGGTCGCTAACGCTCACGCTGTGCGGTCACTATCTCACTATCGCGCTGTGCGGTCACTAACTCACTATCGCGCTGTGCGGTCACTAACTCTCGCGCTGTGCGGTCGCTAACTCTCGCGCTGTGCGGTCGCTAACTCTCGCGCTGTGCGGTCACTAACTCTCGCGCTGTGCGGTCACTAACTCACTATCGCGCTGTGCGGTCACTAACTCTCGCGCTGTGCGGTCACTAACTCTCGCGCTGTGCGGTCACTAACTCTCGCGCTGTGCGGTCACTAACTCTCGCGCTGTGCGGTCACTAACTCTCGCGCTGTGCGGTCACTAACTCGCGCTGTGCGGTCACTAACTCTCACGCTGTGCGGTCACTAACTCTCGCGCTGTGCGGTCACTAAGTCGCCAATGCTCACGCCGTGCGGTTGACGTTCATTTTGTGGTTGCTAACACCGTGCAGTGCCACTCAGTGCGGTCACTAACGCGGGCCTCTCTCTTGAAGGCGGTGGAGCAGATGAACGGTAAAGAGCTCAACGGCAGGATTATCTACGTGGGCCGCGCCCAGAAGAGGCTGGAGAGGCAGGGAGAGCTGAAGCGCAAGTTTGAGCAGATCAAACAGGAGCGGATCCACCGATACCAGGTACTGCTGGCCAGGGGAGTCATCCAGTCCTGGAGGGGGTGCTGTGTCTGCAGGTTTAACTCCAGTCCTGGAGGGGGCGCTGTGTCTGCAGGTTTAACTCCAGTCCTGGAGGGGGCACTAGATCACCACGATGATTAGCTAAAGCTATTAGCTAATGTTGTAAGAGCAATAATCGAGTAATATACCTAGCTTGCTTTGTAACAAAGAAGCCTTAAAATGTAATTTATCAAGTTTTGGGCAAATCGGTGCCATCTCCTGGAGCACAGTAAGAATGACGTGCCAAAACAAGATTAAATAAAGTAGGCATTTATCTAATCACATGACAGTCAAATGTGCATAGTAAAAAATGTGTTGCATGGTTTTTACTTATTTTTTAGCATTTATTTTTACAAATACAGTACAACATTAACATTGGCTACTAGCACGCAGTAATCCTGCCTCTCTTACTCAATGCAGTTATCCGGCTAACTCAGTAATCCTGCTTGGTGATGCACGGTTGGCTGAAATGGGCATTTGTTTCCTGCTTGCAGGGGGTTAATCTGTACGTGAAGAACTTGGATGACGGAATTGACGACGAGAGACTGCGGCGCGAGTTCGCCCCTTACGGAACCATCACCAGCGCCAAGGTGACCAAATCTTTTTCTACAAAATGTACAGTTTTAAAATAAATTTGTAATATATTAATTCAGCTCATAGACACACTAGGGATGAGTTCTATCGGTGAGTGCAGAGTAGCCTTTTTGCCCCAGTGCTTATGGGAGTTGGAGGCTGTAGTTTAGAGGTGGAGTAGCTTCATGCCTGATTAGGACTTCAACTCCCATCAGCACATCTGTGATGTTCTATGTGGTAAACTTACCCCTTAATTTTCTGTGTTAAATACATTTTTTTGCTTTTTAAAATGTGTAAAACAATTGGATTATTTATTATTTGCTTATTGACCTTTTTATCTCTGTGCAGAGTTGGATATTTAGAAATTTGAAGCTTTCACCTTGAAGGCCTTAATTCCAGTTCCGCTGCTTTTAATTGGCGCGTGCCGTATCGTGACTCCGCCCCCTTGTGGCCTCAGGTGATGACGGACGGGAGCCACAGTAAGGGCTTCGGGTTCGTGTGCTTCTCGTCACCGGAGGAGGCCACCAAGGCCGTGACGGAGATGAACGGGCGGATCGTTAGCACCAAGCCGCTGTACGTAGCGCTCGCTCAGAGGAAGGAGGAACGCAAGGCTATCCTCACCAACCAGTACATGCAGCGGCTGGCCAGCGTGCGTGCCATCCCCGGCCCCGTTATCGGCTCCTACCAGCAGCCCTCCGGCTACTTCATGTCCACCGTGCCGCAGGTATGGGCGTGGCCCAGGGTGTGACTGGGGCGTGGCAGGGCGGAGAGTGTCTGGTTACCGTTACTTCCCAGACTGGATTCAGTTAACACGCCTGTCCTTAATGGGCAAACGGCAGCTTGGGGGCCTACAAATGAGAATGAAAGGGAAAAAACTAAACTTGACACATTAATTGTGGGTCAGGCAAGTTTTAATTATAGCTCAGATTTTTGGGGGATTTTGCTCCTTCCTTTCTGCCCAAGCCTCTAAACGTCTGCACTTCCTGTCCAGTGGATTTTCAGAGATTAAAAAGGTTTATGTCAGCTGGGCTTTTACCCTTTGGGCTTTTTTTGAGGTTGGAGTACGTAGCAGTTTGATGATTGATTAAGGTAACGGATTGCCTTTGAACTATTTGAATAGGGAAACTTAATTCGTTTGAAGTATTCACTGGTCCTCACTATTAAGTTAGTGTTTTTAACTGTTTTTATTGAGTTATAATGACTTGTTTTTTGTTTTTTAAATGAGACTTTTTAAGCAGCTCAATTAACTGAGTACAATTGCAGTATGGGTATTGTAGTTCACACTGTGTAGTAACGTCTGGGTCGCTTGAGCTCTGCATGGGAGGCCATTTGATGTCTTGTGATGTGCGTGTGGCGTTATTGGCGGTATTTAATGGTGTCTGTTTTGGTGCTGTGCAGTAACGCCGTGTTTAACCTCCACAGACTCCAAGTCGCTCTTTCTACCCGCCCAACACGGTTCCCCCGATCCGGCCGGCTCCCCGCTGGACTGCCCAGCCCCCCAGGCCCCAGGGTGAGTCAGCATTACGGGGGGGGGGGGGGGGACTGCCGTGTTAGTTTGTGTATTAAATGCGAACTGCTGCTCCTAATGATTTAATAGCCCAGTTAGGTGATGCTTTAGCTGCACACTTGTTCTTGTCTGTATGAAGTGTTTTACAGTAATATGTACAGTAGTATACAGATCTCTCCCCTCCGTCTCTCTGCTCTCAGCTCCCTACTCGGCCCAGTTTGTGAGGTCTGCCGTCCCCCGCCGCGCCTCCACTCCCATCAGCGGTGTCCGCCAGGCGTCTACCCAGGCTCCCCGGGTCATGAACAACACCCAGAAGATGGGTGAGCTCTGCGGGCTCAGTTTGGGCCGAGACCACCCTCTCTGGTTCTCCTTGGAATGCTGATATCCAGCCGGCTGTGATGTGGAATGCTGATATCCAGCCGGTTGTGATGTGGAATGCTGATATCCGGCCGGCTGTGATGTGGATGAAATGTCATCTTTCAGTCGAGCCAAGCCTCTGGGCCTTGTCGGAGGGAGTTTTTTGTTTTGTTTGTTGATAATCACTTCAGTTTAAAATGGTTCCTTTTATTTAAAACACTTACATTTCTGTCCATGTCATGTAATTATGTAAATGCGTGTAAATCCATTGGACTGCTTCTTGTGAGGTTTCTTCAGAACGAGACATGCTCCGCCTGAACGATCATTTTAACAACTGCTCCCCCCCAGCCAACATCGGCACGCAGACGGCCGGCGGGCGAGCCGCCATGGCCGGGCCAGCGGTCAGAGGGGTGAACCAGTACAAGTACTCTACAGGGGTCAGAAACGTGCAGCAGGTCATCACCATGCCAACCCATGTGACTGTGCAGCATGTGAGTGAAAATGGCGCCTTCATTTCAGGTTGGATTGGACATCCTACTCAGTTAGGAGGTGTGTCATCAGGGGGAGTGGGTGTAGCCTTTGTTGAGTAGGGGGTGAATAGGTGCAGTCCGTGTTGAGTAGGGGGTGGGTATGTGTACTGTGTTGAGTAGGGGGTGAGTAGATGCAGTCTGTGTTGAGTAAGGGGTGAATAGGTGTACTCTGTTGAGTAGGGGGTGAGTAGATGCAGTCTGTGTTGAGTAAGGGGTGAATAGGTGTACTCTGTGTTGAGTAGGGGGTGAGTAGATGCAGTCTGTGTTGAGTAAGGGGTGAATAGGTGTACTCTGTGTTGAGTAGGGGGGGTGTAGGTGCAGTCTGTTGAGTAGGGGGTGAGTAGGCGCTGTATTTGTTGAGTAGGGGGTGAGTAGGGGGTGAGTAGGTGCAGTCTGTGTTGAGTAGGGGGTGTGTAGGTGCAGTCTGTTGAGTAGGGGGTGAGTAGGCGCTGTATTTGTTGAGTAGGGGGTGAGTAGCTGTAGTTGTACGTGGTGAAACCCAGCAGTGATTGATTGACAGGTGACAGAGCCTGCGGTGCTTGTACGGGGACAGGAGCCTCTAACCGCCTCCATGTTGGCCTCTGCACCTCTCATGGAACAGAAACAACTTCTGGGTAAGTGTGTAACGAGCGTTTGCGTAACGGGCGACTGTAATGTGTGCCTGTGTGTAACATGCGATTGTGTGTGAAGTGTGAAAAGTGATTGTGCATCACGCGCGTCTCCCCGGCTGCAGGTGAGCGACTGTACCCCCTGATCCAGGGGCTGCACCCCTCCCTGGCGGGTAAGATCACTGGCATGCTGCTGGAGATCGACAACTCAGAGCTGCTGCACATGCTGGAGTCCCCCGAATCCCTCCACTCCAAGGTACCCCAGTGGGCCTGTCCCAGGGGGCGGGGCTAGGGTTAAACAGGGCTGTGGCTCAGCAGAGGGGTGTGGTTTTAAGCAGATGGGGTGTCTCTGGACAGGTGGAGGAGGCGGTGGCGGTGCTGCAGGCCCACCAGGCCAAAGAACTCTCCCCGAAGAATTGAAGCGCCCCTTCAGGTGGGTTTGGGAACTGCGCTCTAATCACAGAGCATGCTCGGTATAGCTCAGCTGGGTTTCCCCATTTAAACACACGTGTCCGAATCAACACCCTTCCATACCATTAGGTAGGCTTGTTGAGTAGACAGGGCTAAAAAAGTTGTTAAGTAGGCGAAATCTTCTCTAAATGTAGTATACTTTGAACTCCCGTATGATACACTTACTTCCGGGGTTTCGCTGAGTACATTCGGGAGCACACTAAGAAGTACGCAAACATTTTGGCCTTATAAATATGACGTGAAGCTTCGTTTTTTTAAAAATGAGGCGCAGCTTCGCTGATGTTTTCCTTCAAATACAACAAAAACAACACGTGACATGGCAGCGCAAGAGTGGGACACAGGGTTGCCAGATTTTGCAAGACTTTCCAGCCAAATGGCGACTCAACTAGCTCAAAATATATTTAGATAATAGAAATCATATTTTTACTTCTTAAAATAAGTGTGTGCTTTGTGACTTTTACCTGTGACTGCACTTTGAAAGTAGGCTCATTTAGCTGTAAACCCGCGGATATGGCAACACTGGTGGGGCGTCTTACGACACTTCCACAGTACGGTTGGAAAATATTATGCCGGATATTTTTGCTGGTGATTTATTTGAAATTTCTGGCGCTTTGAGCATCACAAACTTTGGACCCATTGAGGTCCGTTATATCAGGGTTATATCAGGGTGATATCAGGGTGATCTGCAGCGGAAATCTCTAGTGAAATCTCAGCAAAACGACCTGCATGGATAGATGGCACTCTGGGTATATAGAAACTATTTCATGTCCCCTTTAAAAATGGAGATTTGATGAAATGACTTGTGCCTGTTTTGCAGGAAACTGTGACATGAATCCTGGCTTAACTGAAGGAGGAAAAAGCAAACAAAAAAAAGAGTAAAATATGAAAATGAAAAAAAATAAAAAATTTAGTTGTAAACAGGGCTTTGAGTGAATGGATCCTGAGAGATAAGAGTATCTTTAAACAGTAATGTAGAAAGCCAGCCTGCTGTTTACAATATGTTCCCTTTGTTCTGGTTTTGTTATGTATTTTTTGTGCATTAAAATCCTTGAACGGATCCTGGCAGTCTGGGGTTTTTTTTGAGCCGTTGCGGTCCTGCCGATCGCAGCCCTGAGGTTTTTAGACACCTGTCCACCTGCGGCTGGCTTACACATCGGCTAACTCCAGCTTCCCTCCCATCTAGGGCTTTTTAGAACCTGGGTTTGAATAAAAATCTGACCCAGTTTGATTTAAGTCTCTCTTCTCATGGTGACTTTTGTGTGCTTATTGTGCGTGATTATGTTAAATACAATAAGGTGGCGAACTGGGAACATTTTTCCAGTGAAGCACAGCAGGGGTCAAACTTCCATTGCTCCTAAAGGACCCGTCTGTTAATTGTGCTCAAATAAATTGAAGCTTCTATTGCAGGAAGACCATTGCGTGACAGCTGCAGCGGCCCGCAGACTGTCATCCTGGTTCTGTAGAACGTTGGCGTTTGCCGTGGTGATCGTACCGGTCGTACCATTGAAGGGGGGTGGGGGGCGGGGGCGTTCTCCACCACCTGTCTCTGCTGGCATCTCGGATTAGCTCAACCCGCTGTCCCGTTGGCCCCTAATAACTCCCCCCTCGGTCCAATTACGCGTCTTCAAAACAAGCCAGGAGTCACGCCCTGACCTTTCCCATCAGCGCTGCCTAATGAGGCCCAGGTCCCAGACCGCTGTGTTCCGCCATGTCCTGAGCACACTCAAAGGAGGGGGAAATGTCATCCACTCCCTCAAGTCTCTCACCCAATGTTAACAACCAAAACAGCCCCCACCCCCCCCCTTATCAGGGTGCAGGGTAAACAGTTTTGCCGGTCAACATCAATTATTCAGAATTGCATTACGTTCATTTTGCTGACGCTCTTATCCGAAGCGATGTCTAAAATGTAGGGAACACATAGTGCCACAATGATAGATAAATAAATAAATGTGGAAATATAAAAATCAATAAATAAAATTATTTGGAAATAAATAAATCTGGGAATGAATATATGAATGTAAATGTATGCAATTTAAGTTCTTAAATGTATTTTTTTTTTTCAAATATTCATTTATTTCCATATATATTTCCCAATTTACTTCCCTATTTACTTATTTATTTCCATATATACAGTTGAAGTCGGAAGTTTACATACACTTAGGTTGAAGTCATTAAAACTCATTTTTAACCACTCCACAGATTTCATGTTAGCAAACTATCGTGTTGACAAGTCAGTTAGGACATCTACTTTGTGCATGACACAAGTAATTGTTCCAACAATTGTTTACCGACAGATTATTTCACTTTTAATTCACTATATCACAATTTCAGTGGGTCGGAAGTTTACATACACTAAGTTGACTGTGCCTTTAAATTTTTAATATTTGGTCGCATATCCTTTGCATGCCATAACTTCCTGATGTCTGTGACCCAACAACATCAAAAGACTCTTGATATCTTATTTTCTGGTACTCTTACAAGCGATACTATAACGTCTCTGCATTTGAATGGATCTCTACAAATTACACTGGAACAGTATGGAATACATGATTGGCTAAATGCTTGTCATCAAGGGTCTGCCGTATCAAACGAGCCTCAAACCATCACACTGCTGCGAGATATGCAGTAGATATGGATGGATCACTTTAAGGGTTGTTTCTCTTGACTTATTTTCCTATTGAACTCTATGGAAAAATAAGTCAGGAGAAGAAACCCTTCAAGTTATCCATCCATATCTACTGTATTTCTGTATTTCTGGCAGCAGAGTGATGGTTTAAGGCTTGTTTGATACCTCAGACCCTTGATGACTTACAGCCATTTTACCAACCATGTATTCATACTGTTCCAGCATAATTTACAGCTAAATCTAGTCCCACCCCCCAATTCCCATAGAGATCCATTCAAATGCAGAGACGTTATAGTATCGCTTGTAAGAGTACCAGAAAATAAGATATCAAGAGTCTTTTGATGTTGTTGGGTCACAGACAGGAAGTCATGGAATGCAAAGGATATGTGACCAAATATTAAAAATGATTACTTTATTCTATATATAAACGCAGGGGTGCCAATAATTGTGGCACACGTGGTTTTGTTAAAAATAATTATTTCTTGATGAGGGATTTTTTTCTCATAATAAATTTACTTCAATTAAAGGTTGGATTTCTCATTCTTTCAGTGTGAGATTAAGCTAATTCACCAAGCAGTGAAATTTTTATAACCTTTTTTACTCATCTTTACCAGGGGAGCCAATAATAGTGGAGGGCACTGTATAACACACTACGTTCAGGTGTGCTACCTTCGTCAGTGGAAAAGGTCTTGCATGCTGATGATCGTCAGGTACAAATGCTTGTCACTGGGGTGGTACCCTATAGGTACAGGAAATTGTACCCCTAGCAAGCAATGCATAATTAATCTGTCCCTTGTTTTGCTTGAAAAGGCAGTAATTAGTACCCAAATAGAACATTATTGCACTTTAAGGGCAAATTTGTTCCTTAAAGATGAAAAATGTACCTCCGCTGTACCTTTATTTCTGAGAGTGTATACTCCCCAACCCTGTTCCTGGAGATCTACCGTCCTGTAGGATCACAGCACAACCAGATCTATAGCTGTTGAATGAGTGGTGTGCTTTGTTTGGGTTGGAGTGAAAACCTACAGGATGGTAGATCTATAGCTGTTGAATGAGGGGTGTGCTTTGTTAGGGTTGGAGTGAAAACCTACAGGGACAGCAGATCTCCAGGAACAGGATCGGGCACCACTGATCTACCTCCAAACATCAGTATAGGTGTGACTCTCCTCCTGTTCCAGGTTATGGTATAAGGGAGTTATGAACTCCAGCCTGTCTGCTCAGAACAGCACTACCACCAGCATGGGCCCCTTCTTCCATGCTTTCCTCAAGAACTGTTTTCTCGTCGTCCTGGGGTTCTCCATAAACTACGTCAACGGAACCCTGGTCCTCACGTTCTTCAGGAACCAGGTTCTCAGCGAGGACCCGCGCTACATCCTGTACATTCACATGGTCATCGCCGACATCGTCCAGCTGTCCCTCGCCATAGCGCTGCACGTGGTCTCCTACGCCCTGCCGGCCATCAACGTGGCGGTCTGCTGCTGCCTGGTCCTGGTGGGCAGCTTCACCACCATGACCACGCCCCTCAACCTGGCGGGAATGGCGGTGGAGCGCTACGGGGCGGTCTGCGACCCGCTGCGGCACGCCCAGATCTGCACGGTGCGCAGGACGTACGCCCTCGTCGCGCTGATCTGGGGCGTGGGGATGGTCCCGGGCCTCGCCGACCTGGCTCTCGGGTTCCGGTTCCGGCCCCCGTCCTCCTTCCGCTCCACGATCATGTGCTACCACGGCGTCTTCTACTCGCCGTCCCAGGCGGTGACAAAACCGCGTGGCGCCACTCGCTCTGCATGCTTTTCGTGTGGCTGACGCTCGTCTACACGTACCTCCGGGTCCTGCTGGCCGCCAGGTCCGCCGCAACCGACCGGCTTTCCATCAGAAAGGCCCGGAACACCATCCTGCTGCACGGCGCACAGCTCCTGCTCTGTATGCTCGCCTACGTCACCCCCGTGGTGGACCTCATGGTCATCGTCCACTACCCCCAGCTCATCACACACATACTCTTCCTCACCTTCCTCATCTCCTACGTCCTACCCAGAATCCTCAGCCCGCTCATATACGGTCTCAGAGACAAGTTCTGGAAGTACACCATCGAATACTGGTGCTGTGTACACCATAGGAAAGTGAAAACGGATCTCAAGGTAACGAAGACAATGAAATAGTCAAAAACACATTCCACAGTCTCCCTCCTCCCAATTATTAATGACCAAACTATGTTAATCAATTTTATTTATGGTTATAACCATAGAGCCAGACAGAAGTGGGTGCTTTTCTTAGTGAACACAGAAAAGTCAAAGAACGGTTTATAAAATACTCACCCCCAACCCATTCCACTACCGATCCTTGACTGAAGAGAGCAAAAATAATTTCTTGAAATATTATTCCTATAGCCATTTGTAGTTTCCTTCAAAAAAAAAAAATAGAGATAAAATATTAAAATAAAATATTTCATTACAATGGCGGGCACGAAAGGACTTCCAGAGCAACTTCACGCTCCGACTGTAGGTACGAGCCGTTACGGGTTTTCACTCGCACTCACACCCTCATTGCAGTGCTTTTACAGTTTTTCTCAATTGTTTACTAAAATTGGTATTATGACCCTATAAATAAAACATTAAGTTTATGTGCCAACACTGTTGCCTTTGGCTTGCTCTTGTGGGGAGTTTAGGCTGGGTTTTGCTGTGAAGTGCATTGTGACAACTTGTTGTGAAATGCGCTATATAAATAAATATTGATTGATTGATTGATATAGACAATCTTTTCAAATTATAAGCACTATTTTTCTTGTTTTAACACAATTTTAATTCTAACACTTTTTGAATACATTTCACACAATTCTGTTTTAGGCACAATTTTCAAAAAGTATATTGTTTTCATGTGAAAAACACTGCCATTAAAAACTAAACTCCAATATCAATTAAAATACACATTCTTCACAGGTTAAACACTAGTTGATTTAATTATTCAATCAGCAATCAGAGCTTTAGCACAATAAGGGCAAAATGTGAGCTCCTGTATGTGGAGAACAATGGCTGACATTTAGAAATGCGAATAGGTAGACCTGCTCCATTGTTTAACATATCAATACTCGGTGATTCCTGTACTGCAGAGTACCTAATTTATACTACAAGGGGACCACAGTAGGACATCATAGTGTGCACAAGCTAAGCTGGCAGTATCCCTCATGTACGTACTGAAGCCACCCCTACATGGAGCAGATACAGGAGAGCCTGTCCCCTCTGCAGCTCAGAGTAGCTAAGCACGGTCTTAGCATCTTACCAGCCTTACTGTAAAGAGGACCTGAAATACAGGGGAAATATGCCTTTCGCAGTGCTGCAGAAATGAGCTCCAACACACACACACACACACACACACACATATACACACACGTGCACACACTTAGACACACGATAGACCAGAGCAGCTCACACGTGTTGTCATATGGGACAATGAGTTTCCACCGTGATGCTGTTTCGAAGTTGGTTCAAACCATTGCCTTTTCATTACGCAGTCATGCCAAGGGTGGCTGTGTCATTCCAAAAAACACTTCTGCCACTGCTTGGCCAGATAAAATATGTATGATGTACATGAGAATGTTTTATGATCAAGAGCAGACCAAATTTATTTTTGGTTTTACTTTTACATGGTTTACTCCCAGTTGTTTTTATTTTATTTTACGCTCTACATTTTTGTAATTTGGAAAAATAAATATTTGCATTGGCCAGTGCACTCAAACAATACTGAAGCCTAACTAATATAATGGTAATAGTCTGATTTTTTACACCAGTGTGTAATTGCCATTTATAATTTGTATTCATTTGACTAGTTTTTAAGGAAAAATGTCATTTTTGGATGAGTATGGTTTTGAAAATAGTGCTTGATTTTGACAAGAGATACATGAAGTTTTGCAGAGTGTTGACCGTGTGAGTTTTGTGTTTACAATTTTGAGAAATTAGTTTTAATTTCAAAAAATGTGTCTAAACAATTGAGAAAAACTAATAACGATTCACAGCCAAGTGAGACATGCAGAATCACCTGTACCACATCTCTAACCCCTCCGTTCCAGCAGAATCACCTGTAACACATCTCTAACCCCTCCGTTCCAGCAGAATCACCTGTAACACATCTCTAACCCCTCCGTTCCAGCAGCATCACCTGTACCACATCTCTAAACCCTCCGTTCCAGCAGCATCACCTGTAACACATCTCTAAACCCTCCGTTCCAGCAGCATCACCTGTAACACATCTCTAAACCCTCGGTTCCAGCAGCATCACCTGTACCACATCTCTAAACCTTCCGTTCCAGCAGCATCACCTGTACCACATCTCTAAACCTTCCGTTCCAGCAGCATCACCTGTACCACATCTCTAAACCTTCCGTTCCAGCAGCATCACCTGTACCACATCTCTAAACCCTCCGTTCCAGCAGCATCACCTGTACCACATCTCTAAACCTTCCGTTCCAGCAGCATCACCTGTACCACATCTCTAAACCTTCCGTTCCAGCAGCATCACCTGTACCACATCTCTAAACCCTCCGTTCCAGCAGCATCACCTGTACCACATCTCTAACCCCTCCGTTCCAGCAGCATCACCTGTACCACATCTCTAAACCTTCCGTTCCAGCAGCATCACCTGTACCACATCTCTAAAACCCTCCGTTCCAGCAGCATCACCTGTACCACATCTCTAACCCCTCCGTTCCAGCAGCATCACCTGTACCACATCTCTAAACCTTCCGTTCCAGCAGAATCACCTGTACCACATCTCTAACCCCTCGGTTCCAGCAGCATCACCTGTACCACATCTCTAACCCCCTCCGTTCCAGCAGCATCACCTGTAACACATCTCTAAACCCTCCGTTCCAGCAGCATCACCTGTACCACATCTCTAAACCTTCCGTTCCAGCAGCATCACCTGTACCACATCTCTAACCCCTCGGTTCCAGCAGCACTAAGGAAAAGCAGTATGCACATCAACCTCTCAACTCCACACTCCTCACATCACTGCAGAAAAGACAAGGACAACCACAGGAAACTTCATTTGAAAGAAATTTAATCAAGAACTCTTTACAAAATCAAAATCTTGATTACAAAAAAGTTAGAAAGAGAGGGCGGGTCTGAGAAAAAACACAAATGAAACGATCGGACTTAGACCCATAGCTCACAGAGCTTAAAACACAAAAGTACAGCCGAAACTTCCTCTCCTCTAAAAAGTTTTTTTTTTTTTTTGGTGTCTGAAGGTCTCTTACCATTTTTATTATACACTTCCAGTAATGTAGGAAACATAACCCGCCTCTAAAGCACAAGAAAACTGCAGATTTAACAAAGTACAAATGATAAAATGGGCAACAGAAAGACAGACATTAAGTAAGCACAGTCCGTTCATTATTACACACTGAAACTTCACGCACAATGGCTACTATCAGCTCCAGGGCAGGTGTGTCATTACACAATTAAGCCTTGTGAGGGTTTCTTTTTTTATTTTATTTTATTTTTTTCTTGACTTTTTTGGTTTTTTATTTTAATTTTTTATTTGTTTTAAATTGTTGCAAATAACATTATAAATTAAAAACTTCACAAAATGCTAGCGCATACTGAGAGAGCGGCGTCTCGCTCAGACGGTGTGGTTTGTGCTGGGGCCGTATGTACAGGTTATGAGCTGGGCTTCCAGCCGAGGACAGCACAGCTCGGTCCGGTCGTCCACACAAACACCGACACGGTGGGCGTGGTCCCAATCATCGGCGAGCAGGCATCAGCAGCTGAGTGGCTGTGACCGAGTCCGGGAAAAGGTTGTGATAGGTCGGGAGGGGAACGTACGCTGCTGTGATCATTTTACCTGGTGAGAGAGTCATTTGTTTTCAGAGAAAGTTAATGCATTAGAGAGAAAAGATTGCAGTTTTACACCAATAAGACCGACGGGAGAGAACTGCTGATCAAAGGGATAAAAATGTGAGCATTCTGTATTATTGCAGATATTCTGCAAAGTTTACTAGTGTTCAGTCAGAAGGCATCCAACAGCAAAACAAAACAAAAAATATATATATAATAGCCTAGGTGCGTATAAACACACAGACAGCCCATGAGTAGCGTAAGTTCTACATTCCTAGGATCACTAAGAAAGTGATTTATATGTCATTTGAAATTATATAACCAAACAAAAATCACAAGCCTCACGTAAACAGCACACAAAATGGAGAAGAGCCATTTTTAAAAATTATTTTAGTTGAAATAACTGCTTGATAAAAATGCAGTACAACATGGAAAAAACAATACATTTATAGTTCAGAATTTCAATGTGACAGAGTGACGAGCCCCACCTGCAAACCACCGGCCATGTAGAGCGTTGACCGCCGCCATGGCAGCAGGAATTGTGGGACATTTCACGTACACATTACCCTAAAGGGAAAACAGCAAAACGGAGCTTAACATGACAGGGAAAAAGAGTGTTAATCCATTTTCAACTAATTATGGCCAATTACCTCAATGTCAAAGACTTATCACTTTTGCTTTCTTCACACAAAAGCCCCAGTAAATTTCTTTGCCAAATGTTCTTGAAAAGAATTGGCAAAAACTGGTTTTGATTAAAATGGGCAAACACTAAGCCTTCGTATGAACTTTTTAATAAAACTACGATCAATAGGTCTGCGTTTGTATGTAATCGTCCTGTGTAACATTCAAGGAAGATTTCAGGCTAGAACTCCTACATTGTTAGTAAACGTGTAGCAGCGATTCCAATTCATTCCAGGGTTTATTATCTGATATGAGTAATATATTTTATTTAATCACTGTTCACAATTTTTCACTTGCTATTCTGTCAGGCTTCTTCTGAATCTCAGTAAGAGTATTGCAGAAACCAGATTATCTGGGATTCAAGGCAAAACCCCCAATGCGTCACTAAGGGGCTGAAACGAATCTGATATTTATAGCTGGTGCTATAGCGCTATGAAGACATGCATATTAAACTGCACTGTCGCCTGCTGTGGTAACATCACTGCGCAGTCACGTCATCTACAGAACTTGAGTATAGCCGCAGAGAAGTGACATACTACACAAAACAGCGAGATAGCCTGGGATGCACCGATATGCAAATTCTAACATTACCAAAGTGTTTTAAACCTGGAATGTTCCTTTAACAGGGCTCTCAGTTGTTGCACTTGTTTAAATGAGCAGTTCTTACTTGAGATGAGTTCTTATCCACGTATATGTGCACCACGCCCCCATGCTTGTTGCATTCTTCAATGACGTCATCTTGAATTTCCACATCCCAGCCCGGACCGTCTTCCCTGCAAAACCAATAACAGGAAATGATGTCACCTCCTTGGTGTCTCTTCCCCCCCAACAAATACACCGCCAGAGGCCGCGTGAAATGCTTCCGCAGAAAAGAAAACATCACCACTGTTATCTATAGGTTGTTAATAGAGCCAATCGGCAGCAAGGCCTTGCAGTTCCCATGTTGATCGACAAAAACACATCACATGATCACACGGAAGCTGTACGACCTTGCTGCTCATTGGCTGTCTCATCAGGGCCTGTCCCATTATGGGGGGGGGGGGGGGGGGTACTTACGACTGGGGGTTGAACATGTTGGACAGCTGAAAGCAGTGACTGTCCCGTTACAGGGGGGTACTCACGACTGGGGGTTGAACATGTTGGACAGCTGAAAGCAGTGACTGTCCCGTTACAGGGGGGGTACTCACGACTGGGGGTTGAACATGTTGGACAGCTGAAAGCAGTGACTGTCCCGTTACAGGGGGGTACTCACGACTGGGGGTTGAACATGTTGGACAGCTGAAAGCAGTGTGTTGCCAGTGGCTGGGTGGGGAGATTCAGGGGTGTATTCACATTCATGTTCAGGTTCAAGTTCAAGGCAGGGTTCATGGCAGCAGCTACAAAACAAAAACAAATTAAAACATTATATATTATACATAAACAGAAAATTACCACCACAGCCTCTGTGGTAGGTACAGGACGCCCCGCCCGTCTCCGTCCCACCCCCGCGTACCCCAAGACTGCCAAGAAAAAGGGGCTCCCAGCAAGTGAGGCAGTCTACCACTGTAGTACAAGGACTGAATTTCCCTCTACCATGTGACCACAAGGGGGCAGAGCTTCGGTTTGCAACAGAGATAACATAACCTACCATTCTACTGGTTAAGAACACTCAGACACAGAGACAGACACATAGACAGACACGCGTGCGCGCGCACGCACGCACACACACGCACGCACGCACACACACACACACACACACACACACAGACAGACAGACAGAGACACAGACACAGACACAGACACAGACAGACACTCAGTCTGGTTTCCCCCTTTCTTAGTGGAGTCACTCTTAACTGAAGAAAAAAAAAATCTAATGCTGGGTGGGGATCATGCTTCAAATTCACCTTCTGAGGGTTGAGCCAGCCTTGCTTGTAAATCTACGGGATCAGAAGAAACAAAATTATCAAGTGCACTTCCATGGGAAAAAAAAATAAAATAAATCTAACTGTGGACTTTGTGAAAATGGGCATGACAAGTGCACAATGAGAGGACGTTTACACTGAACCGAAATTTCAGTTAAAAAAAACAAAACACTACAAAACAAGCAGGCTGGACCAGTATTGGCTGTATCTGGATGAGATCTATAGTAGTACGCACATATTCATACAGATGCACATGCACACAGTACGTGCACATGCACCTAAACCCCCCCCCCCCACGATGTCCAGTTTTTGTGGCCAATGATGGGACTTAAAATGGACAGATGGTCAGTGAGCCCCAAGACCCAGAATCTCCTGCCAGCCAATCAGGGTGGGAGAGTGGGGGGCGGGTTAATCCCAGGGCGTCTGAGGCCGTTCTAGCGCGCTCAGTAACCGTGGATCCAAGACCCAACACACAGGCTAATCCCCATGAGCAGGAAGGAAACGGCCACCAAATCAAGCGCTCCTTTTCTCCTACCTGTGCCGTAAACGGCCTGTCGTAAACTTCCCCTGCAGTGTGTAAATAAACATGGCGTCGATCGTGTGGGGACTTTTTCACCGTTTCAGATGAAGACATTTCGCGTGCTATTTGCATAAAATGTTCTGGAAACATTTCATGAGGAGGGAAGAAAACGTCGAGCTTCAACACCACAAACCTTATCAGCCACCTGAAAAACCAGCATCGCTACGACGGTGTTTTGAAAGCCTACGAAGACGCCTGCGCTGCTAAAGAAGCTGCTAACCCAAATCCAGCCGCGAAGAAGGCACCGGGGCTCGTTCCTATCGCCGCCGCGTTTGAAAAATGCAAAAAGTTTGCCAGAGACGACCCGAGGGCTAAAGCGATCTGTGATTTCATCATGGAAATGATGGCGCTGGACGACCAGCCCTTTACCATCGTTGAAGATAAGGGCTTTTGTCGGCTAGTAAACCACTTGGAGCCACGGTTTGTAATTCCGAGCCGCCGCTATTTTTCGGATGTATGTTTGCCAGCAAAATATGATGTGATTGCCACACTCCTGCATACACTGATCGATGGAAATAAGGACATAAGTTTCACTACTGATGTGTGGACGTGTGATGTTAGCCCTGTAAGCTTGCTAAGTCTTACTGCGCAGTGGCTGGATAAGGACTTCAAACTGTACAAGGCTGTGTTACATCGGTATCGGTCTTGAGAAGCAGGAAGTTATCGGTATCGGCTTGAAAAAACAAATATCGTGCATCCCTAGAATCTACCCAATTAAATATATATATGAAGATAACGTAGTGTTAATGACCGCTCTAAGACACCATGGGCACAGATGACATAGGGCTATGTTGGGTTTTATGCTTAATTTTGAAGACACATATTTATGCTCTGAGATGATGATTCTTCATGCGTATAATTGGTGCACTACTTTTGACACGGTGATCACACATGCACAAAGATTTCTGCCCACATATCAAACACACACACACACACACACCACACCACACACACACACACATAAACACACACACACACACAGAGCAAGTACATCATGAAGAGGGCTGGGTTCAGGCTGGACACGCATGTGAGAAATGAGGTCACACGGCCCTGGCGGAAGGCGATGGGAGTGACAGGAAGTGGAA
>JAINUF010000025.1:6955218-7065218 GCA_029718625.1 Synaphobranchus kaupii
GGTAACTCGACGACGTACTATATCGTCAATATAGTCACAGTTAAAGGGTTGCCGGCCCTCCGCTTCGCGTCGGGCCTAACAACACCCTTTAACTGTGACTATATTGACGATATAGTACTGCGTCTCGTACCTTATTGCTTAAATATAGCATAACCAAGGGTATTAATGACCGAATATAGCATAACCAAGGGTATTAATGACTGAATATAGCATAACCAAGGGTATTACTGACCCGAATATAGCAAAACCAAGGGTATTACTGACCGAATATAGCATAACCAAGGGTATTAATGACCGAATATAGCATAACCAAGGGTATTAATGACCGAATATAGCATAACCAAGGGTATTAATGACTGAATATAGCATAACCAAGGGTATTAATGACCGAATATAGCATAACCAAGGGTATTACTGACCGAATATAGCATAACCAAGGGTATTAATGACCGAATATAGCATAACCAAGGGTATTACTGACCGAATATAGCATAACCACGGGTATTAATGACCGAATATAGCATAACCAAGGGTATTAATGACCGAATATAGCATAACCAAGGGTATTACTGACCGAATATAGCATAACCAAGGGTATTAATGACCGAATATAGCATAACCAAGGGTATTAATGACCGAATATAGCATAACCAAGGGTATTAATGACTGAATATAGCATAACCAAGGGTATTAATGACCGAATATAGCATAACCAAGGGTATTACTGACCGAATATAGCATAACCAAGGGTATTAATGACTGAATATAGCATAACCAAGGGTATTAATGACCGAATATAGCATAACCAAGGGTATTACTGACCGAATATAGCATAACCAAGGGTATTAATGACCGAACATAGCATAACCAAGGGTATTCATGACTGAATCATAAGCAAATAAAAAAAACATTAAAAAATTATAAATTATTTTTAAAAAATTATAAATTATTATAAAAAACATTAAAAAATTATAAATTATTTAAAAAAACATTTACATTTAAATTGGACTCCTGGACAAAACAACTTTGCCTGCCTTTCCTCATGGGTGCCACACAATCACATTTTAAAAGATTTATCTCTTTAAAAATGTAAAACACGGCAAGCCCACTTGTACCCCATCTTCCCCAGGACTGAACAATGCTTTAAAGACCCCAGAAAGGTTTGGACCTCTTGGGCACGTGCACCAGAATCATCTCGCACCAATGTGGGAAGCACTACAGCCGCGGCAACGTCACAACATCAAGGTCTGAGGCAAACGTTTTGAGGTTTCAAGCCAATGGGCTGGACACTGCCGTTGCACCCCGGAGGAGAGTGTATTAGCACGGATACACGGCTGCAATGATGTTACGGCAGCTACTGACCTTCCCAACAGCAGAGAAGAACTCCTCCAGGTCTCTAGGCCGGATTCTGGCAGCCAGCTGCATGCAGAACACAGTGCGAGCGTCCCTCTCTTCCGGGGTCAGGTTATCGATGGGCTCCCTATAAAAACAGCACATAAACCCAATAAACATCAGCTCCAGAAACATCGCCTTGCCTTATAGTACATGTTGTGCTATCCAGTGTTTGAACTGTTGGTATTAACCCGAGCTCCTGGATTATCAAGTGTTTTTGCTCAAATTTGAATATATATATATATTTTTTGTTTTTTAAATTTTTTGCTTCAACCAATAAGCTTGGCGCAATTAGTTATTCACTTGTAGGCATTTAAACAGTGGCTTAAATGACACAATCAGCTGTAATAAGACTGCATCTCTGCTAACCTGAGAAAGACCTGTCTGTAGCCTGTAGCAGGCTCACATACATCATACACTCCCAAGACCGTGCTGCCCTGTGATTGGCTCATGCTGACTCGTATTGCCCTGAGTGTGCGGTCCTGTAACTGCCTTGTGCAGTCTTGCGACTGGCTCATGCTGTGACTCAGACTGCAGTGCGATTGGTTCCTGCTGACTCAAGACTGCTCTGTGATTGGCTCACCTAACTGGGCTCTTGTCTTTCTTGAAAGGGCTTCTACTTTTGGAGCGCCTCCGACTGCAGAAATAACAGAAAAACAAAATGGTGAGCCATTTTACCTCAGGACCCGTGTGTATAAATGTGTTTTTAGGGTTACACTGAACAGCATAGAAAATGGTGAGCCATTTTACCTCAGGACCTGTGTGTATAAATGCGTTTCTAGGGTAACACTGAACAGCACACAAAATAAATTAAGGGTCATAAAAACCTTATTTTGATGGCAAGAGGCGGCCCAATCTTCCCCCTGGAACCGCCATTAAACTTGGGCCCAGAGCTGCGATTAAAAAAAAGGTTTGTCTTAGTGACTACGGCTGTACTATCTGCCAACAAGTACAGCTTTCATGCAACAAAGACACTAGTATAATCAATCCTCATGACCTATGCCTGCTTCAGTCTAGCTTTTTTTCAATATGCTACAATTCTTCTGCGGTCTTCCGCAAAAATGTATTTAATTGTAATAAATATTGGCAATTTAAACTTGCGTACATTCTATGTTCAAAAGCTTGCAGTACTAGAAGTGCTGATGAAACATGGCTCAAGTGCTTTGTGACTTTGTACTGATGTAACCAGATGACAAGTACTGCTGCAGGCCCATCTCCATAGCGACAGTCTCTCCGTGAGGAATTTTTACGTCACTGTGCAGCGTTTGACTGCCCAGCAGGAAGTGGTACAGTTGCGGGCCAAGTGCTGTCTTGTAGAGAACATTCAAAATTGCTTAGCTTTAGCATGTGGAAATTACACTTTGTCTTTAACCGATAGTCAAATCCACAAATGTGTACATGTAAGCTTGATAACCAGCCTTGGCCCATCATGGGTATTTCTACTGCTCCTGCACCAGGCTGCACGGTTCACACTTTTACACCAGAGCTTCACTGATCCAGGGGCCCAAAAATGCTACAGTAAACTACAATTCCCCGACACCCCTGCTGAGGCTCAAAGATTTCTACACACGAGTAACAAAACACCTGCACTGCCTCTGGCTCAGGGCGTGGCTAAAGTAATCTCTCTGGAGGGCGTGGCTAAAATAATCTCTCCGGAGGGCGTGGCTAAACTAATATCTCCGGAGGGTGTGGCTAAAGTAATCTCTCTGGAGGGCGTGGCTAAAATAATCTCTCTGGAGGGCGTGGCTAAAATAATCTCTCTGGAGGGTGTGGCTAAACTAATCTCTCTGGAGGGTGTGGCTAAACTAATCTCTCTGGAGGGCGTAGCTAAACTAATCTCTCTGGAGGGCGTGGCTAAACTAATCTCTCTGGAGGGCGTGGCTAAACTAATCTCTCTGGAGGGCGTGGCTAAACTAATCTCTCTGGAGGGCGTAGCTAAACTAATCTCTCTGGAGGGCGTAGCTAAAATAATCTCTGGAGGGCGTGGCTAAAATAATCTCTCTGGAGGGCGTGGCTAAAATAATCTCTCTGGAGAGCGTAGCTAAACTAATCTCTCTGGAGGGCGTAGCTAAACTAATCTCTCTGGAGGGCGTAGCTAAACTAATCTCTCTGGAGGGCGTAGCTAAACTAATCTCTCTGGAGGGCGTGGCTAAACTAATCTCTCTGGAGGGCGTGGCTAAAATAATCTCTCTGGAGGGCGTGGCTAAAATAATCTCTCTGGAGGGCGTGGCTAAAATAATCTCTCTGGAGGGCGTGGCTAAAATAATCTCTCCGGAGGGCGTGGCTAAAATAATCTCTCTGGAGGGCGTGGCTAAACTAATCTCTCTGGAGGGCGTGGCTAAACTAATCTCTCTGGAGGGCGTAGCTAAACTAATCTCTCTGGAGGGCGTAGCTAAACTAATCTCTCTGGAGGGTGTGGCTAAACTAATCTCTCTGGAGGGCGTAGCTAAACTAATCTCTCTGGAGGGCGTGGCTAAACTAATCTCTCTGGAGGGCGTGGCTAAACTCATCTCTCTGGAGGGCGTGGCTAAACTAATCTCTCTGGAGGGCGTAGCTAAACTAATCTCTCTGGAGTGCGTAGCTAAAATAATCTCTGGAGGGCTCTCTCTGGAGGGCGTGGCTAAAATAATCTCTCTGGAGGGCGTGGCTAAAATAATCTCTCTGGAGAGCGTAGCTAAACTAATCTCTCTGGAGGGCGTAGCTAAACTAATCTCTCTGGAGGGCGTAGCTAAACTAATCTCTCTGGAGGGCGTAGCTAAACTAATCTCTCTGGAGGGCGTGGCTAAACTAATCTATCTGGAGGGCGTGGCTAAAATAATCTCTGGAGAGCGTAGCTAAACTAATCTCTCTGGAGGGCGTAGCTAAACTAATCTCTCTGGAGGGCGTAGCTAAACTAATCTCTCTGGAGGGCGTAGCTAAACTAATCTCTCTGGAGGGCGTAGCTAAACTAATCTCTCTGGAGGGCGTGGCTAAACGAATCTCTGGAGGGCGTGGCTAAACGAATCTCTCTGGAGGGCGTAGCTAAACTAATCTCTCTGGAGGGCGTAGCTAAACTAATCTCTCTGGAGGGCGTGGCTAAAATAATCTCTCTGGAGTGCGTGGCTAAACTAATCTCTCTGGAGGGCGTAGCTAAACTAATCTCTCTGGAGGGCGTAGCTAAACTAATCTCTCTGGAGGGCGTGGCTAAAATAATCTCTCTGGAGGGCGTAGCTAAACTAATCTCTGTGGAGGGCGTGGCTAAACTAATCTCTCTGGAGGGCGTGGCTAAACTAATCTCTCTGGAGGGTGTGGCTAAACTAATCTCTCTGGAGGGCGTGGCTAAAATAATCTCTCGGGAGGGCGTGGCTAAAATAATCTCTCTGGAGAGCGTGGCTAAACTAATCTCTCTGGAGGGCGTAGCTAAACTAATATCTCTGGAGGGCGTAGCTAAACTAATATCTCTGGAGGGCGTAGCTAAACTAATCTCTCTGGAGGGCGTAGCTAAACTAATCTCTCTGGAGGGCGTACCTAAACTAATCTCTCTGGAGGGCGTGGCTAAACTAATCTCTCTGGAGGGCGTGGCTAAACTAATCTCTCTGGAGGGCGTGGCTAAAATAATCTCTCTGGAGGGCATAGCTAAAATAATCTCTCTGGAGGGCGTGGCTAAACTAATCTCTCTGGAGGGCGTGGCTAAACTAATCTCTCTGGAGGGCGTGGCTAAAATAATCTCTCGGGAGGGCGTGGCTAAACTAATCTCTCTGGAGAGCGTGGCTAAACTAATCTCTCTGGAGGGCGTAGCTAAACTAATATCTCTGGAGGGCGTAGCTAAACTAATATCTCTGGAGGGCGTAGCTAAACTAATATCTCTGGAGGGCGTAGCTAAACTAATCTCTCTGGAGGGCGTAGCTAAACTAATCTCTCTGGAGGGCGTACCTAAACTAATCTCTCTGGAGGGCGTGGCTAAACTAATCTGTCTGGAGGGCGTGGCTAAACTAATCTCTCTGGAGGGCGTAGCTAAACTAATCTCTCTGGAGGGCGTGGCTAAAATAATCTCTCTGGAGGGCGTAGCTAAACTAATCTCTCTGGAGGGCGTAGCTAAACTAATCTCTCTGGAGGGCGTAGCTAAACTAATCTCTCTGGAGGGCGTGGCTAAAATAATCTCTCTGGAGGGCGTGGCTAAAATAATCTCTCTGGAGGGTGTGGCTAAACTAATCTCTCTGGAGGGCGTGGCTAAAATAATCTCTCTGGAGGGCGTGGCTAAACTAATCTCTCTGGAGGGCGTAGCTAAAATAATCTCTCTGGAGAGCGTGGCTAAAATAATCTCTCTGGAGGGCGTGGCTAAACTAATCTCTCTGGAGGGCGTAGCTAAATTAATCTCTCTGGAGGGCGTAGCTAAACTAATCTCTCTGGAGGGTGTGGCTAATCTCTCTGGAGCGCGTAGCTAAACTAATCTCTCTGGAGGGTGTGGCTAATCTCTCTGGAGGGCATAGCTAAACTAATCTCTCTGGAGGGCGTAGCTAAACTAATCTCTCTGGAGGGCGTAGCTAAACTAATCTCTCTGGAGGGCGTGGCTAAACTAATCTCTCTGGAGGGCTAGGCTAAACTAATCTCTCTGGAGGGCGTAGCTAAACTAATCTCTGGAGGGCGTAGCTAAACTAATCTCTCTGGAGGGCGTGGCTAAACTAATCTGTCTGGAGGGCGTAGCTAAACTAATCTCTCTGGAGGGCGTGGCTAAACTAATCTCTCTGGAGAGTGTGGCTAAACTAATCTCTCTGGAGGGCGTAGCTAAACTAATCTCTCTGGAGGGCGTAGATAAACTAATCTCTCTGGAGGGCGTGGCTAAACTAATCTCTCTGGAGGGCGTAGATAAACTAATCTCTCTGGAGGGCATGGCTAAACTACTCTCTCTGGAGTGCGTGGCTAAACTAATCTCTCTGAAGGGCGTGGCTAAACTAATCTCTCTGGAGGGCGTAGCTAAACTAATGGAGGGCGTGGCTAAACTAATCTCTCTGGAGGGCGTGGCTAAACTAATCTCTCTGGAGGGTGTGGCTAAACTAATCTCTCTGGAGGGTGTGGCTAAACTAATCTCTCTGGAGGGCGTAGCTAAACTAATCTCTGGAGGGCGTAGCTAAACTAATCTCTCTGGAGGGTGTGGCTAAACTAATCTCTCTGGAGGGCGTAGCTAAAATAATCTCTCTGGAGGGCGTAGCTAAACTAATCTCTCTGGAGGGCGTAGCTAAACTAATCTCTCTGGAGGGTGTGGCTAAACTAATCTCTCTGGAGGGTGTGGCTAAACTAATCTCTCTGGAGGGCGTAGCTAAAATAATCTCTCTGGAGGGTGTGGCTAAACTAATCTCTCTGGAGGGCGTAGCTAAAATAATCTCTCTGGAGGGCGTGGCTAAAATAATCTCTCTGGAGGGCGTGGCTAAAATAATCTCTCTGGAAGGCGTAGCGAAAATAATCTCTCTGGAGGGCGTAGCTAAAATAATCTCTCTGGAAGGTGTGGCTAAACTAATCACTCTGGAGGGCGTGGCTAAACTAATCTCTCTGGAGGGCGTAGCTAAACTAATCTCTCTGGAGGGCGTGGCTAAAATAATCTCTCTGGAAGGTGTGGCTAAACTAATCTGGAGGGCGTGGCTAAAATAATCTCTCTGGAGGGCGTAGCTAAACTAATCTTACATTACATTACATTTACATTACATTTATTTAGCAGACGCTTTTATCCAAAGCGACGTACAGTAAGTGCGTACAGAGACATCATCATCATTACAGAACAGACGAGGCAAAGCACATCCTTTGCATAATGTAGCAGCTATCCCTAGCAGTGATAGCAGTGAGGGCGTGGCTAAAATAATCTCTCTGGAGGGCGTGGCTAAACTAATCTCTCTGAAGGGCGTGGCTAAACTAATCTCTCTGGAGGGCGTAGCTAAACTAATGGAGGGCGTGGCTAAAATAATCTCTCTGGAGGGTGTGGCTAAAATAATCTCTCTGGAGGGTGTGGCTAAACTAATCTCTCTGGAGGGTGTGGCTAAACTAATCTCTCTGGAGGGTGTGGCTAAACTAATCTCTCTGGAGGGCGTAGCTAAACTAATCTCTCTGGAGGGTGTGGCTAAACTAATCTCTCTGGAGGGCGTAGCTAAAATAATCTCTCTGGAGGGCGTAGCTAAACTAATCTCTCTGGAGGGCGTAGCTAAACTAATCTTTCTGGAGGGTGTGGCTAAACTAATCTCTCTGGAGGGTGTGGCTAAACTAATCTCTCTGGAGGGCGTAGCTAAAATAATCTCTCTGGAGGGTGTGGCTAAACTAATCTCTCTGGAGGGCGTAGCTAAAATAATCTCTCTGGAGGGCGTGGCTAAAATAATCTCTCTGGAGGGCGTGGCTAAAATAATCTCTCTGGAAGGTGTGGCTAAACTAATCACTCTGGAGGGCGTGGCTAAACTAATCTCTCTGGAAGGCGTAGCTAAAATAATCTCTCTGGAGGGCGTAGCTAAAATAATCTCTCTGGAAGGTGTGGCTAAACTAATCTGGAGGGCGTGGCTAAACTAATCTCTCTGGAGGGCGTAGCTAAACTAATCTTACATTACATTTACATTACATTTATTTAGCAGACGCTTTTATCCAAAGCGACGTACAGTAAGTGCGTACAGAGACATCATCATCATTACAGAACAGACGAGGCAAAGCACATCCTTTGCATAATGTAGCAGGTATCCCTAGCAGTGATAGCAGTGAGGGCGTGGCTAAAATAATCTCTCTGGAGGGCGTGGCTAAACTAATCTCTCTGAAGGGCGTGGCTAAACTAATCTCTCTGGAGGGCGTAGCTAAACTAATGGAGGGCGTGGCTAAAATAATCTCTCTGGAGGGCGTGGCTAAAATAATCTCTCTGGAGGGTGTGGCTAAACTAATCTCTCTGGAGGGTGTGGCTAAACTAATCTCTCTGGAGGGTGTGGCTAAACTAATCTCTCTGGAGGGTGTGGCTAAACTAATCTCTCTGGAGGGCGTAGCTAAACTAATCTCTCTGGAGGGTGTGGCTAAACTAATCTCTCTGGAGGGCGTAGCTAAAATAATCTCTCTGGAGGGCGTGGCTAAAATAATCTCTCTGGAGGGCGTGGCTAAAATAATCTCTCTGGAAGGTGTGGCTAAACTAATCACTCTGGAGGGCGTGGCTAAACTAATCTCTCTGGAGGGCGTGGCTAAAATAATCTCTCTGGAGGGCGTAGCTAAAATAATCTCTGGAGGGTGTGGCTAAACTAATCTCCCTGGAGGGCGTAGCTAAAATAATCTCTCTGGAGGGCGTAGCTAAACTAATCTCTCTGGAGGGCGTGGCTAAACTAATCTCTCTGGAGGGCGTGGCTAAACTAATCTCTCTGGAGGGCGTAGCTAAACTAATCTCTCTGGAGGGCGTGGCTAAACTAATCTCTCTGGAGGGCGTAGCTAAACTAATCTCTCTGGAGGGCGTGGCTAAAATAATCTCTCTGGAGGGCGTGGCTAAACTAATCTCTCTGGAGGGCGTAGCTAAACTAATCTCTCTGGAGGGCGTGGCTAAACTAATCTCTCTGGAGGGCGTGGCTAAAATAATCTCTCTGGAGGGCGTGGCTAAACTAATCTCTCTGGAGGGCGTGGCTAAAATAATCTCTCTGGGTAATCAGCAGTAAGCCTGAAGGGAAGTGATGTAGCGCAGACAGACGGGATGAGGGCAGCGGCGGTACGCACAAGGGGCTCCTGCGGGCGCGGTAACGGCCGGAGCGCTCGCGGCTGCGACGCCTCTCCTTGCTGCGGCTGCGTTTCCGCTCGCGGCTCCTGCTCCGTCGCTGGTCCCGCCCCTTTTTGCGCTCGTGGCTCTTGCTCTGGTGGCGGTCGCGGCTTTGGCTGCGACTCCGGCTCCTCTTTTTCCTTGAAGCACAGAAGGACAGGGGGGCATTAACGCGACTATAATACCAGCCCCACCATATCTTTGTTCATCTTACTGAGCAAACACAATTTTCACAATCAATTATTTTTCGCCAGGAAAGTCTTCCAACACACCAGGACACCTCCTCCAATCACTGATCTCACGCCTTTGGAGACAATTAATTAAAAAAATGTTTTTGTTTTTTTTGTCTGCAGGACTAGTGTGCTAGTCAATATGTGAGCAGAATCAACAAAATGACTTGATGGCAAATTTAAACCCAAAAAAATGGAGCTATAGGCTGCATGACAAATGGCCCAAAGACATGCAACCAGTATGTGGCAAAGCCAGAGAAACACAAAGAGCACATAGCTATAGGCACCCATTTTTATTTATTTTTAAGATTTGAGAAGTGTTCCACTATATTAAAAGACAGACAGTTGACCACTTTCTACAAGGGGCTGATATTTTCAAAGATACTACGAGGCCTGACGCAACCACTGCGCTGAACGCCGTTCACAAACTGCGCAACGGGCTCAGATGCCATACTTACTTCTTGCTGCGTTCCTCCGTGCCATTGGTACTAGAGGACTTGGTCTCATCCTAAGCAAGGTTGATAGAAGAACATCATGAAGACGAAGAGGCAACATTTCAAGTGGACAGGGTAAAAAAAGGGGGAGGGGGGTGGGAACGAGAGAAAATATAAAATATAATCATTACTTAAGAATTCATACAGGGTTCTGGGGCTTTGGACATACTTAAACCTGGCTCCTTCTTACATACTTTCAACTTATTTTACCTTTTTTTCTCCTCCATCCTTTTAACACACATCTGTGACTAATCAACCCATCCAGCAATCAAGTACTACAAGACGTGATTAAATTCTTGGTATGCTATAAAAAAAGGCAGGATTAGTGGGATTATTGGCCAGCAACCGAGCCCTGTCTTCGTCAGTACCAAGGCTAGCTTTGCCTAAGACCAAGCCGGCCACGCTAGCAGCCAGCCACTAATCGAGTTCCAGTGGAGGAGGCCCATCCAGAGATCTTCCCCCATTGCCGTTGGTGGACTGTAAGAGCCTCTGTCACATCTCGCCCTGAAGCAGACAGGGATTCACACGGCTTAGTAACGTCCACTCCCAAATGATCAAATTAGAAAACAAAATTTAAAAAAAAATAAAAATTCCACCAGTTCAACCGCATGAAACTCCATGAAACTCCACAGCTCTGCTCGCAGTCAGCTGCATGGAGATGTTCCATGTTTGGCAGGGTTTTTTTTATTTATTTTTTTTGGGGAAAAATATTCATTGAGATATTAACTTTACAGTGTCTCAAAGTTTCGGAAATTATCGGATTAGCATATAAACTATAATAACCATTGTTGTTAAGTACAATTATGGAAAGGTGCAAAGGACACCAACAGGTGTGAAAGCATGCAAAAAATAAATAAATAAAATTTATAGATGCCAATTCATGTACGAAACAATTACAAACGACTAGGGTTAAGAGACAGTATTCACATTTCAAAATTACATTCTTCCCCGATTGGCCTTAGCAGAAACTGCAGCAGCACCAACAGAAAACTTAAGCCTTTTGAGTATTTAAAATTTTTTGGTTCACTACTGTACAATATTCAGTTGGGACACATTTACTCGCAATCAGTTGTTTTCTCCACAAACAAGTCTAAAACCCGCTATTTAAATTAAATATACAACCACTAGGCTACGTCAGTACATCGTACCTGGTGCAATTTTGCAAAACTGATAATAAAAAATAAAATGGAGAAAATAAAACAAAAGGTTATTTTAAAGCTAGCAGAATACTGTCTCCATGGTGTGTTAGGTTAAATGTGTCATCCACTGTATTCACCTTGCTGCAGTCGAACAGGTGCTTGGATGTGTAATGGGTTCCTTGCTTCTGTTTTTTCCCTTTTATTATAATTTTTTTTTTTTTTACCTAGGGACCACAGTACATCAATACATTGTGCAATTACTACCTTATTTTTTGACAGTTCACACTGGAATCAAAGGTGAATTCATGGGAGTAGAGGTGAGATATCGTTAGGCAAGTCTACAAAAAGAGATAGATGGGCATTTATTCATAGTTCTGAATTGAAGCTACAACATCACATCACATTAAACAGTCACCCCGAACACACAAGTCAGTTTAAAGGGTTTTTGGGCAATGGAAGGGCAACAGAAAAAGCAGTTTAATGTGTAGTGCATTGTAGATGTAAAAGTGCCAATTTCTACACATTTCACTCACCTTCCTGTAAGGCGCCTCAAGCATCGCTTCGATATCAAAATCATCCGCCATGTTCCCCGTAAGCTGTCAGGACAAATCATGTGTTGTAGTTAGTTATACAGGACAGGCAACTCAACTAACGTTATAGTGTTATCTATCTTTGGCAAAGTCCAGTAAGTTAGTGTGGGCTGCGGCCGATACAGTGCTGTTTTATCAACCTTACATTTACTCGTTTGGCACAGTCGTCTAATTTAGCTATATGAAATAAATATTTTAGGAAAGCATCAACTAGCCACATTAACGTTAGCTAGCGAACAGCCGTATGCACCGGGGACTCGTATTGTTAACAGTAACATTAAGCTAGCAAGCAAAATACCTCCAACTAGGTGTAACGTTAGCGTTAGCAAACAGTGCTTGTTGACGAGCTGTGAACGAAGCGGCTAATTTAGCTAAATAATCCATAGTTTCGATAGCTAGCTAGCTACATTAGCTACTCACTCTGGCAAGCTCGCCAGTTCAAAACTAACATTGTAACATAACGTTAGCTAGCTGTGTTAGCTATATAACTTACTTCAACAAGTTAACATAACGTTAACTATTACAATCACAAATGTTAAATTAATGTAACATTATCTGGCGGCAATACCACAATAACACAAATTAGCCAGCAGGTAACGTTGTTTTTCTAGCCATCAATTATTGTTTACCTAACGTTAGCTAGCTATCGACTCAGTAGTGTTGTTTTCCATCTGCTCAGGTAACGTTAACGTTATAAATACAAAGCATTGGTTTAACTAGCTGGCTAATTAACATGAACTACGTTACATTATTAGACTAGCTAGCTAATGTTGTTAGCAAAATGCAAATTACTCACACTATATGGCTAACATTAGCTAGCTAACAAACTTGTCGTTACGCAAAGGCCCCACACAGTGTTACTGTGGCTAACGGAAACAGCCCATAACACCCAACTATACTTTTATAGGCATTTAAATATGACTGGGCAATAGTTGACACTTTGCCTGTATGATATAACGTTAGCTTTTGTTAAATTGTTCAACATTACGTTACCTCAGAGATTTTAACTTCACTTCTCCTCCACGGGCCTTTCTTGACCTCCCACAAACACTGGAGCTAGCCGATTTTCTTCCGCTTTAGCTGGCTAGCTAACCTTACTCATTCACTAAATCCTGCAAGGGTGAATGTTTTGTTCTTCGCTAAATGCAGCGAGTGAGATAAGTATATTGGGTGATAATATAAACTGTAAAACGTTAAATGAATCCAATATTTCAATGTGTGAAGTTTCCGTCGCTGCCTGAGCTGGTGAGCTTCTCCCAAAATGGCGCCTGTAATCAACACCGAGGGGTCTCCCACCCGGCAGTGCAGGGGCACGTTATTGCGTCACTGTACAGTTATGATAACTAAAAATAACAATATTACCTATTTAGACGAACTATTAAATTAAGTAATAACCGGTAACTAATTATAATACATTAACAACTAGCCTAGGTGTTTATCTATCGCAACGTGCATTCCACATGCAAGGGCAAAACATCATAACACGAGACGATTTCTACAAATTCGACTGTTTTTTTGATGTTGTGGATAGATATGTGTCTGGCTAGCCTACGCTACACTATTTAAGTGATTTTTGAGGTGACGTGACTGGGATTCATTTAACTGGGCGATAGTGCAGTAGCCTATAATGGTTAACCTTGTGTTCTGTTTACTTATTAGCACCTGTGGAACTGTTTGCCTGGGTCAAATGCTACCCAGGACATACGCATTTGCCACTTCACAGAAATACAGTTTAACAGAAATAAAATATATGCAAAATACTCAATATATATTATCTTTCTCTCAGATCAAAACAATATAAACAATAGATGTTAGATGAATAGATGTGGTTACTGGTTGCCATTTACCTCTGGTCCTATATTTCTCTGACACTGAGATCATGTTTATCTGTGAGGAATTAAAATGAAACAATGTTTTCATACTATATTTAATCTTTATCTTATCATATTCAAAGTCACTATATAGGCAAAGAGACGCAAAGCAAATACAGATGATGGACAAAAAACACAAAACAAAAAACAATTTTATACTGGTTTAGTAATTGATTTTGAAATACATCTCTGATAAGTGCTATTCTTTTACAAAAGGTTTAAAATAGGTCAATTTGACCCAAACCCGGAACGGGGTTTTTGGCGCAAAGATTAGGTGCACAATCCCCAGTTGGAATGTTATCATTCGCCTATCCTGCAGCAAAGTCGCCTGAATTGCTTTAGTAAAAATATCCAACTGCATAAATGGATTGTAGGCTATGTGTAATAAAAAAAGGAATGTTAAAGGTTGTATCAGCGATTTTGGGTGACGTCACTTCTGAAGCGAAATCCCAAACAAACATACTTATGAATAATTATGTTATGTTTTTAAAAATAGTGTTCAAGCATCCAGAATTATAACCACGTCAATAACGTTTGTAAGAAACCAAACCGTTTGTAAATCCGTCAAGATTTCAGCGAGATAAGAGTATTAGCGTTTGTGCAGATCATTGTGATTGGTTGGAATACTGTTTATTTTGGTTTTGAGTGGTTGGTAGTACCATTTGTTTTTGTGTACGATCTCGGAGCATAGGCTGCCTACAGAGACGCGGTTTTTTGACGGCCTGCTTATGGGGCGGGCAGCTAGCGGATCGTGAGGAAAAATCAGATGAATGTGATCATTTATGTTTCCACCCAAAATCGCTGATACAACCTTTAAGTCACTCAGGCTTAAAGTGTCAGGAGCACCAAAATTAAATTAAATCTTCCAGTGTGTCTTTGAAGTAGGCTCCATAGAACTGTTCAAATGACACCATAGTCAATGCACCATTATCTTTTTTAATTGCGTTTCAAACTGTTAATTAATTAGGCTCTCTTACCTGGTTATCTGTCCTCTAGGTCTTTTCTGAAAGCATGCTAGTGGCAAGTGTGTACTTTTGATAATTGCTTTGATAATAGGGCGGCAGTGTAGTATAATGGTTAAGGAACTGGTCTTGTAACCGAAAGGTTGCAGGTTCGATTCCCAGGTAGGACACTGCCGTTGTACCCTTGAGCAAGGTACTTAACCTGAATCGCTTCAGTATATATCCAGCTGTATAAATGGATAATATGTAAAAAATGCAAAAAAGTTGTGTAAGTCGCTCTAGATAAGAGCGTCTGCTAAATGCCTGTAATGTAATGTAATGTAAATGCTTCATCAGTTATGTGCAGGGTATGAAATTAACACCAACCACCCACCAAATTTTTAGTCAGCAACAGGCTAACTGCCGACGAGAGTCAGGACTTATAGTCCACCCATATACGTAAGTTTTGGGGAGACAGGCAGATATGTCACCCCCAATATTTTCATATGAATGAATTGTCCCCCTTAATTTGAAACTATAGGCGGTCCAGCAGTGTGTCTCCACCAAAGTTGAAATTAAACCTACGCCTGCACCTATGGGTCTAATGGGTCACCTATAAGCCCTTATCTAAACCCAAATAGTATCCTACCTGCAGCCAAGAAATCCTTGCGAAGAGATGGAATCAGCTCCTGTTCCTAACAGTAGCTACATATTAATAGGCTATTTACATATAGTATGCAAACATTTGCCGGAAGTCTACCATCTCATTCCATTGCAATGCACACAATATTTCTGAATTTGTGGTAGCCTAACTCAACTGTGATGATTTAGTGTCCTCAGTGGACGTGATCTTTGCATGAGAAGGGTGTTAAATCTCTTGGGAATGGATAGGCCTACCGGTAGACCGTCGACAGCCTTGCACTGAAGCCTACATAGGTCTGGAACAAATAAATCCAATCTGTGCACCGAGAGCCAGCAAAAACTGTTCCTCCGCATGCTCGCCAGACCTTAAGTACTCAGATGGATTTGTACAATCGCTTCTTCCTGGAAAGGAGATTTATCGCTTTCGTCTACTGGAAGGTTATAGGAGGTTTTGTCTTTGTACAAACTCACTTATCTCTTTTGGTTTATCTTCAGTGTGTCTCTCCCAGTGGCAAGAAGAAAATGCAGAAATTAACACCCTCAAAAGCAAATATTTCAAAAGTAAAACCTGTGTATAATCCAGGTGTATTTAATTCAGGTAAATTGTATGCTAAAAATAGACCGAAAACAACTGCATTTATATATATTTTTTAGGAGAACAAAGTTGTCCCCTAGTGATCGTCCCTATGGTAATTACGGTAGGCCTAATTGCATTTCAAGGTGTGGGTCTAGTTGAAAATTATGGTAAATGCTAAAAGCTGGTAAATGCTGGTTAAAGGCTGGTTAAATGCTGGTTAAAGGCTGGTTAAAAGCTGGTAAATGCTGGTTAAAGGCTGGTTAAATGCTGGTTAAAGGCTGGTTAAAAGCTGGTAAATGCTGGTTAAAGGCTGGTAAATCCAAGGTTATATTATTATCTATGGATCGCTCTCAGAAACCTTTGGACTTAAATGTCTCCACATATGACGGTAATGTCACATAGAGTGTCTTCTTATCAATATTTTGGCCTCTGGTTGGATGATAAATTGTACTTTACCATTCATATAAACTTCCCTGCTGAAAATTCCAGTTTAAACCAGCCTAAGCTGGTCAAGATGGTTTAAGCTGTGTTTTCAAGACTTCTAGCTGGTTCACCAGCTGACCAGCCTATAGTCATCTAGTCCACCAGTTTGGCCACCAGCTTACTATATCAGTTTAACCTGCCGCAGACCAACTTTGACCATCCAAAGACCAGCCATGACCAGCTAGAAGTGTCGAAAACACAGCTTAAACTATCTTAGAATCCCAGCTGGTTTTAGCAGGAGTTTTCAGCAGGGGTTCCTAAGGTGAAACTAGGGTTCTTTTTTTAGAAACAAGTCCTGTTTTTTGTTTGAAAGGCAGTAAGAAGAAACTTGCACAAGCTACCTTTTTGTTGTTGTTGCCTGTAATAGATTATGATGATTATCTGTGTGTGCATGCTGCTACCACTTATCAGTGTGTCCTAGAAACAGCTTACCAGCCACTTCCTCATTAATGCTAGTTCACTCACACACCATTGCATCTTGTGCACAAAAGTGGGCAGGACCTCCGTAGCTACATCACCTGTTTTACACAAGGTAGCCATTCACAAACTCCCTTCTTACCTTCACTTTTAAAAATCCCCCACCCTAGTAGTGAAACTGGGGAAAACTGCTTTTATTCCCTGTGCTCTGTAGCCATGGGAACATGTTACTGAAACAAACTGAATCTTGACTGTCTGATTTCTGTGAATGAGTTCCAAGCGCAGGATCTGAGATATTGTAACCGAGGAGTGTGAACGCTTGTGATCCCTCTGTACCATTGCTTTTATAATGTCACACTGCTGTTTTGTGTTTATATATTTCACGTTTGTAATGGTTATGAGTGTGTGTCTGCTGCCTTATGAATGGACGTCTCTTGTGAAAGAGATCTTAAGCTCAGTGAGACAACCTGTGTAAGTAAATAAATAATCACGACAAGAAAAGGCAGCGCATTTTAGAAACCTGGTAAAGAACTGTTAAAATCCTGGCTGCTCACCTGTGACTGAATTGGGTATTTATTTGAACCAGCAGATGGCGATATTAACCAAGGCAACGCTGGAAGTTACTTTACAGTTTTTTAAAATTGCTTTGACTCATTTTGCACAACAGTTTCAATGTGCAAAACTACAAAATGCAAAGTGCCAATCTGACTTCCAAAATTCGTACTCTAAGACACTAAATGCTATGCTTACATATAAAGCGCAAAACTCTTAATGCAAAGTGCTAAACTGACTTGCAGAATTCTTACCTTAAGACACTACATCCTATGCTGACATACAAAGTGTAAAACTCTAAATCATATGTTCCATTCTCAGAATACAGCCACCTAATATTACAACAATGTTCAAATGCTTATTACTACAAATGCAGATCACTAAATCAATTCAACAGGTGTTTGTAGTCATGTCTCATTACTTCTAACAACCTTGCCCAGGTGAGTAGCATTGCAACACAATTGATAATCATATAAGGCTGTTTAGAAACCTGAGTTTCTGATAACATGGAGCAGGCCGATAACGAAGGACGGGGGAACGTGGACACGGCCAGGGAGTCAGAAGGCATGCGGTTGTGTCAAATGAAATTAGAGCCACTGTGATCGACCATATTATAAACAGAGGCCTAACACTAGCGCAGGCTGGAAGGGTTGTTCAGCCAAACCTAAAAAGGTCAACCGTGGCTATAAAAGTCTTAATAAGAGTCTTTAAGAAGGATAATCGGTAAGTCAATACCTGTAATTTACTGAACCTGTATATTGAAATTACAGTAAGTGTAATGTTGATGATATTGCTGACTGTTACAGTATATTTCATAAATACTAAAGTGTGGATGTGAATTATTTGTTGTAATTATCTGTACTGTACTTCAGAACTGAAAGAAAAGCACCAAGTGGAGGACGTGGCCGTCTCCTGTCTGCACAGGGGGAGAGGGCAGTAGTGGACATGGCGGTTCAAAGAAATGACATGCGGATCAGGGAAATCCAAAAAAACATTCTGGCAGATAACAATCTTCCAAGCCATAGCTTCAATCAGCCTAACAGCAATTGGGCGAATTTTGAGAAAGCATCAAGTGACAATGAAACTAATTTACTTGGTGCCTTTCCAAAGAAATGAGGATAGGGTGAAGGCTTTGAGGGTGGAATATGTTCAGGTATGTGTATAGCAATGTTGCAATACTACAGTACCAAATACTTTAGCGACCCGTCCTCTATTAAATGTGTAGACTGGTTGACATTATGCCCTATGTTCCTACATATCACATTAGGATTATGTTCTATGTGTGGGCCTACCTCTCAGGACTGGAACTAGGCAAACTAGGCATGCGCCTAGGGCCAATTTCCCCAAGGGGCCAATCAGCGCAAATGTATAGGTAATGGGTAAATGCCTAGTTTGCCTAGACCCGGCCCTGAGACTGCATTTGCATAAACTGCTATACAGTAACATTGCACTACAGTGATGTATAGGGCCCAAATACAGTAACACTGCACTACAGTGATGTATAGGGCCCAAAATACAGTAACACTGCACTACAGTGATGTATAGGGCCCAAAATACAGTAACACTGCACTACAGTGATGTATAGGGCCCAAAATACAGTAACACTGCACTCCAGTGATGTATAGGGCCCAAAATACAGTAACACTGCACTACAGTGATGTATAGGGCCCAAAATACAGTAATACTGCACTACAGTGATGTGTAGGGCCCAAAATACAGTAACACTGCACTACAGTGATGTATAGGGCCCAAAATACAGTGATGCCTTGCCTAGGGCCCACCATAAGGTTACAGTAATCCATCCCTGATTGGTCAGCTTGTAGGCAACCAACATGTTGGATGAGGAAAAGCACGTGGCCCTAATCATTGATAATGTAGCCTATTCAAGTTCATTGATATTTGGAAAGCGCTACAGTATGGTGCATAGAAATAACCTTGTTTTGCATATTGTACATACAGTAAAGCATTGGTATATTTTTTTTATCTCTGTAATGCTCATGTGTTTTATATTTCAGAGAATGATGGAGATTGATGCTGGAGCAGAGCAACATGAGATCCTATATGTGAATGAAGCGGGATTCAATCTTTGCAAGATTCAATCTTTCAATCTCTGGAACATAATTGGGCAGAGGGCTCCTGTTGCTGTTCCGGGACAGCGTGGAGCCGACATCACAATGTGCTGCCATTTCCAGGAATGGAGTTGAGGCTCGTGACCCTCTGCTAGGGGCATGACTCCGTGCGCCTCCTTAATTTTCTGGATGGGTTGTACAGCCAAATGCTCAGATGGTTTTCATCATTGTCTGGGACAACTTCCATCATGCATGGTTGTGCGAGACTGGGTTTACGGCCCGTCCACAGTTCAGATCGCTCTTCCTTCCACCTGACTCCCCCTTTCTAAACCCCATGGAGGAGTTTTTGGAGGTGGAAGGTGTATGATCGGCGTCTGTATGAGCAGGCGACGCTCCTTCAGGCCATGGATGAGGCGTGCAATGAAAATACAGCCCGGCAGTGCCAGGGGTGGATAAGGCACTCCAAAAGATTTTACCTTGCAAATGAAGATGTCAGATGTGACCTAGATCAGTGGTTCCCAACCCTGGTCCTGGGGCCCCCCTGTGTATGCTGGTTTTCGTTCCAACCACAATTGCAATACCAGAATTTTAACAAGCTGTATATTTTTTCCTGCAAATTGTGATATTTAACATAATTGTGATTGGCCCTGTTTACCAGAAAATAAATGTAATGAGGTGTACTTGTCAGAGCTCTGGTGTGTGTGCGCGAGTGTGTGTCTGTGTTTGTATGTGTGTATGCGCGCGCTGCATCATTTCCCATAGCTCACACCAGTCATTGCCAGCTCCTCTCCTCTGTGTTGATCCAGCGGCTGAGTACAGTCTGCACTAGTGGGAAAATCCTGACAGTTAAATTGCACTGTTTAAACCATGCCTGTGAGTTAAACCGCACTGTTTAAACCCTGACTGTGAGTTAAACTGCACTGTTTAAACCATGCCTGTGAGTTAAACCGCACTGTTTAAACCCTGACTGTGAGTTAAACTGCACTGTTTAAACCATGCCTGTGAGTTAAACCGCACTGTTTAAACCCTGACTGTGAGTTAAACTGCACTGTTTAAACCATGACTGTGAGTTAAACTGCACTGTTTAAACCATGCCTGTGAGTTAAACCGCACTGTTTAAACCCTGACTGTGAGTTAAACCGCACTGTTTAAACCCTGACTGTGTTAAACTGCACTGTTTAAACCATGCCTGTGAGTTAAACCGCACTGTTTAAACCCTGACTGTGAGTTAAACCGCACTGTTTAAACCCTGACTGTGAGTTAAACCGCACTGTTTAAATCCTGACTGTGAGTTAAACTGCACTATTTAAAATCTGACGGTGAGTTAAAATGGAATTTACATTACTGCCTGAGTGACTTACATGTAACTTTTGGCATTTTTTTGAATGTAGTATCAATTTATACAGCTGGATATATACTGAAGCAATTCAGGTTAAGTACCTTGCTCAAGGGTACAGCGGCAGTGTCCTACCTGGATTGAACCTGCGACCGTTAGGTTACAAGGCCAGTTCCTTACCCATTATACTACTCATTTTTCTGTAATCAGTATGTGTTTCTCTTCCATCAGTTATTAAACAAACATGGAGACACAAGTGTTCCAGCAGTGATGGTTTCCGCTGGTTCTGTAAGGCTGAGGCACGCTGCTGCTTATTATCTTAACCTGCCCCTATTAAAGTTTTCCTTTCCCGCAGAGAGGGATGTCTTAAGACAACAGTGCCCTTAGCCACAGAACAAAAGGGGTTTGAAGACCATGACAATGATATTATCTGCCGTGGTTTTCTCAGTCTGCAGATCTGAACTTAGTCAAACATCTGTGGGATATATCAGTTAAGCCTGAGACTTTCTTGTAGAATTGAGATGTTATATTCCTCCTGAAGAATTCTAGACACTGGTAGACTCTGTCATTTAACTGTAATAATGTAAACCATTTAGAGTTTAACCTGGATCTGTGCATAAATTTTAATTATTAATTTTATTGACAATGTCCAGTCAGAAGTTTGCATGTTCTCCCCGTGTCCGCGTGGGTTTCCTCCCACAGTCCAAAGACATGCAGGTTAGGCTAATTGGAGACTCTAAATTGCCCATAGGTATGAGTGTGTGAGTGAATGGTGTGTGTGTGTGTGTGTGTGTGTGGCGGTGTGTGTGTCCTGCGATGGATTGGTGACCTATCCAAGGTGTCTTCCTGCTTCTCGCCCAATGCATGCTGGGATAGGATCCAGCCTCCCGTGATCCTGACTAGGAATAAGTGGGTTAGGTTACATAAAGGTAGGGAGGTCGAACGTCCTGCCCGCAATGTAATCACAATGGGCATTCCACACACAAAACAAAAAACTAAATTGACGTCTGGGCTCATTTCAACATGTCATTTAACAAGGAAATCCACTAAACGAGAGTAGATGAAGCTATTCATTTGTTTCAGAAGTGTACTTACACTTCAACAATGTTATTTTTTTTACTTTAGAAGCCAGAAATTATTATGCTAATTTGACTCTGTTTACGAGCATTTGTGCCTATACTTGACGCTGTACCGAAATCAATGGTGTCATTATAAAACATCCAACCACATTGAAGTCGTTTATACACATTTTATTACAAGAAAAACTCACTGTCCTGTGGGAATTCTACAGCCACTTCAGAAGCAAAATGGCATCAAAAAAATAAGGCGCTCGCCACCTTATTCGAAATAACCCTAGAAGGGATTTTGTAATAGTGAAATTAAATGTTATTCAAATTGTGGCCAACCCCTGTCTTGACATCATGCCGATTGTTCAAATCTGATTGGTCCAAGATATGCTGGCAAAGAGGCGCTCTGAAATGTTTTCTGATGTGGCTAGGTCACTAAGGTCAGTAAACTCCAGATGAACAACAACATTTTTACATGTAGATCTTCATCAAAATCTCATCTACAGTATGGTATAATGCATTTTAATATTGCGAATGGGTGTTTTTTTTAATTAACATGAAAAGGGAACATGCACCTTATAGATTCCGAATCCAAAAACTGGAGAATTCTGATAACCAGTGCCAGCTAAAGTTGCTAGCTGCTATGTTTTTCTCTGGGCCATATCGCCGGTAAACTCCAGATGAACAACAAGAATTTTACATGTAGATCTTCATCAAAATCTCGTCTACAGTATGGTATAAAGCATTTTAATATTGCGAATGGGTGTTTTTTTTAATTAACATGAAAAGGGAACATGCACCTTATAGATTCCGAATCCAAAAACTGGAGAATTCTGATAACCAGTGCCAGCTAAAGTTGCTAGCTGCTATGTTTTTCTCTGGGCCATATCGCCGGTAAACTCCAGATGAACAACAAGATTTTTACATGTAGATCTTCATCAAAATCTTGTCTACAGTATGGTATAAAGCATTTTAATATTGCGAATGGGTGTTTTTTTTAATTAACATGAAAATGGAACATGCACCTTATAGATTCCGAATCCAAAAACTGGAGAATTCTGATAACCAGTGCCAGCTAAAGTTGCTAGCTGCTATGTTTTTCTCTGGGCCATATCGCCGGTAAACTCCAGATGAACAACAAGATTTTTACATGTAGATCTTCATCAAAATCTCGTCTACAGTATGGTATGAAGCATTTTAATATTGCGAATGGGTGTGTTTTTTTTAATTAACGTGAAAAGGGAACATGCACCTTATAGATTCCTAATCCAAAAACTGGAGAATTCTGATAACCAGTGCCAGCTAAAGTTGCTAGCTGCTATGTTTTTCTCTGGGCCATATCGCCGGTAAACTCCAGATGAACAACAAGATTTTTACATGTAGATCTTCATCAAAATCTCGTCTACAGTATGGTATGAAGCATTTTAATATTGCGAATGGGTGTGTTTTTTTTAATTAACGTGAAAAGGGAACATGCACCTTATAGATTCCTAATCCAAAAACTGGAGAATTCTGATAACCAGTGCCAGCTAAAGTCGCTAGCTGCTATGTTTTTCTCTGGGCCATATCGCCGGTAAACTCCAGATGTTTAGTATGGCCCCGTTTAGCCGTCGTCTGGTCCTTTCAAGGCCATATCGGGTAGTCGCGGTCTGACCCCGCCAGTTCCAGCGAGGGAGGATGTCTGAAAACATCAATTTGGTTTTGGGAAATAGCTAATCGATTTCCCTGATGTCTGCCTTCATGCGCCGCATTAGGCTGATCCTTGCATTTCCGTACGTGCCAATGCTGTTCCCACCGAGGTGAATCAACATCACATCTGGGTCGTCGCGGATGTCAGCCCGTTTTGAGCGGAGAAGAGGCTCCTTCTGCCCCCTCGGCCAGCCCAGGTGATCTGGCAATCTAGCCCCAGGTTCTGGTCCAGTCCAAATGCTCCTAAATGAGCCTGCAGCCAGGCGATAAGCGAGCTCCCGATGATCCAAACGCGTGGTAATGAGCAATCGGTCATGCTGTCAATAGAAATAAAAACTAACGTTTTGTGGCGCAAATAGGGTGAATTCAGATAAAGTGGGACACTTTTAGGAATTTTGCCTTCTGTTACCTGTTTCGATATTAGTTCAACACATTTACACAGCACATGATACAATTCTGAAATCCTCAAGATGTTATCTGACCACATAAAAAGAGAAAATGTAGAAATCTTGCTCACAGGATGCGTGACACACCTTTATATTTCATTTGAGCCACAGCACATTTTTTCATCTGCGTTTGGGAATGTGGGACAGCTCATTAGGTAATTTGGGACACCAATTCTTTATAATAAAACCCCAATAACAAGCTATAATGTAGTACATTGCAATATATTTTAATGGTGCACCATGCTTAAATACACTAAGTAAACATCAGGACCCAAGCAAAAAAATATTATACTTTAAGTATACTTTTAGTACGTATTCATCATGTAGTAACTACTCATTTTGTGTTAAACTGGCCACACTTTAAGTACAGGCTAATAAATGCACTAAAGTTGTACTTTTGTAGAACTTCTGTACAACTGTAGTGTACTTACTGTACTTAAGTGTACGTCTTAGAAACCTAAAGTATATTTAAGTATACTAATTGAAAGGGTGATTTGTAGGTATTGGAAATACAATTTTAAATTATGACTACAGTGTTTGAAATATTAATAGCATTAAAAGTAGTAGCCTATGTGACAGATCGTTGTCGGAAAAAGAGTCAGGGCTGGTGAATAATAGTTTTTTAATGCAATAATATTGTCCAAGCAACGTACAGAGGAAAGCAAAGTTCAGCGCTGCTCATCTGTTGTTCCTTCACATATTTATACCATTTCAAACAGGTCATAGGAAGGAGGGGTGAGTACATAAATCACAAGATGCTGGTGCAATGTCAGCAGTCCCCCCCCCCCCCCCCCCCACCTCACTTTTCCTGAGTTTTGGGTACATTACACAATCAGTGTCTGATACTCTATCTGTTTTTCAATAAGCATTCTCCCGGAGGAATTAATGACCAATGTCCATTTATACCACTAGGGGAAACAGGTGCTCTAACCCCTTGTCTGTTGGTCTAACTTCCTGCGGAATGACTTTTTGTCAAGGAAATAGCACGAAATATCACTTTGATCCTTCGAGCCTCCCTCTCTCTCGGGCGCAGCTCCAGGCTGGATCCCTTTCCACTGAGTTCCTTCCACCCGACTCCTCTGAGTGAAGGACCCTCAGCCTCTCTGCTTCCCAGGCGTCTCCTTTTCAGAAACCCTGATCACAGAAAGCACTGCTCGCTTAATATCGCATTCGGTTTCAGCTTACAGTGACTGTACATTGAGCCGAGCGCGGCGGCCATGTGCTCCACAACAGGGACGCCACTCATGGTCTTACTGCTCTCTGTGACCCGACCGGCCGGTGACCCAGTCGATACCGATCCCCAGCCCAGTGTCACACCGAGCCCCGTAGTGGTAACTAGCCACCCGGTTGGGAACCGACGGTCTGATCCCTATCCCACTTTGCTATGGGTATAGACATTTTGACCGTTTTCACCAGCCATGCCTGTTCACAGAAGTCGTCTCTTACGCCCCTCTGCTAGGTGTGGACTGTCATCCACGTACCACGCAGTGCCTGCATACTTACATGCGACAACTACGCCGACTAGACGGTACCACGGCAGTATGTCAGTTCATACTTCATCAGACACGGGGGCCTTCAGTCTTCTCCCCTACACTATACGACCTTTTTGACGTGCCCTCGGAACTTTGCAATTCCGCCGACGCCTGTTAACCCCTAGGTTCGGGGTGCCTAATCCCCTGCCTAAGGGTTAGACTTATGTAATTAAAACAAAAAGGTTTAACTGTTATTAATTTTAACTGATACATATCATCATATCTTAGTACAACAATTATTATTCAATCATCAATTAGTCATTAATTTCATAGGCTTCATTCGAATAGCCATTGTTAGTACATTCTTATTCTTAAATATATGATTCCCCTTTGACCTAACTCAGAGGCCATAAGGTTAGTCTCGGCACATTGGATACATCAGAAAAGGGAAGCAAGGGGCCCCTGCCACCGCCCCCCCCCCTATCTGTCTCTTTCAGTTCCTTAAGACTTAGGGTTACACAGAGACCATAAGGTTAGTCTCGGCACATTGGATAGATCAGAAACGGGAAGCAAGGGGCCCCTGCCACCGCCCCCCCTATCTCTCTCTTTCAGTTCCTTAAGACTTAGGGTTACACAGAGACCATAAGGTTAGTCTCGGCACATTGGATAGATCAGAAACGGGAAGACCACTTTTAAATTTTTTTTGTTGCACAAGTATTTCATATGCATAATTACATCATAATTAGGCACAGTGTATTGTTTATGACAGATTTATAACCTTAACATTAATTCAAGCAAAAGCTTATGTCATTGACCTAACCATGTATTTTGCCGGGTGACCTTCATATATGAAGCTTGCCATGATCCCCATCATGACATGACATCAATGAAATCATGTGACTTTGATCATGTAGTTTCTCTGCAAGAACCTAGTTACAATTGTTTTGATTGGCTCTTGACAGAACAGGAAATAAACATGTCAAAGCTTAGTTGTCCCACATTACCTGATGTCCTGAGCTATGTCTGGTGCCGTGTTTCTCGGTTACAACAGCAGAATGGTATCTCATTAGTATGCATAAGCTAGGGCTGTGATAGGCCGAAAACATCACGTGTGAGGGTAGTAGGATATGACGTCACGCGTCCCACTGCTTTTCTTGGCAAGACACGCCTTGCATAGAGTACTCAAGTGACTACGTCACGCTGGTTTCAGAAGTAAATTCCCCATTCATTTAGAGCATAGACTCTAACTAAAGCTTACTTTAAAACCATTTCTACTGATTATATCTTACCGTCAATTTCCCGGATTGTTCAATATAACGTCCGTTCGCAAACTATGTCGTTTTTCTGGACCAGCTTTGAGTATATTTTACGTTTCAGTATTTTCTTGTGATTATATGTTATAGGTTGTGGGCTTAGTTAGTACTTGGATGGGAGACCTCTGGGGAAAACTAAGTTGCTGCTGGAAGTGGTGTTGGTGGGCCAGTAGGGGGCAGTCTTCCCTCTGGTCAAATAAACCCCAATGCCCCAGTGCAGTGATGGGGACACTGTGCTGTAGGAGATGCCGTCTTTCGGATGAGACGTTAAACCGAGGTCCTGACTCACTGTGGTCATTAAAGATCCCATGACACTTATCGTAAAGAGTAGGGGTTTCCCCGGTGTCCTGGCTAAACTCCCAACCCAGGCTCATTCAATCTGCCACCTAATCATCCCCCAGTTTAATTGGCTAATAAAAAAATTATTCTCTCCCTCTCCACCTCAGCTGATGTGTGGTGAGCATACTGGCGCAAAATGGCTGCCGTTGCATCACCCAGGTGGGTGCTAGACATTGGTGGTGGTAGAGGCGAGTTTCCCCCTCATCATTGTAAAGCGCTTTGAGTATCTAGAAAGGCGCTATATAAATGCCATGCATTATTATTATTATATCAGCGCTGGAACTGTTTAAAAACTCGATGTCCCATAATTCCCTACGAACGTGCAGCCTTGTCTCCAGACGTTGTCAGATAACGTTAGCCAGCAGTAGCACATAGCTCCGTTTTTAAACACTTTTTTTCTAACCTTAGCTAGCTAGCTTGAAGGACTAAAAGCTAGAATTGCTTTATGTGGTTAACCGTAGCACAGTTTCTGACCTTGTCAGGCGGGCTTTTCTACTTAGCAAGCTAACGTTAGCCCATCTTCAGCTGCAGTACTCCCATCTGCCTAAGAATGTCCAGACAGACGAGATGATGATATCTTATTGGTCAAGAACCACCTGTGCATTGCAGTACTGGATATGCAGTCCGTTAAAGTGGACTACAAGTCGAACTACAATGATTAATGCATTACTTTAAAAAATAAAAATTGGAACATGCGATATATGGTCTATATCTTTGTACCACACAGGCTAATCCAGGAACGTTTCGGCCCATGCTATAAATCAGATTTCAAGAAATAGTCGATAGTCTCCGAAGCCCATTCTATTCTTCCACAGGGAATTTACTTCCGAAACCAGACTCCGCCCACGACTGACGTACTCACTTGAGTACTCTATAGCATTCAAGCGCTAGGATTGGCCAGGCGTCCATGCTCACACCTCGGGGTAAAGACGTGGTTCGAAGGGAGCACACGAACGACCAAAGACCCCCTGGTTTTTGTGAGTTTGTGATTCCCGTACCCCACCCACAACCCCTAAACATAACCTCACAGGTGTTCACGTAACTCGGGCTCATGCCCAAACTGTTAAGATAGTGGGGTTGTATGCTCCACGCTACTGTGGCATTTCCGGTACCCTGTTTCTTGGTTACAACAGTAAAGGTGTTGTAGGAAGCCGTGTTGTCGGCCTGTGACATACCTCGATGTCCCACAATACCTGAATTCACCCTACTGTATTTATAGCTTTATTATGCAATCGCTATTGGCTAAATTATCGCTATGCTAACCCACGATTGGATAGACTGTCCTCAAGTTGTAAATGGTCGAATGCATTACCTGAACAAAGCCAATAGGGTTTAATAAACAAATTATGAAATAGCCGCGCAATGTCAAAATGGGTCAGACATTTTGACAATGTTACTGTTGCGAATACAGTGGAATTCTGAAGCCGCGGGACTCGCCAAGTTTGAAACTGAGACGTGTGGCACGTATGGCGTTTTGGGAGTACATATTTAATTAAATACAACACGCCATAACAATATATGTGAGTAAATGTGTAGAGTATATTAGTTTTCCTGTACGAATACCACAAAATATCGGTTCTTGTTGTTGAAAAAATAAGGATAACGGTATCCTAAAAGCAGCACAGATGATGATGTGTTTCCGTCCAACGAGAGTGATTACACGGAAGTGAAACGGGCTAATTTAAAAAATAATTTTAAAGCGAACAAACATCCTTTTTTCTGACAAGCTAGCGATTTATATATTGTTATTTGATTATATTGTAGCATTTAGGACAATATACATCAAAAGCAAGCCCTCATGTTTTCACAAGGGGCCAAGAAGAGAGGCAGCGTAACGTAATCTCATGGACCCAACAGATGTACATCCAGTCCTTTGAGTCCAATGGCTTACTGATTCCACACAGAGTAAACACAATGTCATCCAATAGCAGGGTGGTCCACAGTACACAGGATATTAAGGGCTTGCATTACTGCAGAAGGCTGGTTATCACAGATGAAGCCGTGTCACAGCTGCCAGCCTTTCCATAAAATATCGGCGAAAAATAAAACTGCTGCTTCACTTGTGTTGAATTGCATTGAGTCAGAATCAGAGGCACTGAAATTGAATCCATAACAAACGCACTGTGCGCACACTGCTAAGTCTACTTAGCTGGTCTGATTGCTATGTGCGCACACACTGCTAAGTCTACTTAGCTGGTCTGATTGCCATGTGCACACACTGCTAAGTCTACTTAGCTGGTCTGATTGCCATGTGCGCACACTGCTAAGTCTACTTAGCTGGTCTGATTGCCATGTGCGCACACTGCTAAGTCTAATTAGCTGGTCTGATTGCCATGTGCGCACACTGCTAAGTCTACTTAGCTGGTCTGATTGCTGACGTCCCCCTTCAGCTTGGTGAATATAGTAATAATGTTCCATCTAACTATGTTTTCAATCATGATGATCAATATCATGATGATGATGATGATTATAATAATAATAATAATAATTATTATTATTATTATTATTAAGAAATGAATTTTTTTAATTTAATTTAATTTATTTTATTTAACAAAAATGTTTTAAAAATACATTTGTTCACATGCTCTGTGGTGTGTAGCATAATGTGTTTCTGCTAAGAGTTCATGTCAGGTGAGTCCAAGAGCATCAAACCAAATAGGCTATAGGCGCCTGCCTGGATTTGGCTCATTCGTAACACCTTTTTTTTTGCCACATCAAACGTGCGGTTCAAACTGAGCGCCGTGAAAGAAAGTCTGGGACTTTAATTGTGTCCTGCGTTGCACTCGAGAAGAAAATCAGGAATAATCCTACGTGTGCCGGGCTGCAGACATGGCATTCGGGTGCGGAGCATCTCACTAACAGCCAGGCTGATAATAATCCTACGTGTGCCAGGCTGGAGACATGGCGTTCGGGTGCGGAGCATCTCACTAACAGCCAGGCTGATAATAATCCTACGTGTGCCAGGCTGGAGACATGGCGTTCAGGTGCGGAGCATCTCACTAACAGCCAGGCTGATAATAATCCTACGTGTGCCGGGCTGGAGACATGGCGTTCAGGTGCGGAGCATCTCACTAACAGCCAGGCTGATAATAATCCTACGTGTGCCAGGCTGGAGACATGGCGTTCAGGTGCGGAGCATCTCACTAACAGCCAGGCTGATAATAATCCTACGTGTGCCAGGCTGGAGACATGGCGTTCAGGTGCGGAGCATCTCACTAACAGCCAGGCTGATAATAATCCTACGTGTGCCGGGCTGGAGACATGGCGTTCAGGTGCGGAGGATCTCACTAACAGCCAGGCTGATAATAATCCTACGTGTGCCAGGCTGGAGACATGGCGTTCAGGTGCGGAGCATCTCACTAACAGCCAGGCTGATAATAATCCTACGTGTGCCAGGCTGGAGACATGGCGTTCAGGTGCGGAGCATCTCACTAACAGCCAGGCTGATAATAATCCTACGTGTGCCGGGCTGGAGACATGGCGTTCAGGTGCGGAGCATCTCACTAACAGCCAGGCTGATAATAATCCTACGTGTGCCAGGCTGCAGACATGGCGTTCAGGTGCGGAGCATCTCACTAACAGCCAGGCTGATAATAATCCTACGTGTGCCAGGCTGCAGACATGGCGTTCGGGTGCGGAGCATCTCACTAACAGCCAGGCTGATGCAAACGCTAACGCCATGGGTAACAGACCACAGATCTTATCCTGGGAGGGGAAACCCAGTGACAGACAGTTGCTGCCTTATTTTAAACGCTCGTAAAGTTTTCACCTGCAAAACAGAATCCACGAGTCCCACTCTTGGCCGGTTTCTGTTCTGATTCTTTATTACTTTTTATAACGGGTCATCAGTCTCCCGTCTGCAACCTGACTAGCTAACATGCTTTCTCTCCACAAACAGGACCTCTAAGAGAGATTATTCCTGTGTCGCCCTGTTCAAAGTTGCTTGTCTGGTCTCAAAGGCGTACAGTGTCAGAGAGAACAGAAGAAAAAGAAAAGTGTGTGTTTTTCCAACTTCAGGACAAAATCAACAAATGTTTTTTTTCTTGGTTTTTCCCCTAGTCTAGTTCTTTTTGATCCCTGCTGCTGCAGAAAAAGAGAAAATTAAAATATACACTTTCTATTTACCACCCCCCCCCCGTTTCCCCCTGGTCAGGCGGGGACAGAACGAGGAGCAGATGCCCTGCTCTTTTTTTGGCAAAGTTGTAGGGGTCTGGTTTGTGGTGTCTCTCCCACGTGTAGAATGTCCTTCAGCGGCCTATGGGGAAAAGCGTGGGCCGAACGCTTCACACTGTCGTCTATGTGCGGTGTCCTGGGGGCACGTGCCAACTGCGTCTTCCCGTAAAAAAGCAAGCAGCCTGTTTATTCATATCCCTTCTTCTTTCTCGCACAGTCCCAAGAATAGACATTTAAACACGCTATTTTATTCTTCAGCAAATATTTAATTTACCCTGACTACATTTGTTCAAGACCAAAGACTTCTCTGTTTTAGTCTTTGAAGAAGAATAATAAATTCCAGGAAAAATTAAAAGAAAAAAAAACTGAAAATGCAAAACCAAGAACAGAAACTTTGTGTTACGAACCGAATACGGGCTGGACCCAAGTGCAACGACCAGGAGACAGATTATCAGCAAGGGGTTTTTATTATAAGCTTTGGGGTAGTCCCAAAGCTGTACAGAAAGGAAACAGTATTTACACAGGGTGAGAGAGTTGATACGAACTGCTCCAAGCCGGAGCTGGACTGTACTGGACCGGAGGTCCACTCAGGAACTGGATCCCGGAATCGGCAGGTTTGCTCCAAACCGGAACTGGACTTTAACAGGAGGTGCACGAAACACCGGAACTGGACTGGAACTGGACCGGGAGGTCCAACTGGAACTGGAATGCAGGAACAACGGGTTTGTTCCAAACCGGAACTGGACTTTTCACTGGAGGTGTACTTAACACCGGAACTGGACTGGAACTGGACCGGGAGGTCCAACTGGAACTGGATAGCAGGAACAACGGGGTTGTTCCAAGCCGGAACTGGACTTTGGACTGGAGGTGCACTTAGCACCGGAACAGGACAGGAACTGGACCGGGAGGTCCAACAGGTACTGGGCTGGGTACAGAGGTAGGTGAGCGGTTGAGCCCGGTAGGGTAGAGGTGTGTGGCGGAGCTCAGCTGCGGCTGGTTGATGGTAGCTGGTTTGCCGAGGAACCTGGGACCGTAACCGCAGCAAAGGGATCCACTACGGCCGGACAGGAACCACTGCAGGATAGCTAGGCAGAAACCCAACAGCGGACGCACTGCGAGCTGGAGGAGAGGGCACCGCAACACACACACACGCAGACTAACAGCTACAGACTGGTAGGTGCAGGAACAGCTGGTAATTCGAGGGAGACAGGTTAGAAACACACAAACAGAAAATTGTTAGGGCTAGATAGCTACCAACTGGAGGGTAGGAGAACTGGAAGCTGAACAGGTATTAAACCCGTAACCAAGCAAACAGTAAACGTGACTAGAAACCTGAAGACCATGAAACACACAAGGTGGTTTAACGAACTGGCGCCGACTAGCAGCCAGACGGGGGTTAAGTAGGAAGGTGAGATTGAAACTAAATGCCGAACAGGTGAGGAATGTAACTGAGAGTGATTGAAACAAACAGGTGCGGAATGAATGTCATGAATGGGGGAAAGAGATAGGTGGAAACCAAAGTGGAAAGCCGATAGAAACAAACAGAGGGGAAACGCCCAGCCTGTAGCAAAGGGGAAAACATGGACAGGAGAATCCAACATGACACGGAAGGAACAGGGGAAAACACGGAAAAGGACAGGAAGGGAACGGGACGTTACACTTTGTATTTTATTTGTTTTTGAAGATATGGATCAGCTTGGTTCTTGGTCTGATTGCCGTGTGCGCACACCGCTAAGTTGAGAAGCATGTATGATTAATGAAATTCATGAGCTCAGTCATTACCGGGAATGATTCCTTGGCATAACGGTTCCTTTCTGTCTGTTAACTCTCTAGTGGGTCAGCATAAATCTGTCTCCAGTGAGACTATATGACTCGTGTACATATCATCATCAATTTCACAACACAATACAAACTTTTCACAGGACATAAAATGGCTTGACTCTAAAAAAAAAAATTTTAAAAAATTAAGCATGTCAAGAGGCAGTGTTCTGATATCAGCAGCTAGTGAGCATGTCCATGAGTTACTATAGGCAGTGTTTAAGGCTGTGTTTATGATATCAGCAGCTAGTGATAATGTCCATGAGTTACTATAGGCAGTGTTTAAGGCAGTGTTTATGATATCAGCAGCTAGTGATAATGTCCATGGGTTACTATAGGCAGTGTTTATGATATCAGCAGCTAGTGATAATGTCCATGAGTTACTATAGGCAGTGTTTAAGGCTGTGTTTATGATATCAGCAGCTAGTGATAATGTCCATGAGTTACTATAGGCAGTGTTTAAGGCAGTGTTTATGATATCAGCAGCTAGTGATAATGTCCATGGGTTACTATAGGCAGTGTTTATGATATCAGCAGCTAGTGATAATGTCCATGGGTTACTATAGGCAGTGTTTATGATATCAGCAGCTAGTGATAATGTCCATGGGTTACTATAGGCAGTGTTTATGATATCAGCAGCTAGTGATAATGTCCATGGGTTACTATAGGCAGTGTTTATGATATCAGCAGCTAATGATAATGTCCATGGGTTACTATAGGCAGTGTTTATGATATCTGAACAAAAACGTCTCCAACGTAAAAAAAGGCAAGTTACTCACGCATAGCCTACAGAGCGCTGTCTTTAAGTCCTTAATTCCAACTTGCAAAAACTAGGCCTGCCTTTAAAATATTGATATCAAAATGTGGCCAAGTTACAACTAACAATATTGCCTATCGTAGCTCACACTAAATAAACTAGCTCTATTCCAAAGCAATGCTATCCAAACTTTCCTAAATGATTTAATGCAACTTGGCCCTGTGTTTCTTCATTGTACCATCTCAAGAGAAGAGACAGCGCGCAGACGAATATTTTTGTCAGCATTTGTGTGACATTAAAACATGTAGCCAATGGCATTTTTTACATTAATGCAAGAACGCGATGTTAACCAGATGATATTCTGCGTTGAAACCTTTTTCTTTGCTTGACAAATGGCCATGGGATACCTGTTCCCATAACGTTAGCTAGCCTATTGCATTACTGTCGTGGTGTCCAGTGACTGAATTGTTTAACTAACAGGCTACAAGTGAACAGTTAATATTGTAAATGTGTCTTTGCCTTTGCAATAAAAAAACATTATTGCATGAGAAAACCAGAACATGTGCACACTGTTTGAATCCAAAATGAAATTACACTTTAATATCAACCAGACGAGGTACGAACGCACGTCTCTCGCAATAAGGCTTGACGCTAACCAGAAGACCAAAGGGGTATAGTCACGTGATATAGGCCATTTGTCAGTGTCGGTCTGACTTTCACCATTTCGCTTTATTATTATTATTATTATTATTATAATTAAAAGTGTTTGCTACATTATCTGCAGACCATAAATCAGATATGTTTGGGGAATTGGCTGTTTATAATTCCGATCACTTAAAGGATTACAGCTTATCGGAGGCTATTATCGTAAACTCTTAATTTTCCTAGTAGTTAATTTTATGGTGACATTGTGTTATGTGTGAAAAGGATAAAGTGAACAGAGCTGAAGTGAAGAAATTAATGAATAAAGAAATGTTGGCTGAGGCAAGGGTATGTTGAGGTTCGGTTTCCACAGTCAGTCAGTCATGACCGCAAGAGCAGAGCGTAACACCCTCCCCAAACCAGAGCGAGCGTCCGGTTTGGGGACGGTGTGATATAGTACAAGTGAAACATTGAACAGTTAATATTGGAAACCTCTTTTGCCTTTGCAATAAAAATACGTTAATGTGTTAATGTGAAAATAATAACAGTGTAATAAATGAAAAGTACTTAACAGTTGCACATTGTTTTTGTGGAAAATAAGCATGTGCCCTGCTGGGCTCAAACCCACAATCCTCTGTGTGAGAGACAGCAACTCTAACCATTAGGCCACAGTAAGTTCTTGGGAAACATAAAGCCATTAGCTATATTAACATTAAAAAACATTAGTATGAAGCGTTTTTATTGGGTGATAAGTTTGATGAGCAGGTATACGGACCATGCCCTCAAAGAATAATTCTCCCCATTGGATAACATCGCGACGGAGGCAGGCACTTTGGCAGGAAAAATAGGAAGAAGAAGAAGCGGAAGAAGAAGGAGAAAAAGGGAAAAATAACCCAAGTTTGCGGCTTTATTGTGTGGATGTGTGAAGTTGTATCTGAATGCTGTGTGGTTATTTCATGAGGTCAGAACATACAGAAGTTAATGTTTTTAAGGGCTGAGAGTCTATGGTCATTGTGGTTACTTCTGTAGGAAACCCTGAAAAGTGCCAAACTGTTGGTGCTGTATAGGTATGGGGCATGCCGTAACTTGGCTGATGGCATACCTGCCATCCCAATCAGCAGCTAGTGATCATGTTCATGGGTTACTATAGGCAGTGTTTATGACATCCACTCTACAGCCATGATGCTCTGATAACTTTACTGATTGAAAGAGAATGTTACTTATATAATAAAATGCAGGTTTGGCTTGTTTGTATCGTCTTTGATTTCTTCATTATCTACCAAATGGCGAGTTTCAGTGGCCATGTGTCCACACTTTCACCAATTAGGAGCCTATTGATTCACCTTGATCTTTAATTAGATTAGTTAATTAATTTTGTTACCTCTTTTAATGAGATTGTTTGCAATATAGCACAATAAGCACAATGTGAACATGGGACATTTATTCTATATGGCATGCAGTAGCTATTTCTTATATAATGTAGCTTAAGATGGTAAATAATCCCACTAAGCATGAAAAGTGCAATTTAAAAAAATTAGCATACACAGAGGAGCCCCAGCATACACAGGGGAGCCCCAGCATACACAGGGGAGCCCCAGCATACACAGAGGAGCCCCAGCATACACAGGGGAGCCCCAGCATACACAGGGGAGCCCCAGCACACACAGGGGAGCCCCAGCACACACAGGGGAGCCCCAGCATACACAAGGGGAGCCCCAGCATACACAGAGGAGCCCCAGCATACACAGGGGAGCCCCAGCATACACAGGGGAGCCCCAGCATACACAGGGGAGCCCCAGCATACACAGAGGAGCCCCAGCATACACAGGGGAGCCCCAGCATACACAGAGGAGCCCCAGCATACACAGGGGAGCCCCAGCATACACAGGGGAGCCCCAGCATACACAGAGGAGCCCCAGCATACACAGGGGAGCCCTAGCATACACAGGGGAGCCCCAGCATACATTGGCACTTTCAGCCTGTGCCTCATGCTGTCACGCCAACTAAAAAGAGTGCAACTAAAAACAACAGTTATTTTGTTATTTTGGTTCTGTATTCTAGTTTTAAAGGACACAATGACAATGAGGGTATTTTCATCCATATCGGATGAACCGTTTAGAAATTATAGAACTTTTTGTACAGTCATAGTAGATATGGATGGCATTTTAAGGGTTGTTTCTCCTGACAAATTTTCCTATTGAACTCTATGAAAAAATAAGTCAGGAGAAGAAACCCCATCCATATCCATCCATATCTACTGCATATCTGGCAGCAGAGTGATAGTTTAAGGCTTGCTTGATACGTCAGACCCTTGATGACTTACAGCCATTTAGCCAACCATGTGTTCCATACTGTTCCAGTGTAATTTACAGCTAAATCTAGTCCCACCCCCAAATTCCCATAGAGACCCATTCAAATGCAGAGACGTTATAGTATCACTTGTAGGAGTACCAGAAAATAAGATATCAAGAGTCTTTTGATATTGTTGGGTCACAGACATCAGGAAGTCATGGCATACAAAGGATATGCGACCAAATATTAAAAATGATTACTTTATTCTACATTATGTTAAACTGTCCAATATTTTTTGATGCCCAAAAATGGGGGGGGGGGGGGGACTATGTACAAAAGGTTCTATAATTTCTAAAACGGTTCATCCGATATGGATGAAAATACACTCAAATTAAAGCTGACAGTCTGCACTTCAACCTCATTGTCATTGTATCCTTTCACACTCAGTCCTAGAGTATAGAACAAAAATGACAAAAAAATGTGTCACTGTCCAATGAATTATGGTGCTCACTGTATATCCTGAAGAGGTGGGTGTTCAGGTTACACTGGAAGGTAGGGAGGGACTCTGCTGTCCTGACTGAGATGGGCAGGTCATTCCACCATTGGGGGGCCAGCAGGGAGAAGAGTTGAGGCCTGGAGGAGCAATGATCAGGTTGTGGCAGGGAGGGGAGCTCTCGTCCCCGATTGGCAGCAGAGCGTAGGGCACAGGTTTGGGGTGTAGGGCTGGTCTGAAGGTATGGGGGTGCAGCTCCTTTAGCAGCCTTGTACACCAACACCAGGGTTTTGAATTTGATGCAGGAAGCCACCGGGAGCCAGTGGAGGGAACGCAGGAGGGGGGAGAGGTAGAAAACCAGGCGGGCTCCCTGGTGAGGAAGGGTCTGATTCGGTGGATGCTGTAGAGTGCAAACCTGGCTGTAGAGTGCAAACCTGTGGGATCTCATTATGGCAGCAATGTGGGCTGTGTAAGACAGGTTAGCTGTTTAGAGGTACACCAAGATTCCTGGCGGTCTGGAATACTGTGCCTACCAGCTGAGATATTATCATAATGGAGATGGATTTGACAGGTAGGAAATTGATTTGATTGTGGGGTGTGTGTGATGTGCATTTAATTACATTTTGCTGGTCCATCCAACATGGGGCAGCCCCAAATGAGCATCTAACGATGAACAGGAAGCAGGAAACAGGAAGTAACCTGAAGCACCTGCAGAGCAAGCTTAGCAAAGTAAAACAAGAAGAAAAGGCCTGTTTGCCCTGTGAGGAAGGATCACATACCATTGGCCAGGTATTTTTGTTTATCTTTAAACAAATCCAAAAAATGAATGAAATATTGGAAGCAGCATTTTTTGGCACTGAAAGGGGGAGACACAGCACTGACAGAATGACAGAAGGGGGGGGGGTAATGAGGTCAGCTAGAGGAGCATTCTGCTTGGTCAGCTGATCTGGGGAAAACGTGCGGCTCTGAATTCAAATCAGAGAGGCGGACCAGGACCACCAGCAGCGGACTGGGATTTATCATTCCCACATTCGGGAAGACCTTTTTTTCAGCGGCCCGGTTTCCCCCTCCCACAGGGCAAGCCTGGAATTTTAATGATCCAAGAAGCGTGGTCTGGAGCAGAGTGCAGAGCGGGGGAAAAGGTGGAAACGGATGTTTTAACGTCCCGAATCACTCCTATAGGGTAGGCTTTTTACCTGTAAATCAAATACTTTTCAGGATAATCTGCACACCTCCAGCACCTAACGCCAGGCTGACCTGTTGACCAGTCCGTGTGAGCACGATGTCAGTGACATCACGTTTTTCAAAGGAGAGCCCTCCCCGCGTGAACACGTGGGTCATGGTAGGTGTTGTTTTTTTTCCATTATTGATTGAAGGTCCCTCTTGAATCCTACTGCTTTTTGTTGTGTGTTTAGTATTATATGTGAAGTGTAAAGGGGGCCGTGAGGGAGAGATATTGTGGCCAAACCTCAGTTTACATCTTTTATTCACTATTTACATTTTTGACATTTAGCAGATGCTCTTATCCAGAGCACCTTTAATTATATAATATATGTTATATACACGACTCACGCCGGTTTATATACATGCAATCCGCTCATAAACAACTAACAGCACTAATGTGAACACAGGACAGGACATGACATGATATTTTACTTTTCGTCTCCTGATAAAGTGTTTTTTTAAAGTTATTTATGATTACGTACTGCTAACAGATGATCTTATCACTTACAAAACTGTCACTGCAAGATACACTAATGCGAAAAGTCTGATGTTTTAGCTTTATATTTTCATAGCGAGTGTGTCCTCACGAGGGTGTGAAATTAACACCCGCCACCAGCCAAATGCTGATTGTGGCTGGAAAGATTTTCTACTCTAGCAGCCACTTTGGCAGGTAACCAACCAGGTTGTGTTATATTGTAGAAGGCAATGTGGCTGGTATAATGTTGAAAATGGCTGGTGATTTTTAGTACCACAATGGTCATTTCATGCCCTGGTTCACACACATCCAAACTACTGAAACTTCACTGAAAAAAAGTATTTTTTGACACTGACACTTTTTGAAACCTGTAGAAAAAGCTATGATGGATTTGGCATTTATTGACTTATAGGATCTTCGTGAGATGGGGAAAGGCAGTGGATTTCTCTTTTACCTTCACTCTGTCTGGCAAATCAGTGACGCACAAAGTTAAAGTTTCCAGAAATATCAGGACTTAGCAACACAAAAGGTGTACGACCTTCGCCCAGTCACATCCGTAGGAGATTCCGGAGACAGGAGACGGGAGCGGAACAGAGAGTCATTCTCCCGGAGACAAAGCAGTAAGCTTAAAAAGAAACGACGCTAAAATTAGCACGCGATCAATCCGATCTCGTGTTCATCCGAGTAGACGCTCATCGCCATGACGAGGGCGAACCTGTAGTCAACATCCATCCAGCTGACTGAGGGTCAGCTATGTCTCGGAGCAGACCGACTGAGTCAATAACCTGACCATTAATAACTCCTTTGTGAGGCGGTACAGTGCCAGGATCAATGAGGCCATCCAATTACACAGCCCACAAAAGCCATGTTTACAGAGAGAATACATATTCACTGCTCACTCTACCCCTGCTTAATGCCATCAGTTCTGCACAGACTGTATACGCCCGACTGCTGCAGTTCTGTGTGTTTGTGAGTGTGCGTACGTGTGTGAGTGTGTGTGTGTATGTGTATGAGACAGTGTGAGTGTGCGTACGTGTGTGTGTGCGCGCATGTGTGTGTGCGTACGTGTGTGTGTGTATGTGTGTGAGACAGTGTGATTGTGTGTACGTGTGTGTATGTGTGTGAGACAGTGTGAGTGTGCGTACGTGTGTGTGTGCGTACGTACGTGTGTGAGTGTGTGTGTGTATGTGTGTGAGACAGTGTGAGTGTGCGTACGTGTGTGTGTGCGTACGTACGTGTGTGAGTGTGTGTGTGTATGTGTGTGAGACAGTGTGAGTGTGCGTACGTGTGTGAGTGTGTGTGCGCGTGTTTCAGTGTGTGAGACAGTATGAGAGTGTGTGTGTGAGACAGTGTGATGAATCAGGTTTGAATTACTCAGAGGAGAATCCCGGGTTCATGCTGAGCATTATGTTTTTTGGGGTGGGGGGGGGGGGGTTAAATATTCATATAATATTAAACCCCCAGTATATTTCAGTCTTTTTCAAGAAGGGACTGTAGCTTGAAGGCGGTGCTCCCAGGAGTAAGGGCTCTGCAGGATGTTGCTTTGAGCTCCATCCAGACACGGGACGGGCCCACGGGTCACAGGGTGGGTGATCTGGGGGCTTAAGGGGGATCTGCTCTCCAATGGGGGAACGCCAAACGCCTTCTGTCATCTCAGCACATTCCTTTCTGTCGGAGACCTGCAGCCGTCAGGGTGCTCTGGCTTCCTCTTTGTGATCTGGCAGAACCTTCACCCCGCCTCACCCCCCCACCCCTCACCCCCCCCCACCCCCTCCTTACCCCTCCCCCCCCTCACCCCCCCCCACCCCCTCCTTACCCCTCCCCCCCCTCACCCCCACCCCCCTCTCCCCTTCTCTTTCATCCAGGGTCACTCTCTCGCTGAAAGAACAAAATAAAAAACTCCAGGGCGAGTGACATCTTGCTGGGCTCTCAGCAGGGGGTCCTTTTCCTCTGATTCTGAGAGAGAGAGAGAGACAGAGAGAGAGAGAGACAGAGAGAGAGAGAGAGAGAGAGAGAGAGAGAACATTCCAGAGCACACAGAAATGCATGCATTACAAACGGTCTGTTGCAGGTTCTAAGCCATGCCCATAAGAGAGATAAGAGTAGCTACTGCTTGGAGAAATAAAGGGAAGCTCCAAGCCAAGTGTAACTAAAGCCATTCATACTGAAAGGCCTCTCTGATATCTCTCACCCTAACCCTAACTCTCTACACACAACGCCACAGCTGTGGAAGAGCACAACAGATAACCTTTAAACTTATATCCACAACAGTTAACCTTTAAACTTATATCCAAAAAAGTAAAATGAGGAAATAAGCCACATAATGGGCCCAGTATGAAGAAATAATTTGTGCAAAAGCCAGTGGCCTTTATGAGCCGGTTTATATGCTTTATATGGTTAATATTTGATCACTTTCACCTTTTTTCCAAACTATGCCTATTAAAGTCAACATGTAGCGTTCATCACAGGAGCAAAAAGTCTTGTGATCTTGCAATAAAAGGGGTGTAAATCCCAACAAAAAAAAAAAGCAGGACCTCAATTCTCTTCACAAGTTTACTGAACGAGAATTCAGGACTCACACATTTTGGAGAAATCCTCCTGCATCAGAGCAAGGTGTTCTTGTCCGTTTTAAACTTTCAATAAACGTTCAATAAACCTGCATGCACAGTTTCTCTCCTGATTGATGTACTGGAGAATTTCAGGGCTAGAATATCAGTCTTGTTTGTTTCAGGAGCAAAAGTTGTATCTGATCAAACATTTTAACAGAGCTTTCTACTCTGATTGCTTGTAGAAACATATTTCCATCCTTATTATTATATCGACACAATACACTGTAGTACGCTCTACAATCTGCACACAGTCATAACTGCTGAAATATCGACAGTCAGTCTGCTGTGTATATGTGCTCTCTTATAAGCTACACATCTTGATAAAGCGATTTCAGAATGAGAGCTCTGTTAACATTAGAATTTCACTCCTTGTGAAAATTGCTAGCTGTTGAAAGACAAATGACAATCTGAAGCGTTAACCGGGGGGGGGGCTGTGGACGGGGAATTTTGTTGCCGCTGGGTGTAATATCTCACGCTGGTCTCTGCAGCCTGAGCCGGGGATTAAAACAGCCCTGCTATGCGGAGCCCGCAGCTCCTCTCTCCAAACCGTTTCCCCCAGGAGAAACGGTAAATCTAGCGGTACGGCGGTGCTGAAAGCTGCCAAGCTGTTCGCGCTCGCGGACTCGTCGGCATAGCGCGCAGACAGGCCGCACCCGCGCTTGGCGGAAATCACATCCAAAACTTCAAACGAGATATTGACTATTCCTTTTGTTTGCGTCTTCCCATCTGTTCCTCCGAGTGCCTTTGCCAGCTGGTGACACTCATCTCTCCTGGTTTAATAAGACACTCACACTTATTCAAAATAAGGAGAATACTGCATTATTTTAAAAAAACCCTGCCAGTTGTGTGACTTTGAAGACCAAGCTAAAATACAAACTTACCCTGCTCAAGACTCATTGAAAATTATTTTCTAATATTTAATGCAAGGACCTCAATCGGTTAAGTGCAGGTTTCACATGAAACATGTCATGAAAAACATTAATAAATTATAATGTAGCATTCAGTGGCGGATACAGAAAGTGGCTGATGGGTAGGCCTGGAAAAATCTGGGTAGGCCTGAGTGAAGCTCATCACCGCATGTTTTCTTCAACAGGCTTAGATATTTACAATACAATGTGGGGACCCCAACTATTGATTTGATTTGATTTTTATTTTGCACAATGGTAAGACAAAAAAGCAAAGAGATAAAGAAAATAACAACAAAAAGAGAGGTGCAAGGTAGGCAAGAAACCCAAAAGGGCTTATACGAAGCCTCTACCTATATTATACAGAATTCACAAAATTAATTTAAAAATAAGTAACTATAAACTGGGAAAAAAATTAAAAATAAAATAAAGTATAATAATATTAATAATAATAATAATTAAAAAAAGAAAGAACGAGATGAAAGTTTGTATCCAATTCTGTATTCAGCCAGGCAGCACTTAATTTTAGCAACAAATGTAACAGAACAGAAGCGGCGCTCCCACTTCTAAAAATAGGAGTTTGATTTTGGTCACGCAGAAAAATGAATTCTGTTGCTTATTTGAAAAATGAAATAATCTCTGCAGTTGCAGCATAGATCATTGGGAAACGTCAAGGAAAGAGTTGATCCTGGCATTTACACTGCTGTAATAATTATAATTTTAAAATCACAACGCCAATTGGCGTTGGCGATGGCGCTTCTAGTGTTAACATAATACAGCCACGACTGTCCACCAAAATACATCACCGGAGATCACATAGGCCTATCTATGAGCCAGCCAGATGAATGGCTAGCTAGCTACAGAACAGGTGCGATAATAACAAATATTGCATAAACCTCATTAGTGCACTGACCGGAATACAACCACAAATTAAATAACCAAATAGCCTAGAGTTTGTCACAATTCAGAACTCCCTGCCTCGCTCACTGAGGCTGCAATCATAACCATGCCACAGCGGGGCCCCAGAGTAAATTTAAAAAATGAACCCGTATAGGACTACCTTATCGGTTGATGTACCGGTTAGTTCAGAAGCCGGTGGCAGTGAAGGTCCCTTCAGGAGTGGAGGGGGCTGTGGAGCCTGCATGTCCACGTTAGCATGCAGGCTAGCATGACACTCACGGGGATGTCGTTGCTGTGGCCGTTTCTCCTTCACTGCCAGGGCCCGCAAACGTCTCACGACGATCTTGCGAGTGCGAAGTCCTGTCCAAACTTTTATCATCTTCCACTTCCAGACGTGGTTTTTTAAGAAAACGGGTCAATGATAGCTGTTTAGCCATAGTTGGCTCATACTAGGCTGCTACTGTACATGAAACGCGAGTTCGTAATGTAGCCTAAATAAACGTAAGAGAATTTCTGCTATGAAAGTGCCGTGTCATCACGTAGTAACGAACATAGCAACGGGCGATGGAGACAATCACATCCAGCGTTTTCTCCAGTTGGTTTCAATGGCATCTCCACACTTTTTTAGAGATTATTAATACATAACGATTCCCCAAGACAAAACAATTCACATTTAAGGTACAGTAATTATGAATCTGAATGGGTGGGCAAGCTGTCAATCTGGGCGGGCCTGGGCCCGGCCCATAGATCCGCGACTGGTAGCATTGTGGTAAAAGGAAGGTTAGAATCCCATGTGGGTTATTGTTAATGTACCCTTAGGGCGAGACATTTCAATACCTGAATTTCTTCAGCAAAGTATGCAGCTGCAAAATTGGATAGCATTTAATAATGTAAAGGATAATGTAAATACTTAACTGGCAAATGTCTCAATTTTAGCAAATGAAAGAAAGGGTTATAAAAAAGAAAAGCTTTGCCTGATAAAATTTACATGAACTTGAAGCCTAACTTGGAACCTTATTAATTTATTTAGAAAATTAAAATGAGCTCTTACTTTTTTTAAACCATTGCTTTTCATATTAATAAGGGACTGGCAATCACAGAAATATTATTGACAAAAGAAGAAGAAAATAAGTTTGTCACTGGTTCAATTTTTAAAAGTGTACCGGGAGTATACTGAACCTGGCCCCCAGTTTTGCTGTAATTAAGTCTTTTGGGGGTATATTTCTAGCACGCTCATTGCTGGTAGTATTGGAAACAGCTTGGGATGAGGCCTGGATCCCGGACGAGCGCTGGCTCACAGAGCAAAGGCTGATGGGAATCATAATCACCGTCAGACGGAACATTCTTTTTGTTTCTCTGCCAGTGAGAGGATTCTCCTCTACAAAGTCAGCAGCACAGAAGCTCAGAAAACACTCACACACTCACACACACACACACTCACACACTCCACAATATCATGTTACACACATCACTCACACTCCACAATATCATGTTACACATCACTCACACTCCACAATATCATGTTACACATCACTCAAACTCCACAACATCATGTTACACATCACTCACACTCCACAACATCATGTTACACATCACTCACACTCCACAACATGTTACACATCACTCACACTCCACAACATCATGTTACACATCACTCACACTCCACAACATCATGTTACACATCACTCACATCACTCCACAACATCATGTTACACATCACTCACACACCACAACAACATGTTACACATCACTCACACTCCACAACATCATGTTACACATCACTCACACACTCCACAACATCATGTTACACATCACTCGCACTCCACAACATGTTACACATCACCCACTCCACAACATCATGTTACACACCCACTCACACTCCACAACATGTTACACATCACTCACACTCCCACGACATCATGATACACATCACTCACACTCCACAACAACATGTTACACATCACTCACACACCACAACAACATGTTACACATCACTCACACTCCACGACATCATGTTACACATCACTCACACTCCACAACATGTTACACATCACCCACACACTCCACAACATGTTACACACCACTCACACACACTCCACAACATGTTACACATCACTCACACACTCCACATGTTACACATCACTCACACACTCCACAACATGTTACACATCACCCACACTCAACAACATGTTACACATCACACCACTCCACAACATGTTACACATCACTCACACACTCCACAACATGTTACACATCACCCACACTCAACAACATGTTACACATCACACACTCCACAACATGTTACACATCACTCACACACTCCACAACATGTTACACATCACCCACACTCAACAACATGTTACACATCACACACTCCACAACATGTTACACATCACTCACACTCCACAACATGTTACACATCACTCACACACTCCACGAAAACATGTTACACACCACTCACACTCCACAACATGTTACACACCACTCACACACTCCAGAACATGTTACACATCACTCACACACTCCACAACATGTTACACACCACTCACACACTCCAGAACATGTTACACATCACCCACACCACTCCACCAACATGTTACACATCACTCACACACTCCACAACAACGTTACACATCACTTACACGCTCCACGAAAACATGTTAAGATACACAAATCACATTTTATATTTACACAATTTACACAGCGTTTTTCCTGACAGAACTGGCACATGGGCAGAATGCAAATTTCAAACTGAAATGTAATTATTTTAATTGTGTAACAGAAATAGTTCAGTTTCTTTGTATTTTATCCCAAACGTATAAAGAAACATCTTTTGCAACATTTTCATAACTAACGAACATTCGTCTCACCAAACTTTCATACTGAAGAACTGTTTTACAGACAATGCATAATTACGGACAGTAATGTTTGTAGCTGTAGTAATGTTTTTCCAAGCATACAAAGATATTTTTTTTAAACGGTTAACAATCTTCCATTCCTCTAGTGAGCCTTCAGCTTGTTTTAGTCACAACTGCGTACAATAAAAATTATGTAAATTCCATTATGTAATTCCATTTCATTTCAATAAAACCCAAAACACCAACTGCCATTTTGTGTTCAGTTAAAATGTCTTTTTATACATTTTTAAAAACAAAGATAAAATGTTTCTGAGTTTGAAATAAGCATTTAAAACATTGTTCAGTTGATGTTGTAAATAATATATTATGGACTGAAAGACAACGGCGCCAATACAGCGGTTTTTTCTTAAAAAAAGAAGAAGTGACCCACGTTACATTTCTCTACAAAGCAATATCCGACAACTATTAAACTATCAAACCAAACATACTGCCATTGGCCTATGCAGAATAAGTGATTTCATTATACCCAAATTACACCGTTTCTATGGTGACATGTTCATACCTCAGCTATGTTGACTTTTGATGCCTTAGAACACAAATTATGCATTGCTTTCCGCTAAGCTTTGCTTGTTCAAACCTGGCCCCCTGCTTCGTAAAATTTGCAGGTATCAGCATTTTTCCAGATGATATTTGAGAGAAAATAGCAGTAGATCTCTTGAAGTGATTCTATAGGCATTTGAGGTAGATTATTCTTGCTGAAAATGTTTGATATGAGCAAGCCCAAAATAAAACAATTTGTTTAATTAATAACGGATGAACAAAAACAGTGTGAGCAGTGTAACCTATTAGTCTGAATTTCACTCAATGACACAAGAAAAGACCAGCATTTGTCTTTAAACTCAGTACATTATAGTCTTTAAACTTAGTACATTGCTCACATTATCCTGATTTCTATGACAGATTACAACATTTACATTACACAAAAGTGTAAAGTTCAGTCATACTTACAATTAATTATTTTTTAATTAATACTACCTACAAATATTTTAGTTTGGCCACCTGATTGGCCAGCATGATTTTAACATGCATTTAATCAAGGGTAAATTCCAGTACTCCCTTCAGTAGGAAAATTAATATTTTTTAAAAGTAAAATTAAAATTCCTTTTAAATGGACAATTCCTTCAGTGTCCTACGCGAGGCATTCTACAGCGGCAGGATGCGCCAGCACGGCTCCTGTGGTCAATGCTACCCCCCCTCTTCCTCTCCCCCTCTTCCTCTCCCCTCTTCCTCATGTTCTTTCTGTCACCGGCATCTTCTGACCATCCTCTGTCTGTTGCCGCATACGTCGCTCGGCAACGGTTCCCTTGGTTTCCTTAGTTGATTCCGTAGTCCTGTGCAAGGTTATTATTATTATTTTTATTTTTTTTTCAAAAATAAAAAGCCCATTTGTGTTATAATTTGAGTGGAAAGAGTGTGAAGTCGTGGCTCTGCCCCCTGACGGGACTCTCTAACCATGTTTTTAACATTTTTTTTTTTGGGGAGGGGGGGGGGGGTCAGCAGAGCAGGTGGGTGAGTACGAGGAGGACCCCCAGACTGGGCAGGGCCAGGAAGCGCTGGGGGCGCTGTTGCCGGGAGACAGGCAGTGGCGGGTGTTTTGGCCGATGCATGCGGCGTAGGCCATGGCGTGGGGGGATGTAGTTCTGCTCCTTCACCCCGTGGAGCAGGTGGGCCATCGGACCCCTGGAGAATACGGGCCACGTCTTCACCACCATGAGTCTCCATCCGGAGCGGCACCGCAGACTGAGCCTGGTAATTATTCTGATCTGAGAGACAGAGAGTGAGAGAGAGAGAGAGAGAGAGAGAGAGAGGAGGGGAGGGGGGAGAGAGAGGGGGAGCAGAGGGAGAGAGAGAGAGAAAGAGGGGGGGTGGGTGGCGGGAGAGAGAGAGAGAGAGTTTATTTGGAGGTTCAAACAGGGAGTACAGTCTCTCGTGGAAATACTAAATTACAGTATTCTTAGTTTTATTTAATTGGTTTATTTCAATATGTGACTTTCATTATGTTTAGGAATTTTAGTGATTTTATTGATGGCTGTAGTTGATTGTGTTTTTGATGAAGGTAGTAATTGGTAGAGAAAAGTAGGCGGGGAAAGGCCATTATAAAACGCGTTGTGGACAGTGTGTTCGGCGGAGATCAGCGGGTACATACTGTAGTCGATGGCGGAGACGTTCTCCTCTCACGCCGTTCACTAACTTGTACCCCGGCCCGTTTCCGTACAGAATGGCGGTAAAGGGTTTCTGGTCCATGTCGCTCACCATGGGGGCCAGTCCTGTGGAAATGGGTACACCTGCATTTCAGAACACACATCCTGCGCATAACATCACACTGAGCATGTGCTGACTATGGGGGGGAACCATGGCAACAGCCTGCAGTGCCACAGCCTGGTGGAAGGCAGGGATAATATCACAGGGACAGGACGTTGGTGACATCATCACTTTTCCCACCGAAACCAGAGAGGAGCTCCACCAATCGCAGAGTACTTTGCTAAGAAGAACGGAACAACCCAGATGGTGATTGGTGGGAGTCTTCTGGCTATAATTCCTGGATATGTTGTCGCTGAAAGGAGTATAGCCGGAAGTTATCCACCAATTGCAACTGACTTTGTTCAATTTTGTTGTTACTAATGTGCTCTGTAATTGGTGGAGAGCTCCTGTCTGGACAATAACACAGCATTCCTGTCACCATGTCATGAAAGGTGGGCCCTGACTGTGGAACATGGGTCATGTGACTTTTTCGCTCCAACGCACCGAAGATGGAGTTGCCTCGCGGTGTGTAGCCGCCAAAGTTGAAGACGTGGGAGTGGTCTGCCGTGACGACGGTCAGTGTTGTCGTACAGGCTGGTAAGGAGCCCCGCCCGGCCGATGGACCTGTCCATCTCCACGGCCTCGTGAAGCGCCTGCTTGGCTTTCCCCCTCGTGGTGCCCATGGTCAATGCGGCCGCCTGTACGGGAGAGACAGGGTTACCACATACATTATACAACACCGCTATTTAATCCTGTTAGAGCTTAACCTTTTAAGGTGTGAGATCACACAATATGTGTTCTTAACTGAGCATTCTAATGCTGATGTAACAATCACTACTGGTAACTGAAAGCAATGGAGTTCTAGAACACTGACTTAGAATTTAGAAAAAAAAAAAACCTACTCTTTGCACTGCAACAGTTAGGGACCTGGGCTGGTTACTCAAAGGTTGTGGGTGCGATTCCCAGCTGGGGTGCTGCCGCTGTACCCTAGAGCTTCGCCATTGTTAAAGGATCTCACCTAAACACACGGGCCATTTAATAATAACGGGTAACGCTTGCTGTGGCACGGCCTGCGTAGCAGCGACACAAAGCCTTCACAGGGTGAGGATGGTGAGGATTAGGGCCAAGCTTGTGGGCTTACATTATGGAGAGGAAGAACACTGCAAAAAATGTCTGTCTTAAAAAGTGTTGTAGTCTTGTAATGAGACTTAAAATCTTATTTCTTTCTCTAAAGTGGAAAATATTAGCTTGTTTTAAGTTACTTTTTGCTTGACAAGTGAAATTCTCTCACCCCACTGGCAAATATTTTTGTCTTATTTAGCAAAACAGTAACAAAAATAAGATTCTAAAGTCTACATATAAGATTAAAATGCTTGTTAAGATTTGGTTTTTGCAGTGAAATTTAAATACAGTAAAGAAAGTTTAGTTATCTTGTGGACATCTCGTTCAAACATGCGGAGTTTAAAGCCCAGTTCTAGCCGTTTATGGATTACAAAACGGTCTGTATGAATCTGGGTCTTAACATCACCCTGCTTGTCTGTTTACCTGCTGTAATCCACTGGGTCAGCCGCTGAATTTAGAGCTTGCGGGAGGCTGGTTCTGATGGCACGTTGCTCATCCATGAATCACAGGAGAAATTCAGGCTCTACAGTGTCCACCATTAAGACTAATGGTAACATAGCCCAGCCTATAAGAGTGTGTCAGTAGGACATAAGCATTTACGAATGCTTATGTACTATTAATGAGGTATTGTGATTACAGTATTAAGGCTTTATGTATCTCCTATGTAGGAACCATCACACAAAGTACTATGCGGAAGATGTAATAATGATCTAGTGATGGTCTTATAATGGTGGCGCTTTAATGACTTCAGGTTGTTAAAGAACAGCGAAGGTCCGGAGAAGTCATTCCGTCAGGGCCTATTTCTGCATAGTGGGGTCGGGCCGTCTGTCAAAATCAAACATCGAAGACCCCGTTATTACCACTGCCTGCGACAGAGCGGATCTAAGACACTTGAACCCGTGTTAAAAATGAAGAATGACACATCCTCGGCTTAGCACGTACAGGACAACGATCAGTCAGTGCTTTCAGCAAATGAGGCCTTTTAACGCAGCTGTTTCTCTGACTCTCAAGTGCTGTAATTTCCTTAAATGCACATTCAGTTCTGTGTAATGACAGGTTTTGCTGTTTTTATCGTTAATTGTCATGCTCGGTGGTGTATCTAAATGCGTGCACAGACCCAATTACAGTTTGTGCGTGTGTTGTTGCTGTAGATGAAATACACAGGGCCTGTCATGTGCAACAGTAAAGTAAACAGTCTTTAAAGCTGAGGTTTTTACAGCTCGTCCGACTGTGGCTGAGATAACACCGTTCGTTTGGGCCGCCCCAAAACTCCTCCCACGACCCACAAACGGGTCCCAAATTTAGAAGGGCGAGGATCCACCCACCCTCGACCAGCAGGTAGAACCCGTTCGGGTTCCTCCTTAGAACCTTGATGGCCACGTCCACCATCTCGGTCAGAGAGGGTTCCATCTCCGCGTTCCGCTCCAGGTCATACGCCAGGTCGCCCGGCTCGAAGAGACCTGGGGGGAAGGGGGGAAGGGGGGATGGGTATTAGATGAGATGACCACCGGAAAGCACACCTGTAACTACCTGCAGCTAACGAGCTGTTGTATTGAGACAGGAGTCTCCTTATTCTGTAATCTGCTGTAATCTGTAATGTACTTGTATTGTATTGCAGTATTTGCTGTAATGTATTGATGACATTAGGTCAGTCGTTTGTTTTATCCTGCCCAGGGACTACGCACAAACTTATTAACTAATGATTATTGTGCATTGTCCCTGTTAAATAAATAAATAAAATAAATAAAAATAGATTTTTATCCTCTGGACTTGTATCGTATTGGACAATTGTTCTGAAAAACAGTAATAGAAAATAGTTCATAAAAGGAATTAAAACACACGTGGGCAATAATGTCGATACTCACCCAGTAAGTAGTCCAGGTTGTTTGGGTTTAAAGCTAATAGTTCTTTCCGGTTCCAAACATAATGGCCTCGCTGAAGCACAAAGCAAGGAGAGCGGAAATCATCAGAGATCATAAATAAATACATAAATCACCAGAGATCATAAATAAATACATAAATCATCAGAGATCATAAATAAATAGATAAATCATCAGAGATCATACATAAATACATAAATCATCATTAAACAGTTTCTTACTTCTTCTGCTCACTCAGCTTTACATTTCCTGGCTTACAGAAAAAAAAAACCCATTACGGCCACGTCAAAATGTTTTGAAAATACAAGCACTTTGGTTTATTTGCGGACTGAATGCTTCAATGTGCGGCTCACCATCCTAGTACTCGTTACCTACCTGAACTGAACAGCTCAGAACTGATTTCATGTTCCCTGAAAAAGGTCAAAAACTTTTGAAAATTAAACAGTGGAAGGGTTTCTAGACTGGCAGAGAAAGGGCCTCTACGGGCCCGATTGAACTTCTCGGTACGTCCAAATGGACGCTTTCCTGTTTCAGAGAGAGCAGCCTCAGGGGGGCATTTAGGGACTCAGCAGGTGAGACTTCTATTGGTGAGGTTGAAAGACTGCCCTGCCAAACCCACCCCCGTGTTTGGGTCAGATAGGACACCCCCCCCCCCCCCCCCCCACCCCCCCAACGCGTTTGGGACGAAGAAGACAGAGGCTTCCTTGGTATATTAATCTATCTATCTGTCTGTCTTCAATCCTTACATACCAGCCAGACCCTTCACTCAGAATTAAACCTGGCTTCCCCTGCTTACCCCAGGCTACACCTCCCCTCCCGAAAACGGACTGATGACACCCCCCCACCCCCCCGCCCCAATTTTCAGTCTTCCGCTCAGGTGACTTCCTGCCCCCCCCCTCCCCCCCCCCCCCCCCCCAGTGTAATTACTCATAATTCAGGGTTGTTATAACATGCGTCATGGTTTTATATGGTCTATGTCAGTCAGGTCTGACACCATTACCCATGTTAATCAGGTGAATTCACTCAAGCTCTCTTTCATTGTAAGTTACTCTGGATAAAATGCTAAATTAATGTAATGCAAGTGTCTGCTGAATGAATGTAATGTCATGTAATGTAAGCGTGTGATAATGTAAACGTGTGCTAAATTAATGTGATGTAATGTATTGTAATGTAAGCATGTGCTAAATTAATGTAATGTAATGTATTGTAATGTAAGCGTGTGCTAAATTAATGTAATGTAATGTATTGTAATGTAAGCATGTGCTAAATTAATGTGATGTAATGTATTGTAATGTAAGCGTGTGCTAAATTAATGTGATGTAATGTATTGTAATGTAAGCATGTGCTAAATTAATGTGATGTAATGTATTGTAATGTAAGCATGTGCTAAATTAATGTAATGTAATGTATTGTAATGTAAGCATGTGCTAAATTAATGTGATGTAATGTATTGTAATGTAAGCGTGTGCTAAATTAATGTGATGTAATGTATTGTAATGTAAGCGTGTGCTAAATTAATGTGATGTAATGTATTGTAATGTAAGCGTGTGCTAAATTAATGTGATGTAATGTATTGTAATGTAAGCATGTGCTAAATTAATGTGATGTAATGTATTGTAATGTAAGCATGTGCTAAATTAATGTAATGTAATGTATTGTAATGTAAGCATGTGCTAAATTAATGTGATGTAATGTATTGTAATGTAAGCGTGTGCTAAATTAATGTGATGTAATGTATTGTAATGTAAGCGTGTGCTAAATTAATGTGATGTAATGTATTGTAATGTAAGCGTGTGCTAAATTAATGTGATGTAATGTATTGTAATGTAAGCGTGTGCTAAATTAATGTAATGTTATGTAATGTAATGGTGTAAAAACACGCTCACCTGACTCTTCACGCGCTGTTTCCACTCCTCCACCAGGTTCCTGCCGTCCTTGCGGGTACCCATGTGCTTGCGTTCTCCGGGGTACTCCACATCTGACGTGTTTTTCGGGTACATGTACTTTCTCCCTCCCCCCATGATCACCTGCACAGGTGTAGAGGAACAGGTGTGAGCGGTGGCGAACCCCCAGCGGTCCAACCCTGAATGTGAGGGTGAGCTATCTGTGCTGATCTGGTCTAGGCCCAGTTAGCCTAGTGTTACAGCCAAGCTGAGCAGCTGGACTGGGGTTAGCCTAGCGGTAGTCAGGCCGATCAGATGGACGGGGGTTAGCCTAGCGGTAGTCAGGCCGATCAGCTGGTCTTGGGTTAGCCTAGCATTACAGCCAGGCCGATCAGCTGGTCTTGGGGTTAGCCTAGCATTACAGCCAGGCCATCAGACGGACTGGGGTCAGCCTAGCGGTACAGTCAGGCTGATCAGATGGACTGTGGTTAGCCTAGCGTTACAGCCAGGCCAATAAGCTGGTCTGGGTTTAGCGTAGCCTAGCTGGACTGGGGTTAGTGTGATTTAGACAGACCATGGCTTGCTTGGTGTTCCACTGCCTCTCTAGTCAGGCTACGTTTCATGAAAAAGAAATTAACAGGATCCCCGGCAGAAATGACACCATTGACCTTTTTTTTTTTTTTTTTTTACAAAAGACACTGGAGAATAACAAAATGATTTGCATCAAATCTTTGGCATTGTTGCCGCAAGTTTGCAGCAAGCTCACATTTTCACATGCAAATTAGCTTGGGAACTGCCATTCTCTGGAAAGGTTTTTAGTTCACCACTACTGGCAAACTCTGACAAACCTCTGGAAACATTTTGTGGTAAACAATTTAGTTCAAATGCGCTACATATACAGCAAACAACATCAAACTGAGTAAAGAGCGTTAATATGCAACTGGAATCTTACAGCGAAGGTTACTACCTCTCAGCGTCAGACAACAGACGGACAGAGATGACAAAGAGAACACTGGAGATAAATCATCAGGATTGACATTGTATAAATCATCAGGATTGACATTGTATAAATCATCAGGATTGACATTGTAATGACTTAACACACTAGTCTATTAACTTCCTCATTGTTTGAGTAAATCAGCAAATGTCAAGCAAAGAAAGGCCTGGGATTCAATTATCATACGTCTTCAACTTTGATTTACAAGTAAAAAATGTTCACTCCCTAAAAACAGTTTGGAAAGACCTCTCGGGTGACAGCAGAACCTTTCAAGCTGTTTGTGAAGAACATTACATTTAAACGTGATAGAATTGTTTGTGAAGAAGAATCCTAACTCTTACATTTAAAGGTCTACTCCGGAGGCTCAAAATATGATAAATCCTGCTAAACACTGATACATGAATGTTTCCTAATGTCGATTTCTCTGTTTTCACAAATTTTTTGTAAGAATCCACAGAAATAAGCATGCATTTCTTTGCCTATTTTTCACGGAAGCTATGAAATCCTCGTTTGACTGGGGGGAATATCCCAAGTGACAAAGACACGCCCACTCAAAATTTGATTGACAAGAGAAGAGACATCACATCAACGTCGGTGCACGCAGTGCGTTTACAAATCTGTTAGCTTGGCTATGTCCGAATCAGAGCCCAATCTAATGCTAGCTAGCTAACTGGTGACAGCATGACTGGGAAAAAAACAGTACTACTAAACAGAACCATTAAACAGCACCATTAAACAGTACCATTAAACAGCACCACTAAACAGAACTATTAAACAGCACCACTAAACAGAACCATTAAACAGAACCATTAAACAGCACCATTAAACAGAACTATTAAACAGCACCACTAAACAGCACCATTAAACAGAACCACTAAACAGAACTATTAAACAGCACCACTAAACAGAACCATTAAACAGCACCATTAAACAGCACCATTAAACAGAACTATTAAACAGTACCACTAAACAGTACCATTAAACAGCACCACTAAACAGAACTATTAAACAGCACCATTAAACAGCACCACTAAACAGCACCATTAACCAGAACTATTAAACAGCACCATTAAACAGCACCATTAAACAGAACCACTAAACAGAACCATTAAACAGGACCATCTGCAGGAATAAAGCGCCCTTCCCCGGGCAGACCTAATTAACTGTGATAGAATTGACTGCATTTCAGACGAGAGGGATTTCTAAGACGACCTGTATAAAAGGGGTTTGTTCTTAATAAAACACAATCACATTTCAAGTCCTTTTTAAGTAGATAGAAGAGGATTTTAAAATATCCGCTTCATCTTTAATTTTATCTGCTGACCCTCTCTTTATTTAACCAGAGAGACGTCAGTAGAGAGCAAAAATCGCTTTTCCAATGCGCCCCGAGAATACAGTCTGTGCTGATTTTTGTTCCAATAAATTACCTTAGTTTTAGTTTTCTGGCGGCTCTATAAACTACACTGGTTCACTCCTGTCCTTGAGCACAGTGAAATCTTTAGGGTACACTTGCAGTCTGCGGCTGTAGCTGGTGTTTATGCAAATGTCAGATCAAGATGTGATTGAGCTAATTAAATAAATAAGAGCAGAAATTGGCACGAAATCCTGAAACGCATCGGACCTTGTTGTGCACCCCTTGTCGAAAATGATAGCTGTATGTTTTTGGGGTGCTCGTGTTAATAATAACAGCTGTGTGTTTTTGGGGTACTCCTGTCAATAATGATAGCTGTGTGTTTTTAGGGTGCTCGTGTTAATAATGAGGCATGTGTTTTTGGGGTACTGCTGTCAATAATGATAGCTGTGTGTTTTGGGGTACTCCTGTCAATAATGAGAGGCATGTGTTTTTGGGGTGCTCGTGATAATAATAACAGCTGTATGTTTTTGGGGTACTCGTGTGAATAATGAGAGGCGTGTGTTTTGGGGTACTCGTGTGAATAATGAGAGGTGTGTGTTTTGGGGTACTTGTGTTTATAATCATAGCAGCGTGTTTTGGGGTACTCGTGTTAATAATGAGAGGTGTGTGTTTTGGGGTACTTGTGTTTATAATCATAGCAGCGTGTTTTTGAGGTACTTGTGTTGATAATGAGAGGCATGTGTTTTTGGGGTACTTGTGTTTATAATCATATCAGCGTGTTTTGGGGTACTCACGTCAATGTTTGGGATGTTCTCCAGCAGTTGCCGGGCGATGTCCTTGCATCCGGCCTGGACTGCCTCAGTGGGCATTTCAGCGTCTGAGAACCAATCACGGTCCACGCAGTGGGCGTAGGCCGCGCTGGGCGTGGCGTGGTTGACGCGTGTGGTGGTGACGATGCCCACCGACTTACCTGTCAGGTAAAAACAGAGGGGATGCCTAATCCTACTGCAGTACAATGAGGGAAGCATCACTTAAAGTAGACTCTTGCATAATTAAAAGAAAATTACTTCTTCACATTTAGCACACTTACTGGAAAAAAAAGCAAAAAAAGTGGTTTATCTTTGGCCCGTGATTTGGTACATTCTCTTCACGAATGTACAAGGTTTTCTGTGATTGTGGGGGTCTCTCAATGGCGTAGCCTGTAAGAGCAGCACCCACACGCCCACTGCGAGCTGAGATGTCAGCGGTTCAAATCCGGCCACGCGAGCTTTGTTGCATGTCTCTCCCTCTCTCTCTTTCACTCACATTCTTCCTGTCTCTCTACACTGTACTGTCCAATAACACTGAGAAACTCTAAAATCTAACTTAAAAAAAGGTTTTCTGCGACTGTTTTAAGCTCATGAAGAGCGACTGAAACAGTACTGACACACAGCATGTCCAGAGTTCCATTGGAAAACCTGTCTTATTAGCAAAGGTACCAAACTAAATTTTTTCTTAACTCTTTAATTTCCACTGGCAAAGAAATAAAAAATTTTACAAATAAAAACGATTAAAAGGTAGAATCAATTGATTGACTGACATATATGTTCTGTTTGTCCTGAATTTTAAGCTTCATGATTAGTTGTGTCACTGATTTATGCATTTTGCACATTTCTGACGTGTAGAAGAGAGAAGAGGAGCACTCGGGATAAGAGCTGCTAACTGCCTGTAGATAGAGCAGCACTCGGGATAAGAGCTGTTAACTGCCTGTAGATAGAGCAGCACTCGGGATAAGAGCTGCTAACTGCCTGTAGACAGAGCAGCACTCGGGATAAGAGCTGTTAACTGCCTGTAGATAGAGCAGCACTCGGGATAAGAGCTGCTAACTGCCTGTAGACAGAGCAGCACTCGGGATAAGAGCTGCTAACTGCCTGTAGACAGAGCAGCACTCGGGATAAGAGCTGCTAACTGCCTGTAGATAGAGCAGCACTCGGGATAAGAGCTGCTAACTGCCTGTAGACAGAGCAGCACTCGGGATAAGAGCTGCTAACTGCCTGTAGACAGAGCAGCACTCGGGATAAGAGCTGCTAACTGCCTGTAGACAGAGCAGCACTCGGGATAAGAGCTGCTAACTGCCTGTAGATAGAGCAGCACTCGGGATAAGAGCTGCTAACTGCCTGTAGATAGAGCAGCACTCGGGATAAGAGCTGCTAACTGCCTGTAGATAGAGCAGCACTCGGGATAAGAGCTGTTAACTGCCTGTAGATAGAGCAGCACTCGGGATAAGAGCTGTTAACTGCCTGTAGATAGAGCAGCACTCGGGATAAGAGCTGCTAACTGCCTGTAGATAGAGCAGCACTCGGGATAAGAGCTGTTAACTGCCTGTAGATAGAGCAGCACTCGGGATAAGAGCTGTTAACTGCCTGTAGATAGAGCAGCACTCGGGATAAGAGCTGTTAACTGCCTGTAGATAGAGCAGCACTCGGGATAAGAGCTGCTAACTGCCTGTAGATAGAGCAGCACTCGGGATAAGAGCTGTTAACTGCCTGTAGATAGAGCAGCACTCGGGATAAGAGCTGTTAACTGCCTGTAGATAGAGCAGCACTCGGGATAAGAGCTGTTAACTGCCTGTAGATAGAGCAGCACTCGGGATAAGAGCTGTTAACTGCCTGTAGATAGAGCAGCACTCGGGATAAGAGCTGTTAACTGCCTGTAGACAGAGCAGCACTCGGGATAAGAGCTGCTAACTGCCTGTAGATAGAGCAGCACTCGGGATAAGAGCTGTTAACTGCCTGTAGATAGAGCAGCACTCGGGATAAGAGCTGTTAACTGCCTGTAGACAGAGCAGCACTCGGGATAAGAGCTGCTAACTGCCTGTAGATAGAGGAGCACTCGGGATAAGAGCTGCTAACTGCCTGTAGATAGAGGAGCACTCGGGATAAGAGCTGTTAACTGCCTGTAGATAGAGCAGCACTCGGGATAAGAGCTGTTAACTGCCTGTAGATAGAGCAGCACTCGGGATAAGAGCTGTTAACTGCCTGGAGACAGAGCAGCACTCGGGATAAGAGCTGCTAACTGCCTGTAGACAGAGCAGCACTCGGGATAAGAGCTGCTAACTGCCTGTAGATAGAGCAGCACTCGGGATAAGAGCTGTTAACTGCCTGTAGATAGAGCAGCACTCGGGATAAGAGCTGTTAACTGCCTGTAGACAGAGCAGCACTCGGGATAAGAGCTGCTAACTGCCTGTAGACAGAGCAGCACTCGGGATAAGAGCTGCTAACTGCCTGTAGATAGAGCAGCACTCGGGATAAGAGCTGTTAACTGCCTGTAGATAGAGCAGCACTCGGGATAAGAGCTGTTAACTGCCTGTAGACAGAGCAGCACTCGGGATAAGAGCTGCTAACTGCCTGTAGACAGAGCAGCACTCGGGATAAGAGCTGCTAACTGCCTGTAGATAGAGGAGCACTCGGGATAAGAGCTGTTAACTGCCTGTAGATAGAGCAGCACTCGGGATAAGAGCTGTTAACTGCCTGTAGATAGAGCAGCACTCGGGATAAGAGCTGTTAACTGCCTGGAGACAGAGCAGCACTCGGAATAAGAGCTGCTAACTGCCTGGAGACAGAGCAGCACTCGGGATAAGAGCTGCTAACTGCCTGTAGATAGAGGAGCACTCGGGATAAGAGCTGCTAACTGCCTGTAGATAGAGGAGCACTCGGGATAAGAGCTGTTAACTGCCTGTAGATAGAGCAGCACTCGGGATAAGAGCTGTTAACTGCCTGTAGATAGAGCAGCACTCGGGATAAGAGCTGTTAACTGCCTGGAGACAGAGCAGCACTCGGAATAAGAGCTGCTAACTGCCTGGAGACAGAGCAGCACTCGGGATAAGAGCTGCTAACTGCCTGTAGATAGAGGAGCACTCGGGATAAGAGCTGCTAACTGCCTGTAGACAGAGCAGTTACTCAGGGGCAAATTAAGGTTTTTTCAGTGGGGGGGTAGTTCTGTGGAAGAGGCGCAGGGGTACCTGCATCTTTAGCCCACTTGAGGATGGAAGTGACCTGGTTTCCTGCGGTGGTGTTGCACTGGGATCTCACAGCGGCAGCACTGACCCCCACCGTCCCCTCGTTGGCTTTCACCCCGCACAGGTACGCCGTGGCGGTGCCGGCACTGTCCGCCACCTGCGCGTTGGTGTTGTACGTCTGCGGGAGGAGCCAACCACAAAAAACGCAGTCTAGCACAAGGGCACGTAAGGTCACAACCTGATAAACGTGTGACTTTTTCCTACCTATTATGAATGCTATGATTTTTTGAAATGTCATTATATAAGTAACTACTATATTTTATATAGAAATATAGGCGTGGCAGTGTAGTAAAGTGGTTAGGGAACTGGGCCTGTAGCTCAGAGGTTGTAGAGTCAGTGCTGCCGTTGTAGCCTTGAGTAAGGTACTCAACCTGAATTTTTAAAGATATTTTTATTGCTAAGCATTTTCCTTTAGAGTCAGAAAGAGACATTAATGTGGCAGCGCTTGTAGCAGAGCTTGGACTGAAATAACCCCTGGATTAATATTTAGTGGAACCTCCCTTAGCTGTAAATCTCTGTGTTACAGCCTCTGGCCCTCAGGCTACACAAACACCGTCTTGTCACACCACAGAAAATTGGTCACCAAGACAGGAGAAAAATGTAATCTGCACGTCGACATGAATATCAATGACGCTGCAAACCCTGAGCCAGCTTACCCAAAAAACTCACTTAACATGGACGCCAAGCTGCGTGTTTCAGCTACGGGACAGGTACACAAACCAGGGGGCATTCTGAACCGGGAGGGAAAATTCCATTCCACACAAGGAGAGAAATAAAAGACAGGGGGCAGAAAAGACAAAGCACTAAGGCGTACCTTAGCGAGCGCTACGTAGGGGAACTTATCCATTTCCAGCTCCGTCTCTTCTCCGCTGTGTCCACTCAGCTGGCCTTTCAGGATTCGAGCCGCGGTGACGGTGGGAATTCCCATCCCTACACAGGATGGGACGGGACGGGACGGGACGGGGGGTATACGAACACAAGAATACATAATGAGGAGAACAGGCCATTCAGCCCATCTAGTGTTGTTCATTCACCTGAAAACTTTGCATCAAGCTTGGACTTCCAAAGCCCTCAGGTCCACTTCTACTACAGACCTGACAAGCTGTCCACACACTGACCGACCCTTTGCCTCCAAAACTCAACTGTCACTGTGGGAGGACAAGCTAACTAGAGACTAACAGTTAATTAGAGCCTCAATTTTCAGGAAGATGTTCATCTTATTTACAATTCTGCAGAGCTTTTGCTTTGTGATAAAGGTGAAAGGTCAGCGAGTGTTTGATGCTCCTGGCATTTATAAGTCTGGCCTGTAAATGCCACTAGCCTGGGGTGTGTCTGGTACACCCAACTAAACTTTTTATAAGCACACTAAACTCATTTTACTACACATCTTGGCATTATTATTTCTAAGGATGTATTTAAAGCTCTAATGAGGCAGGCCAGCGGTTTTCAATCCTGGTCCAGGGCCCACCTGTGTGTACTGGCTTAATTATTTCAGACAATCTCTTTACCAACGAAGGCTGCGGAAAACAGGTTTCATTTCCTTCATAATATTTTAATTTTCCTTAAACTTATTAACAAAACACAAGTTTGGCTCATTAATATTTGCAATGTGTTTGAACCCAATTTTCCACAAATGTTTTAGTCTCAGTGATTTCACCTGTCAGTCAATAATTGAATAATGAATAAATAATTGGATAGATTTAAAAAGTAACCTTTTTGAAATTATCTGACAAATAAGACATTATAGAGTGTGAAACCATGAGCTGATTAAACGTCCTGGTGTGAATATTAATCAAACCATGAGCTTATTAAACATCCTGGTGTGAATATTAATCAAAGCATGAGCTTATTAAACATCCTGGTGTGAATATTAATCAAACCATGAGCTTATTAAACATCCTGGTGTGAATATTAATCAAAGCATGAGCTTATTAAACGTCCTGGTGTGAATATTAATCAAACCATGAGCTTATTAAACATCCTGGTGTGAATATTAATCAAAGCATGAGCTTATTAAACGTCCTGGTGTGAATATTAATCAAACCATGAGCTTATTAAACATCCTGGTGTGAATATTAATCAAACCATGAGCTTATTAAACGTCCTGGTGTGAATATTAATCAAACCATGAGCTTATTAAACGTCCTGATGTGAATATTAATCAAACCATGAGCTTATTAAACGTCCTGGTGTGAATATTAATCAAACCATGAGCTGATTAAACGTCCTGATGTGAATATTAATCAAACCATGAGCTTATTAAACGTCCTGGTGTGAATATTAATCAAACCATGAGCTTATTAAACGTCCTGGTGTGAATATTAATCAAACCATGAGCTTATTAAACGTCCTGGTGTGAATGTGGATGAAACCATGAGATATTAAACGTCCTGGTGTGAATATTAATCAAACCATGAGCTTATTAAACGTCCTGGTGTGAATGTGGATCAAACCATGAGATATTAAACGTCCTGGTGTGAATATTAATCAAACCATGAAATATTAAACGTCCTGGTGTGAATATTAATCAAACCATGAGATATTAAACGTCCTGGTGTGAATGTGGATCAAACCATGAGATATTAAACGTCCTGGTGTGAATATGGATAATTTATTCTTTATGACACGCACGGTTATTTCTGACATAATGGGGCCTTATGAGGGCATTCGTCAAGGACACCTCAGTGTTTAATTAAGGACGGTTAACAGCTTGTAATTCAGGCGGAGAAACGCTGGTTGGAATGAAAAGCAGAATGGGGAGGGGGCGGGGTTCAGGACTGGGTTTCAGTTACCCTGAGTTAGACTAATGCTTTAAAACAGGGAACCTTATCCGAAAAGGGCCAGTGTGGGTGCAGGTTGTTGATTTAGCCCAGCACTAAAACACCTGATTCAACGAATTAACTAATCATGGTCTTCCATCAAGACCTAGATGAGTAGAATCAGGTGTCTTTGTGCTGTGTTAAAACAACAAAAAACCCGCACCCACACCGGCCCTTTACAGATAAAACCCGCACCCACACCGGCCCTTTACAGATAAAACCCGCACCCACACCGGCCCTTTACAGATAAAACCTGCACCCACACTGGCCCTTTTCGGATAAAACCCGCATACACACTGCCCTTATCGGATAAAACCCGCATACACACTGCCCCTTTCGGATAAAACCTGCACACACACCGCCCTTTCCGGATAAAACCCGCATACACACTGCCCCTTTCGGATAAAACCTGCACTCACACTGCCCTTATCGGATAAAACCCGCATACACACTGCCCCTTTCGGATAAAACCTGCACACATACCGCCCTTTCCGGATAAAACCCGCATACACACTGCCCTTTCCGGATAAAACCCCGCACACACACTGCCCTTTTCGGATAAAACCCGCACCCACACACCGGCCCTTTACAGATAAAACCTGCACCCACACTGGCCCTTTTCGGATAAAACCCGCATACACACTGCCCTTATCGGATAAAACCCGCATACACACTGCCCCTTTCGGATAAAACCTGCACACACACACCGCCCTTTCCGGATAAAACCCGCATACACACTGCCCCTTTCGGATAAAACCTGCACTCACACTGCCCTTATCGGATAAAACCCGCATACACACTGCCCCTTTCGGATAAAACCTGCACACATACCGCCCTTTCCGGATAAAACCCCGCATACACACTGCCCTTTCCGGATAAAACCCGCACACACACTGCCCTTTTCGGATAAAACCCGCATACACACTGCCCTTTCTGGATAAAACCCGCATACACTGCCTTTTTCGGATAAAACCCGCATACACACTGCCCTTTCCGGATAAGGTTCCCCACCCCTGCTTTTAAAGGTGATGAGTCATTTTTGAAAGAACAGCGCCACGTTTCCCCTTGAAAGGTGAATATCTGGTTGAATCCTCATGAGCAGACGGTTTCTTTCACTGAATCAAAAAAAAGAGATCCCCTGCAATCGTTGCGTTTTATTCGTTTTTTTTAAAAGAAGCACAGATGGTGTAACCCAAAATGAAAGTGCTCTGGGTGGAGTGGGTGGGGTGGCACAGGAATGGTTAGCACAGTAATCTGCCCCCCCCCCCCCCCCCCCCACCACCCAGTCTTAACCTGGGACCTTAAAACAAAAAAGGGTGATTAAAAAACAAATAACTCAAAATACATAAACGAAAATTAATAAGTATTATTATTTACAGGGTTTTTACCTCGTCTCCGAGGAAGAGGATGAGGTTTTTACCTACCGTCTCCGAGGAAGAGGATGAGGTTTTTGGCGACGTTTCGGTTGAGCTCCTGCAGGGTCAGTGCGCTCTTCAGCGTTCGCTGGGCCATAGAGTTCCAGTACGATGGATTCTTCTCCTGTTCTGTAATGTCGAGAAGGAGAATTTCAATTTAAACAGACTGGCAACAGTCAGGTATACACAATGCAACTGTGACCATCATACATTATTGCAGCCGATTTAGCAAGTGACCACCATGTGTGTGTTTGGCACTGCCACGCGTCAAAAATAACGATGAAAACTAAATCTGGACTTATGATTATGATTGACATATTATGATTAACATGTCCCGAAGGCCTGTGTTGTCCAAGCCCTCACAGTGTGTTCAGCGTGTAAGCCTCTTAACCGAACACACACCCCCCACAGTGGGATTACGTTGCGCATGTGGCGACTGCACACACCCCCGCCCCCCTCTACACCCCCCCACCCCCCCACAGTGGGATTACGTTGCGCATGTGGCGACTGCACACACCCCCCCCCCCCCCCCCTCTACACCCCCCACCCCCCCCACAGTGGGATTACGTTGCGCATGTGGCGACTGCACACACCCCCCCCCCCCCTACACCCCCCCACCCCCCCCACAGTGGGATTACGTTGCGCATGTGGCGACTGCACAAACACGCCCAACTCCCGGAAGGGGCACCAAGGAAGAAAAAATGAAACCACAGGGTTCTACAGGAGCTACGCTTGTGCACTGCTGAAAGATTTCAAAAACAAATTGGTATTAAAGTCAAATTATTAAAGCGAGGTCAGATGAGGGATAGCTGCGACGTTATGTGAAGGATGTGCTTTGTCTTATCTGTTCTGTAGTTGCTTCGATGACCTTTCTGTATGCACTTATTGTATGTCGCTTTGGATAAAAGCGTCTGCTAAATGACTGTAATGTAATGTAATGAGGGAATGTCGTCACACATCACGGAGTCTAAGGCTCCTATAGAACAGGTGGGGTAACAGGACAGCGTTTCTTCATGTTCAGTTATTTGTAAATGATGTGTGGGGGGACAGGATGCCTCTTCCGTAGGTGGACGAGCGTTGGGTACTGATGTGAGCTGACCGGGGTCTCTGGCTGCGTGCGGGAAAGCAAATTAGATCGAACAAATCTTCTGGTTGGACGTGCAAAAACAAGGGCGGCCCTGTGCGTTTCTGTGCAACCGGCAGACGACGGGTTGTGCATATAAAAACACCCCCTGCTTCACACAGATGGGCTCGGGCAGAGCTTACGGAAGCTGAGGGAAAAAAGTGGCGCTTCATTAAACCGGATCAGAACTGACTACCGGGCCAAGGGACGGGTCGGAGGGGTCACAAGGTGATCAACAAGAATAACTCTACGGTGACGCGTCGTTTTTAAGGCATCAAGTTTTAAAAAAGTTGAAAATCTGGTGAAAAATAAGATTTGGCCACAGAGTTCTTCTCCTGTTCTCTGTGATGTTAAAAGGAAGATTTAAATTTAGGCTGGTAACAGTAAAGCAGACACAATACAACGGGATTAATATAAATTATGGCATCGTGTAAGTTTGTGAGTTACACACGTTGCATTGACATTCACCCAAGCCAAATGAAAAACTGCAGCTGGTAAAGTACCTGTTACCTGTGCTCGCTACAGCAAGCAGGTTCGCACCCCCCCTTGGTTATGGTGTACATGCAGTTCATTCATGTTTTACCTTTTAAATCTGTATTTGAGCGTGTGTTAGGTTACATTTACATAAGGGGTGGGTCATTCACTCACTGAGTGGGCTTGGGAAGCCTGGGCTATGGGCCACAGTGTGGTGTTGCGGTTATATCATAGCCAAGTAGTTAAAAAACTACCGGAGGAAGCCAGCTGGGCTCTGTAAATATCCAACCATATAAATGACTAATGAGTATAAGAGGCCAGCGCACAGGTCCCTGGAGAGGGACTCTCCTAACACACAGTAGGTAATGTAACATAGATATGGACAAACTGACTGTGGCGTCACCCTTTGATTTTTTCATGGGCTTGTGAAAAGCGCTTTGAAGCCGCGGAAGTGCTGCCATTAGGGACGTAAATAACGAATAATTTGGTATTCAATTACTCACTTTCTCTATTCGAATAGTATTCAATTACTCACTTTCTCTATTCGAATAGTATTCGGTTACTCACTTTCTCTATTCGAATAGTATTCGGTTGCTCACTTTCTCTATTTGAATAGTATTCAATTACTCACTTCTCTATTCGAATAGTATTCAATTACTCACTTTCTCTATTCGAATAGTATTCAATTACTCACTTTCTCTATTCGAATAGTATTCGGTTACTCACTTTCTCTATTCGAATAGTATTCGCTTACTCACTTCTCTATTCGAATAGTATTCGGTTACTCACTTTCTCTATTCGAATAGTATTCAATTACTCACTTTCTCTATTCGAATAGTATTCAATTACTCACTTTCTCTATTCGAATAGTATTCGGTTACTCACTTTCTCTATTCGAATAGTATTCGGTTACTCACTTTCTCTATTCGAATAGTATTCAATTACTCACTTTCTCTATTCGAATAGTATTCAATTACTCACTTTCTCTATTCGAATAGTATTAAATTACTCACTTTCTCTATTCGAATAGTATTCGGTTACTCACTTTCTCTATTCGAATAGTATTCGTTACTCACTTTCTCTATTCGAATAGTATTAAATTACTCACTTTCTCCTATTCGAATAGTATTCGGTTACTCGTTTGAAGGGGGGGGGGGGGGGGGGGGGCAGAAGAAATGACAGTAGTCTATGCTAATGTTCAGATCATAAAATTTATATTTATTGTATTACTTTTACCATTAAGCAGCAGAAAGTATAGAATAACCTTAAGTTATATGAATTCAGATAAATAAAATAAATAAAAAGATACATTAAAATGTGTTAAATTGCAAATAACGAAAATATCAAAGCGTTGTTTTTTCTTTTCTTTTCCATTTAACTCAGCTGAAACACAAGCCGCAAACAAACGTGGGCTGACAGCTAGATAACTTAGCTAGTCTAACTTGCATGTTTTTGTTAAAAAAATATTAGCATGTCGACATGCTCCGGAGTCAAACGTGTGCGCAGCCTGTTGAACCGTTATTACCTGCGGCTCAGCGGCTGCACAGTTCGTCAAAATATTGATATGGACCGTGTATATGATCGTAAATAACCTTATTTATAACAGGGCTTATAATGCTATATACCAAACTTCTCCTTTAATATTTGTGTTATTTTTATTGCAATATTGAATTTATTATATACTGTAGAGGCAGCTGCGACAGCTGACACAGACGGGGGTGAGAATGAACCTCGTCCTAATAGAAGCGCTATGTTGATGCTCCTCGGACAGGACTCACAGCAGACAAGCAGCAGAAAGAGATAACGAAAGCTACAGTTAGCTAGCTATGGCATGTGTAGCTTTGCCAGACAGCCTGCTTTGCTCATACCATAGAGTTTATTTGTCTAAAGAGCCCTCATAGTGCCCTCGTGAGGTCAGGAGGTGTAACATAATTTTTATTATTCATTATTTGTTTGCATTATCCGAGTTTAAAAATTTCGAACGAGCAACCGATTACCCCCGAATAAACCGTTTACATCCCTATCTCTGCCATGCTGTAAAAAAAATTGGAGCCCGGACACTGAGCCGTAGGGAGCCAGTTGGCCACTAAGCGCGTGAGATACTCGTGACACGCAGTAACTAGGAAGTGCCCCGCAAATCCCAGATTGGTCCACAAAATATAAAAATATTTTTAAATTCAAATTCACCACATTTGTTAACATTGACTTGCACTGAAAAAACAGGCCTGAAAGACCTATACTGGAGCCAACCGCCACCGGTTCCAGAGAGCAACGCTCTCAACAAGACCAGGAAGTGAGCTTCAACAGCGAAGCCTGGTTTTGGCCCCTTTGTACTGTAAGAGTAATGTCTGTCCTCTCTGTACACACGATGGCCTGTTTCACATAGCAAACCCACCCACATGTTGTTTTGTAACGGTTCTCAATAATGTATTCTTGAATAAGTGTAACCTGGCGTATCATAATTGTATTATTCCTTGATAAAAATGAAAAACAAACCAGGACTTGGTAGTGTCTCGACTTTTGGTGCCCACTATATGTATATACACACACATCACCACACATTGCACACCACACCATAACTACTAACACATAATTGCTTCCCGCATGAGAGACCATTATCTGATGGATTATCCGACGCCCTCATTTAAATGTAAATGTCGATTCCTAAAGGAGAAATGCCAACTGTTACAGGACTGGCACTAACAGTATATCCATATAATACTCCCACTGGTGCAGACTTAGGGAGTCCTGGACCATATGCAATTGATTTTCTATATTCACCATGCTGTGAAAAACAGATGAATTAAATAGTCAAATTAACTTTTGCATATCAACATTTCGGAAATCACATCAGCTGCCAATGATTATTTGAAATGTTTTATTTTCAGCTCCACTGGACGGCACAGTGTAGAGAGACAGGGAGAATAAAGTGTGTGTGAGAGAGAGAGAGAGAGAGAGAGAGGATAATCAAGCGGAGAAAAGCTCACCGGGAAAACGGTGGCTGCTGCCCCTGGCACAAGCCAGGCCAGGCAGGAGAACACCAGGACCGTCAACTCTTCATGCTGTCCTCCAAGGTCACGGGGTCCACAGGGTCACGCACCCTGTATGAAACAGAATACGATGAGTCTCAGCACAGCTCAGAATATTACACGTTCAAAAATAAATAAATAGATAAATAAAGGAAAAAAAGGGCACAGAGAGCACAATGTAGAAATTAGTAGTTTCAAGTAATTTAAATGCAGAATGAATATAAATGATTGAAATGAAATGAACTGGTCTGAGGAGGCAGGTTCAGTATAGCCAGCTGGTCAGCGTAGACAGTGAAAGGTAATAATCAGACCCAGCAGCGGTTTGTTTTCCACATTTATTTTTATTCCGGTGTCCATAACCCTCACGGCCCACGCCTCTGGAAGCCACATACTCGCGCGCCTCACGTCTGGTCAGACTGTTGTCGTGGTAACAAACACTGCTTACGACAGTCCCAGCGCGTGGCATGGGCAACGCCGAACCCTGTCATTGTGAACAAAGCAAGGGCCCTCCTCGACGCGTGTGTCACCGAGCGGCGTCTGCAGCCCGCCGACCACAATGCACCTCTCCGCAGTCGCAATCGAGCGAAGCTTCAGGGGCCCCGCTTTCAGACCCGCTGATTACGATTATTAGATCAGATGATGATGTCATCAGATGGAACTCATTCTTCCTCTCCGGGGGAGAGTGACATCATAGGAAGAGAGTAGGACCCCCCGGGGGAGAGTGACATCATAGGAGAGAGGTAGGACCCCGGGGGGAGAGTGACATCATAGGAAGAGAGTAGGACAGTAGAACGCGACAGAGAGCATTGTTGCACACAGGTCTGTCATTTTTATTGCTTCTTCTTCCCCTAATTAGAACACACACAACACACACAACACACACACGAGGGCTCGTTGCTGCTCTCCTCTAAAACACGCGATGACACCGCCGGTTCTTACCCCACCACAAACCCACAAAAACAAAAAACAAAAACAACCGCATAAAGAAAAAAAACAAAGAAACCCGCCGTGTCTCTTATGTAAAACAAAAACCGTGAGAAATTATTGGTCACTGTGGCGAAGTGAGCACCACCGCTCTAGTGCAAAGACAGAAATCACGCAGGTTGGTGGAGAGAACACGGTTTTTATTCGTGCCTCTCTCTGATATCCTACAAACACACAAAACACACAAAACACCCGTTTTTCCGCTCTTCTCCCCGCAGATGTTCCGGCCGGCTTTTATGCACTCAGGCTCACTGTCGAACAATCAAGGCAATTGGTTAATTGATACAAACAATAATACAATCAATCGTTACCAATTGCATGATTCCGAGAGCTGTGTCGGCTCCACAAACCACATGCGTTCACTCTCTCTCTTGCCCGGCAGCGCTAAAACCACGCCCCCCTACCACAGTCACGTTATTCGTTTTGTGTGCGCTTTGCGTACCACTTGAGTAGACTTTTTAAACAAGCTGTTAAGTACGCGAGAATTCTGAAAATTGAGTGTTCTTAACATCCCCGGATGATATACTTATTTCCGAGTTTTCACTGATAATAGTATGGAGGATATTTTTCGCATACTGCATGTCACTAAACAGTATGCAGTTAGCAGTATACAGTATGCTAGTACAAAGTGAAACAGGACGCAGTAGATAGGGCTCTGATTCGGACACAAGCCCAGGTCACAGGTACAGAGCAGACCCGCTGCACTGAGGATGATGAAGGAGGCGGTCCTCTCCTGCTTCATCAGCCATTACCGCTGAGCGCCCTTATCACAGGAATCCCTGGCTCAAACGGAGGGCCAGGATTATAGCCGTGATTACATAATAATAATAATAATACCTTGCATTTATATAGCGCCTTTCACGACACTCAAAGCGCTTACAGTGACGAGGGGGAAACTCACCTCTACCACCACCAATGTGTAGCACCCACCTGGGTGATGCAGCGGCAGCCATTTTGCGCCAGAATGCCTCACCACACATCAAATCTACATCCCAACCTACTGCAGCTTTAGTGGCACAGAGAGGGTTAATAAGCAGATCAAAGCAGATTAGCAGCTAATAATGACCTGAGCACTTCATCTACACAACCTGAACACCCCGTCTCATACACAACCTGAACACCCCGTCTCATACACAACCTGAACACCCCGTCTCATACACAACCTGAACACCCCGTCTCATACACAACCTGAGCACCCCAGCTCATACACAACCTGAACACCCGTCTCATACACAACCTGAGCACCCCAGCTCATACACAACCTGAACACCCCGTCTCATACACAACCTGAACACCCCGTCTCATACACAACCTGAACACCCAGTCTCATACACAACCTGAACACCCCGTCTCATACACAACCTGAACACCCCGTCTCATACACAACCTGAACACCCCGTCTCATACACAACCTGAGCACCCCGTCTCATACACAACCTGAACACCCCGTCTCATACACAACCTGAACACCCCGTCTCATACACAACCTGAGCACCCCGTCTCATACACAACCTGAGCACCCCAGCTCATACACAACCTGAGCACCCCAGCTCATACACAACCTGAACACCCCGTCTCATACACAACCTGAACACCCCCGTCTCATACACAACCTGAACACCCCGTCTCATACACAACCTGAACACCCCCGTCTCATACACAACCTGAGCACCCCGTCTCATACACAACCTGAGCACCCCAGCTCATACACAACCTGAACACCCCGTCTCATACACAACCTGAACACCCAGTCTCATACACAACCTGAACACCCCGTCTCATACACAACCTGAACACCCCCGTCTCATACACAACCTGAACACCCCGTCTCATACACAACCTGAACACCCCGTCTCATACACAACCTGAACACCCCCGTCATACACAACCTGAACACACCCGTCTCATACACAACCTGAACACCCCGTCTCATACACAACCTGAGCACCCCGTCTCATACACAACCTGAGCACCCCAGCTCATACACAACCTGAACACCCCGTCTCATACACAACCTGAACACCCCGTCTCATACACAACCTGAACACCCCGTCTCATACACAACCTGAGCACCCCAGCTCATACACAACCTGAACACCCCGTCTCATACACAACCTGAGCACCCCAGCTCATACACAACCTGAACACCCCGTCTCATACACAACCTGAGCACCCCAGCTCATACACAACCTGAACACCCCGTCTCATATACAACCTGAGCACCCCGTCTCATACACAACCTGAGCACCCCGTCTCATACACAACCTGAACACCCTGTCTCATACACAACCTGAGCACCCCGTCTCATACACAACCTGAACACCCCGTCTCATACACAACCTGAACACCCCGTCTCATACACAACCTGAACACACACGCACACCCACACACGCACACACACTTTCTTTGGGTTGGGGGTGCTGACATAAGTGATGTCCGACCAGAATACGCTCCATCGCGTTGGGCTTTTATGAACGGTTAAGTCCAGTCCAGTTTGAAAAGCAGCACAGATTGTCCCCCAATTTTCCTTCTGGTGTATCTCCCGCCTGCTGTCCTCGAGTGAGCCGGGCGCACCAGAGCATGATGGGAGTTTGCATGTTGTTGTCATCGGACCGGTTCTTGGCGGTCAAATTCGTGGGGCTCGGCCTGGCTGTATCTATCCCATGACGACCACTCTCCCGCTGGGCTACACTAGAGCCTGGAGGAGAGGCCACACAGACGCCACGGGACCCTCCCGAAATAATGCTGGTAACATTCTGAGAGGCGAGATACTGAGCCAGTGACCTCGCCTTCAACATCAACATTCAACCAGCATGAATTCAGCTCATTTTTCAGGCTGCTTTCTGTAAGCCTCGCCAGCAGCACCTCACTCTGACAGATCCTCTCCAAGGGGTCCGGCGTTCCGCCATCGGCGAGCTCAGAGTACCGTTAGGGTCACCTGCGGCGCGTGGCCACGCGGATATTACTGCAGCAGCGCTCTAATGACCGGCACGACTCGTCCATCATTTGGGGATTCAAAGAAATCCGCAGCTGCCGATTTATTTTTTCCGGGGTTAGCGTAAGCGTTAGCGGCTGCTCGCGCATTCAACAGACCGCCGTCATCCTTAAGACTCAACATGCAGCTGATTCACGGTCCATTAAAACACCACTAACTAGTCTGCAGAACTCACCAACAGCATCACAGAAGACCACCTGCAAAAACACTGGAAGTCCAATTCACACACTCTTGTGCAGATCACATTACCTTTTCTAAACATAACAGACATGTATCCTGTGTTGATCTTTAATGACAGGAAGATCCCTGTTAAATGATCCATGGTGGGTCTCTGAGGCGTAAGTCTGTGAAAAACCCCCAGGTGATGTCTGTGAAGACGTCCATATCTCCCCACATCTCACTTCTTCTTTATTGAACAGAACAGTGTACAAATCCAGGAAGAAAGAGAGCGAGAGACATGCGACAAAGGCCACGTGGCCCGATTCACACCGCCGATGTCGCGGTTCGCAATGAGCACTACAGCTCACTTCTGGGGAAGATTATCGGATCCTGGCGTGCAGGTTGTTCATAGTTGCCCCGTGAGACCAGTCAGTCAGAAAAGTGCTTTCAAAATCCAGCCCTCTGACACAAACTGCTTTCATCTGGCACACATAAGTGCAAGGCATGAGATATACAGAAACACCATTACTGGCAGGAGTAGTCTTCAAACTGCACCATAACATTTTGGATCAAGGTGGCAGTGCGGCATAGAGCTTCAGGATCTGGTTCTGGTTACTTGGTTCCCCTCCACCAATCAGCATTAGTTCTCCTTGGTTCCTCTCCTCCAATCAGCATTAGTTCTCCTTGGTTCCTCTCCTCCAATCAGCATTAGTTCTCCTTGGTCCCTCTCCTCCAATCAGCATTAGTTCTCCTTGGTCCCTCTCCTCCAATCAGCATTAGATCTCCTTGGTCCCTCTCCTCCAATCAGCATTAGTTCTCCTTGGTCCCTTTCCTCCAATCAGCACTAGTTCTCCTTAGCACTAGCTCTCCCTTCCTATTAACACTCCCTAGCACTCTGTTCTCATGTGATCATTTTAGGCTTGTAATAGCGTTTCTTATGGATTTATATGGGTGTTTGCCATATGAATCCATGATTTATATGATGGTTCAAGGTTGGCATATTGTTAACTTATATTTAGTTAATTATAACTTATATTTAGTGCTTTATTGAAGTTGCACTTGCATTTACTGGTCTCGGAATGTTGTTGCCAGGTCTGGCTGTTGCTTACATATCTCAGGTGGATGCACTTATGTGCTCTTTCATCGTAAGTCGTTCTGGATAAGAGAGTCTGCTAAATGACTCATGTAATGTAATGTAATGAGGTTAGTCACTGGCTCACAGGCGAGTCCATTGGAGCAACGTGCGCGTGTTTCCAGTGGGGTATTCCTTGTGTGGGTACAACAGTGCTGACTCCAGAGGCATTGCTCTCTTTTTGGAGGGGAAAAAAAGGGGGGAGGGGGGTGCTTTTTTGGGGGTGGGACTGCAAAAAAAGTGCCGAACCTGAACTGGTTCCAGTTCCCAGTGCTTTCATGGATACCACAAAAAAAAGAAGAAGAAAATCTGTGGAAGCAGCCCTGTGTGCATTCGGCCGGGACAAATAAATAATACGATGAGACCGCAGTGCGTGAGCACCAGTTCACAAACACAAACAGCTTTCTGTCCTGTCAGGTCATAGATCTCTGGACTGTGGGTGTCAGCGATGGCACTGCGCTCCTATTGGCTGGGCTACCTGACCGGTCAGTGTTCTCTGGGCTTGGAAGATTTGTTAACCGCCAGTGAGGATCCAAGTTATCCAGTGGAATGCTGAGCTTGAACACTTTTTTAAATTTTTTTACTTTGTGTTAATTTACTTTATTTGATTATTTATTTATTTTCATTTTTAATACCGTTTTGGGTCCTCCTGTGGATGGAGTTTGGGTGAAATTCTTCTTTTCTGCTACTGTTTTTTTCCACCCAGCGAAGCAAGTACTTAACTTTCCCTGAAAGACACTCTGTCTGTCAAAACTGTCATTGACCTCCCTCTGGCCAATGAACTGGACCGTACCACTTGCCTACAGAGAGGGGGGGGGAGAACACATCCACGGAGGAAGAAACTACAGTCAGAGAGGTCAGAGGTCAGTGACAGGGTGAAGATGGAGAGGAGGAGTCACATTCCATAAACTACAGTATGAATACAACAACAAAGCCATGTTTTTTGGAGCCAAAATGAACCTTTTCCCAATATAACGGCAGTGCCTGTCCCTTATCTAAACAACACACAGGCATATACCAACTACCCGGCTTCGAACATAATTTGGGGGAATGTGTTGCTAGGAAAACTAGCGTGCCTGTCTAAGTCCTATCTCATTAAAACTCTCACTCTCAGAGATTCTAGGTAACAGTCAAATAAAGACTTAGAACATGACCGAATATGATCCCTGTTCCCTGCCCCCTGTCTACTATGTGCCCTGTCCCCTCACTTAGCAAGCAGTGTGCAAAATAAATCCTGCAAAACTCTTTCCAACCTAGTGAGGAAGTAGTACGTAATGTATATATATTTTTTTTATTGAGAATATCAATAAGTTTACATATGACGATGGCTACAAAGTGTAGATTATGAATGAATATAGAATTAACAAAAATAAAAAGAGAGTAGTTGGTTATATTACCTGCTCTTAAACATGCATATCCGCTCTATGGCCCTACACTAACAGAGGGAAGAGCAGCACCGTAGTGTGAGTATGCTGACTGTCACATTTATATTATTTCTATGTACATATGCTCAACAAGATAAACGGTCACATTTCCAAATCAAACTGCCAGTAAGTCAATGGCAACCAGCGTGCTTCAGCCGTTCCAAGTTTGGCAGGAAGTAGAAATTAATCATGTGACTCACCTCACCGGCAGCCTGACCGGCGGTCATACGCAGCGGATGGAATACACTTCACAGCCCTGTTCAAAAACCCGTCAAACTGAAGGGAATCAACAGGTCTCTGACCTGTAGAAGCGCTCTTTCCCCGGGCCCTCTCCCCGGGCCCTCTCCCCGGGCCCTCTCATCTTTCTAATCCAACAGGTGGATTTCTATTCCCCCCCCCCCTTTTTTTAATCTTTTTTTTTTAAACATGCACTTACACACCTTCCTAAATACCAGTACAAACCTAAGCCTGAAACATTCTCTCTAACTCAAAGTATTTTTCTGTCGCAATTTTTTTTATTTTGTTTTTGCTCTTACTTGAGAAACTGGTTGGCAAAAAGCTTTCGAAGCTTCAAGTCCAGATATTCTGTTTAGTGACAATCTACAATAACAACCCATTAGCTAATATGGGTAATAAGAGGTGATGCTAAAATGCAAGATTTTCCATTTAAAATAAGTTTAAAATTCCCTAGAAAAAGCCGGAATAGCTGAATAAAATTGCTTAATATTGGGTTGCCCAAAGCAAGTTCTTTTCAGCCAAGTTTCACAAATTGGAAAATTTGCAAACGAATAGCAAATATTTATCCAAATGAGACCAGGGACTGGCAGGTCGCACCGCTGACACAAACACGCCCTGCTTTACAACATTCTTTCGATGCAAAGTCACACCCACATTCTCAGAAAAAAAAGGTACGAAAACTACCTAAAAAAGGTACAAACATTGGTCACTGGGGTGGTACCCTAAAATTGTACCCCTAGCCAGCAATGCATAATTCATTTGCACCTTTTTTGCTTGAAAAGGTACCAATTAGTACTCAAATATAACATTATAGTACTTTCAGAGTACAGTTTGCACGTTTGTTCCTTAAATAAGAATAAGGTACCTCCACTGTATCTTTATATCGGAGAGTGTAGCACTGGCAAGAATGTCCCGCTAACGGTGACCTTCTGGTGACCTTTCAGTCTTTAGTACGAGAGTCGCACCTGAGGGGAAAAAAGCACCGGACACAAGCGAGACGACACCCTCACTTCTCACATGCTGCTTAACCCTGTATTATGACACGGGAATTGGCAAAACACTCCACAGTGTGGTTTTACAGTCTTCCATAGTTCACTGTCACAAGAAGCTACAGCGTCAACGTTTATGTGTGGACGTTTCAGGCTTATAGTGAAACCTACATACCAGAAGACGTCCCAAGCTACTCCTGACTTGGGATGACTTGTGTCACACTTATCGCAGGAGGGTGTTCCCAGAACTCTGGACAGATTGCCAACCCGGCTCTCTCAATCTGCCCATCAAATATCCCACCGTTTAATATCCTAAATAATCCCTTCCTCTCCAACTCAAGATGGCACAAGATGGCTGCCGTGTATCTCCCCAGATTAATACTACACGTCAGTGCTGGCTGAAGTGGGCCTAACCCCCCTTCACTGGTAAGTACACAGCAAAAATGGTGGGGTACATTTAACACCCTAGGGTGTTAAATGTACACCAGCAGTGTTAAATTTACACCAGCATTTTTGATGTGTACTTTGAGATCCTACAAGGTGCTTTATAAGTGCTGTCCATTATTATTAATAATAATAAACTGCTGTAACATATTTTTACTTCATACAATTTTGATTGCATAAAGGCTGCACACTGTCACCCAACTCCGTGGTCATGCATGATGCGATGCTTGCTGAGCTAGTTTGGGCAGACAACTCGAGAAGCGCCAAATCACGGTCTTTTCACATGATGCTCATGTCTTAAATGGAGGGCTATTTAAATCACCTACCGTACCTGTTCATACATCGCTCATTCTGCCGTGCTGCTGCTGCCCTGTTATCCCTGGTACTGCTGCCCACGCTGGGCTGGGCCCGCTTACTCCTGCATGTACACCCACGCTGGGCTGGGCCCGCTTACTCCTGCATGTAGGCCCACGCTGGGCTGGGCCCGCTTACTCCTGCATGTACACCCACGCTGGGCTGGGCCCGCTTACTCCTGCATGTACGCCCACGCTGGGCTGGGCCCGCTTAGTCCTGCATGTACGCCCACGCTGGGCTGGGCCCGCTTAGTCCTGCATGTACACCTACGCTGGACTGGGCCCGCTTAGTCCTGCATGTACACCCACGCTGGACTGGGCCCGCTTACTCCTGCATGTACACCCACGCTGGGCTGGGCCCGCTTACTCCTGTATGTACGCCCACGCTGGGCTGGGCCCGCTTAGTCCTGCATGTACGCCCACTCTGGACTGGGCCCGCTTAGTCCTGCATGTAGAGTATTCTGGGGGCAATTGTAACAGGGGGCAATTGTAACAGGGGGCAATTGCAACGCCATAAAATTGCACCAATCTGAAACAAGCTAGAGCTGAGATTCCATCCAGCAAGCTAGCTAATTTCATATGGTCAGGGTTGGGGGCAATTGTAACAAAAAATTGTGTTACAATTGCTCCCAGAATACTCTACGCCTTTCAGGAACGTTTCTGCACGCCTGAGCTTATTGGGGCTGAGCTCCAGGTATCAAACCATGCCCCAGCTATTTTTTCACTAGTAGCCAGAGAGAATGTCTGTTAGGGACGTACATTGCAAAGCGAAACGTGCAGCCTGCATATACTACAACTCCTGGCTCAACCATTTGACCCAAATCCCCCCTTTCTGCAGGAAATACCAAATATAGCAATAATCTACCCTAAAACATAAATTCAACAATATTTTTTAAAAGTGACTTCATTAATCAACAAAATGTAAATAACTGCTCTCGTCCACAGTCAGCACTGCAGCTCACACAGTCAGCACTGCAGCTCACACTGAACGGTGTCGTACAGCGCGAGTAATAGTGTTTACTAAACATATTCGACATAAACAGGCCGGCAAGGGCACATGATGATTCAGCAAGGTGCAGAAAGTCAGCAACATATGGATTCGACGGGCAGCAGACATGAATGTTAAAGTCCCCAACAATCAAAATTCTATCGAATTTAGGCATGATAGAAGACAGGAGGTCAGAGAACTGCGCAATAAAATCCTTATTATATTTTGCAGGTCGGTAAATGAGGACAGCGAGAAGAGGATTAGCCAATCCCACTTTTAAAAACTGTAGCTACCTCAAAGCTGGAGAATTGTTCAGCTTTCAGGAGTCGGCAATTATAATGTTTCTTAAAAACAGCAGCTAAACCCCCACCGCGTCCGGACGTCCTGGGGGGTGATAAAAAAGTCACAATCCGGTGGGCAAAGTTCCGTAACGCCCTGAACCCACCAGACGCTGAAGCGCACAGACGCTTATTGCGCGTAAACTGTTGCTAAATTGAAAAATATTAATATGTGGTGATATGATGCAGATATTGTGCATATACAATGTATTTCTATGAGATTGCGAGAGTAGCTTTATGAGAGAGTAGCTCTCCATGTCCCTGTCAGATACGCGGTTTTCATATGCTTTATACTATATAGGCCTATTCATTTTTAATAAAGTAGCCTATATATTTATTTAAAAAAAATAAACTAGCTAGCTACTTATTAGACTGAAAAAAGAACTATCAAAATAGATATCTATCTATACACAGTTCTGTGGCAGCTACCGAACTATCGGTGGGCGTAGCTGCACAGGTTTCCATTTCGTCACCGGGAGGAATACGTCAGCTGGAGGAAATGTCTGGCCAATCACAGATTAAACGTGCAGTACCTAACGTTTTACCACTAGAGACACTTTTGAGCCAGATTTTTAAAGTTTACGCTTTTTTGCACTGACTGCAGTAATCTGTCAAGATTTAGACCAGGATCAATCAGTAATATTTAGAAAAAACAAACAAATGTATCAGTTATCATCTAAAATAAGTTGTTTTAGTGCTTTGTTACCCTTTAAAAAAAAAAGAAGAGTGCCCACAAAGGCTACTGAGGAGAAGGATATTGAGCATGGATGCATGATTGCAGAAATGTGTAGCCTTGTACTCCATTCATACCAAATAATTTAGCAGTGCATAATCTACTCAAAAAAAAGTTTATACTGCTTACGCATTTTCTGCAGGAGCCGCCAGATTCTATTGCACGTGTCTGCTGTGGTGTCCCCAAAGCTGTGCACAAGTTAATCATCCAGCGACAGCAAGGGATCTGGATGCCGCGAGACTAGTAATCGATGGAACAGATCAAGGGCATGCTGCCTGCAGCACTTGAAAAACAAACTATTGTAGGGTTCGATTAATTGAATGTTTAAAGACATGCAGGCTACATTAATGACATCCTGGTGGTTATACTGTACGTTTTTCATACTTTAATTTGATGGAGTTTAACTATTAAAACGGTTGATCGAGGAAATGGGAACGCATTGTCAGCGCTCATTGCTTTGCAAATTAAGGAAGACTGTAAATTTAAGCCTAGTAGTTGCAAAAATTTAAGGGGACGATTTATTACGTGCATATTCAGTTACGAACGCAAGTTAACAGCTCTTTTTCCGTTTAAAAAAAAAAAAGTGACTTCCCCCCCACGCCGTTGATTATCATCTTGTCCGCAGGGCGCTTAAGCGGCACGAATCGTTTTCTTTCAGATGCATGACTAGCAACGTAGTCTAATTTGACTATTCAAACTGGTCATAGCCTATTTAAGAAGTTGCTAAACAAACGAAACAATACGTAAAGTAAATTACGGAAGAAAACATCAAGCGTAGTATAGTCCATAAAAAGCTAACCTTTGTACCCAAGTTAAAAAAAAGAAAATAGAAAGCAGTTACCTAATTTCACCCTCACACGTTTCCCCCACAGTACAATTGAATTTTCTTGAAAAATGATTAATTAACGGGTTTTTTTTTCCTACGGAGACAGGGAAAGCCATGCACCGTTAGATTACCATATAGACCGTAATGCCTTTTCAACCTTGGGGTTTATAGGACTTCCATCTGTGACCGATATACGAAATCTGAGTGCATTATAGGCTACTTGGGATAAGGAACAGAAATGTAAAAACTACCGATGAACTGAAGAACACAAACAATTAGACATGATACAAAGGACACAAAACTTACTGATTGTTCACGGTCACCTTCTCCTCCTTCTGCAGAAAACGGCACACAGGGATCGAGGAGACGTTCCACTACCGCGTGTGCATCAGTCTGCGCTCCCGTTGTTTTCGTGTAGAGGCTTTTATAAGGCTTCCTCGTGCGGCCGTACATCGGCCGGGGATAAATCCCAGGGTCCCATACTGGCGAGCGTCACGTAATCGTGGGCTCCCCCTGGCGCTTCCGACTAACCGAACTGAATACACTGCAAGCCTCGAGTCAGCCGAAAAACCTCACATTGCGTAACGTTTTACACCCTTGCGTCCCTAAATTGCACGGTGACCCCGTTGTTCCACACTGAAGACACCTCAAATAATACATTTGGGATGTTTCACGAGATGCCTAGCTAGAGACAACATCATTACCAAAGTGGTGATCTGGGGACTTTGAGGTGACCTAGTCAGGATGTGGTTATCCAGGGATAACCAGTCCAGACATTTAAAGTCTCTCCCTAGACCTGATAGTCCAGTATAATTCCCCTCTGCAACTCCCACTTGTAAAACGCCTTGCACACTACCCATGCATTTTTATTAATTTCCAGAGATTACCATTCAGGTGATGTTGAAATACCGGCATAATTATTATCATAATGACAAAGTTCAATCCATAACCATAGGCTATTACCAAAATATGACTCCAACAGTCAATGTAGAAAGCCCAGTTTTATCCAATGTATGACTTTCAATAACCACGAGGGCAATTTGCAGTAAGTATAACATTGAAATGGTGTGTGTTCGGTACGTAGCCAAACGTTGAATGGTTAATATAGCTAGTAGGAAACGCGTTGCTGTATTTCTTGCAACATGGAATAATGTTGTGGTTAATAGTTATGAACTATAGCCTACACTGTTAAAAACGTGCACAGACACACGCACACATTGTGGCTTTGAGTACCTGTCACTCACTGTCAAATGGAGGATACGGCCTCAGGCATCTGAGGAGCCTTTGAGATGAGACCCTGTTAGACAGCCTAATAAATAAATAAAATCAACACGTCAAAGCCGTGCATACACGACATACACGCAGAACTGTCTCAGCTGCAGGGGCCGACGGTTACCTGGGAAACCAGCGCCAACCAGCAGCGACTGTAGACTTTCACACCAGACTATACACTGTGTGGGAGCTGATTCATGAAATGGTAGATTTATTAGTAGGTAATTTATATTTACCCTTCACTTTAATCCAAAACTTTGTTCATTGCCCATTTTATGTACAGTGTTTATTAATGCTGATTTACTCAATATTAAAGTTAAAAATCAATAATTTATTTATTCCTTTATGTTGTGAATGTGTAGTTTGATATTAAGTGCTATCTATGTTAATTTTATTTTTTTGAAAAATGGGTGCAATTAAAGACTATTGGCATTCCTTTATTTCAGTTCTACAGATTCACTCCACTTGTAAACATCTAGGGCTCTATCTTGGCGCTTTGTCTAAACGCATGGCGTAAAGTCCATTTAGGGCATGTCCAAGTCCACTTTTGCTATTTTAACGGCGTGTTTTTTGGGCGCTAAGCACGGCGCAACAGCTGAGAATAAGCTATCAATGGCTTCAGTCTCACCTTAGAAAACGCCAAATTAGCCTGCTTGTTCAACAAATTTCGTTTGATTATGCAATGAAAGTGTCAAACATCAATTCCATGAGGCTGTTCTCATGGAGTTCTCGAAGTTCAAGCTTCATCCGAAGTTCATTAGGCTACCTGCATAGTAATATTGATTAATAACATAAATACCGTTATTTTGCCTTAATGATGACACTAAATACAATAAAGCTGTCAGGTTGGCAACCCATATGTTCACGCATATTTCCCCTTGTTTAATAATATCCTGTTTATTGAAATGTGACCAACCTGTTTTACTCGTAGCGTAATGCTTTAAAACAATCCACTTTCCCAGGAAGACTGTGAAACGTGCGACTTACAGCAGGGGAAACAGAACATGCAGCGCACATGCAGAGAATGGCATTAAAAATTAATTGTGAATTAATTGTGTAACGTGCTGCAAATTTGTTTTCATTTCTAATTAGACGCTTAGTTCTCTTTAAAATTATTTTGTTCAGTTATGGAATAACAGGTGAAATCAGCTGGGTTTTAATAAGCTGAGAGTATGGAAACCTGGTAACTATAATTTAAAAATATGAAGGACGAAGAATACTAAGGTTCAAATTCAGTTAACATGGTGACGTTTATCTCCCTTGTTTAACAGTAGGCTATGGAAAAAACCTTATGCACAGCGAATCCGCTGTAGTTTAGGCTATTTGAAAAACAATAAATGCAATATTCACTGGACAAGGTTTTGAACTTTTTTCAGTCAAAACCATTCTATCTACTTACAGGCTGTAGGCCTAGAGAGCTGTATTGTAATGACATCAAGCGCATTTTCAGAACTCAAATGTCCGTCTATTGCAGTGCGCGAGTTTCTATTGAATGACAATTCGCGCATTAGGCTTGATATAGGTGTTATCAGCAAATGGAAAACCATTTTTAATGGGTAGCCATTGTTCCGTAACAGAAGATTGTCCCCCCAGAAGATTACAGGAATTATTGGCAAATATAAACTAAGTCATAGATTGATCCAGGATAATTGCAAATAGTCTATAGCCTACACGTACCATCGCACATCGCCTGGATGTTGATGGAGTGGGCTGAAAGCAATTTAATTTGGCACTCCCTTCGCTGAGGGACAGGTAGTTATGTGGTCTTTGACCTATGGAACCTTTTATTATTATGCATTTTTGATATTTTTTCACATTGTAATCTTGGTATTTTTAGTCATGCTTGTGCGCGCCCGTGTGTAACAGAAAGGAGGGTGTACGCGCGTTGTTCAACCAACACGCCCAGTTAACTTGTAATGGGCGCAAGAATACATGGTAGTTAAACGACGTGAACGCAAGGCGTTATAATGAACCATGCGCCGGGTGTAAGATAGCAAAGACACTTGCGTTTGGGTTAGCGCCGCTTATAAGATAGGGCCCCTAGTGTGTTTCCTGAACCTCAAAGGAAATGGAAACCACAATGGTCCAATAAGCAGCTGGTAGATATAAGTAGCTGGTTTGTGGGTTAAAGGTTTGGATATAACCAGATGGGATGGTGAGATTAATATCAGAATGAACACGGTAAGACCGTTTCAGAAAGGTTCGACCATAGTAATCCCGGGTCGCCACCTGGTGGCATTTACTGGCTGTATCTCTCAGATGAGTCTCTGTCCTCTGACCTACCTTTGACTTTACTGACTGTTCTCATTTTCAAAGCAGATGGAGTTTTATTCCAAATCCTTTTATAAGACACGTTCTCCAAGACTTGATTTGGTCCTGACTGAGAGGTTGTAATGTGGAAACAGGCATCTCTAAACTGACACTTTAAGATCTTTAAAGGGGCAGTTCACCCAAAACTTTAATTTAGATTTGTTTCTACATATCCGGAGTGCTATCTATGCATGCAGGTAGTTTCGCGGAGAACTCACTAGTTTTGTAGATATAATTGCAGCTCACTGTGATATCACACCGATATGTACTTTAACAGGTCCAAAGTTTGTGGTGGTCAAAGAGCCAAAAATATAAAATATTCTTTTGGACATACATGGCACAAGATTCACAAAACGGCATAGATAATCAGGTTAGGAACAGAGGGTGAGGTTTTACATAGCAAACATGTGGCAGGTGTTTTATGTTTTCTGGAAAACTGGTGTTTCTGATATTTTGACCACCCCCTGTAGATCCTACAATGGCAGAATCATTTGAAAATGTTTGTAGATGACAGGAGGCATAACTGCTCCTGCAGGCAGCTTAGCTGTGTATAATTAAAGAGAAAAAGTGACAAGACTGTGCCTTGGGGATCACCTGTATGTGTTAAGATGGTATCTTATAAAACATGACTAGGCAGTCTTAGCCATTGAGGCCTATTTGTAAGAGTCTAGAATCCACAATATTCTGGATGGGTGTAAGTGCATGACTTGTAGTTTTCTAGCTAGGAGGTGTGGTTGAATTGTGTTGAAAGCACTGGGGAGGTAGTAGTAGTAGTACTTTATAGATCCCAAATGGGAAATTTCTTCTTCAATCGTTGTTACACTCCAGTAATACGCAGCAAATATAACACAGAAGACATTGAATAATTTGACACAAGATAACAGATGTGTACATCATTACAGGGAAGCCAGACCAGAGAAGGGATCAGCTAATATTTTGTTTTTTGTTAAAGTGGACAGTGATACAATTTGCAGCAGGTTGTGCATCTGTCAAGTTGCAAAGCTGAATTTCCCTGCAGAATGGAAAGATGCATCTGTTAAAAAATTTTAAAAAAAAAATCAAAACATCAATAAGTACAATATTTTTTAAAATACATGTAAAATGGCTCTTTGTCGTGATTCACACAGATTCCTATGTCATCATATTTCATATTTAATACAGTACAATAACTTAAGACATTCGTACAAATAATCATTGCCAATAATAACATTCCATGTTGACTATCTGTAATTATATTTTTAATTTCATTAATTGATTCTGATTGTGGCTATAAAAGCATGAGCTGGCTCACTCCCAGTCAAGTTTATATTCTTTATAGAAAGCGTTGGGGACCCAAGGTTGCCATTGCTCTACAAAAGCTTGGGTGACTATTTACTGACCAGGCCAAAATTATCCATTTATCACACCCTCCCCTACAAAAACAATGGTAGCTAGTAAGCTAACGTTAAAAGACCGACTTGAGAACAGAGAGCTAGTATCCAACTACAGTAGGCGGCTAACGTTACATACATAACGTTAACGTTACATTAGCAACACACATAAAACTGACGTTAATTGAAGTGCTAATGTTTGTAAAACAAACAATGTATCGTATTGTATATAAAGTACGTCGTTACTTAGCCGCCATTAGACAAACACTAATGGCTAGAAAGCTAGCTACCACTTAACGTTAGCTTACGTTAGCTAGTTACGTTACACAGCCATTATGATTCATGACTTCTCACGAATGTAAACGTTTTATGCGCTACAAAAAAACATAGCAATGGAAAAAACAACACACAAGTGACTGTGAAATGTGTTTTTGCATAGTATTTGCACTTAAAAATGTTTAACTGACTTGAAATACTCTGCACATTTACTCTTGAAAAAATGTTGAATTGGTAAAATGGATATTGTTTTTATTTTAATTTATCGGATTAAAAAAGTTTATAGGTGGGGTAAAATTTGTTAAAAAGGCAAATTTACAGTATTTCACATTCCAGTTTAAACTGATTTGCATTACAGTTGATATGTGAAAATACAGGTGATTACTGTAATTTAGAACCAGCTGAGTACTGTAATTCTACAGCAGCATACAGCTACATCACAGTAATTTCATGGGCAAGTTGACTGTGAAATCACAGTATACAGTTGTCATTGTATTGTATTTTACTGTAAATTTACAGTTAAATATTTTAATGTGAAAATACAGGTGATTACTGTAATTCTACAGCAGCATACAGTTACATCACAGCAATTTCATGGGCAAATGAACTGTGAAATCGCAATATACAATTGTCATTTTATTGTAATTTACTGTGAAAATATACAGTAAATTACTGTGAAAATTACTGAGAAAGTAATGCAACTAGTAACCTGTAATTTACTGTGAATTTACAGTCAAATTTTTTTACAGTGTGGATATTCAAATGTGGACCTCAAATCCAAATCCAGCCCTGGTTTTCTTTCTCCCAGGTAATTAACTGAACAATTAGTGCTACTGATTAGCCAGACTGTCTTTACACCCGAGTCCCAGGTAAAGGGGAAGGTGGAAAAGCAGCAGTTCTCGGACCACAGGGGCCGTGATTTGAATACCAGGGGTTTAGACAGACATGAGTCTGAGGAGGACACTTTGTGGTCAGCTCAACAGCTGAACTTTCAGGGGTCAGATTGAGGGGTACTAGTGCTCAATGAGACGCTGCCATCCAAGCTGGCTGAAGCCCTGGTATCCCTGAGCCATGCTAGTGTCTATTACACATTGCCCTGTGGGGCTGCCGACCACAGTTGGCACAGTACCGATTTCGTACCCATCTCATGCGCTGGAACAGTACCTCAACAACAGGTGATGTGTTTATGGGTGATGTGGTTTGAAACAACTGTCTGTAGGCTTGAGAACTGGATCAAGTCGAGCCATCGAGAAAAGCGTCTTCCAACCCTGGGGGATGACAAATCCTTCTTGGACTCTCCTCAGATTTACCCACATTTGTGCCCTTACTGACAGTGGCTACTTCCACAAAGTCTATAAATTAAGATTTAAAAAAATTATTCGTAAAATGATAGTTTTGAATCATCAAATGATAGTAAAAAATTTGAATAATGAATCTCTCTATCTCTCTCTCACACACACAGACTCATGCGCATGCACGCACGCGCATACACACACAATGTTTTGGATGTATTCCCTCCTAAATTGTTTTCTTTGCGCCAGTTTGCAATTTCATGTTTGCTAAATACAGTTGAAGTCGGAAGTTTACATACACTTTTAGGTTGAAGTCATTAAAACTCATTTTTAACCACTCCACAGATTTCATGTTAGCAAATTATAGAGTCAGCTAGGACATCAACTTTGTGCATGACACAAGTAATTTTTCCAACAATTGTTTACAGACAGATTATTTCACTTTTAATTCACTATATCACGATTCCTGTGGGTCAGAAGTTTACATACACTAAGTTGATTGACTGTGCCTTGAAACAGCTTGGAAAATTCCTTGATAACTTGGATAACTTGAAGGGTTTCTTCTCATGACTTATTTTTCCATAGAGTTCAATAGGAAAATTTGTCAGGAGAAACAACCCTTAAACCGATCCATCCATATCTACTGCATATCTGGCAGCAGAGTAATGGTTTGAGGCTTGTTTGATACCTCAGACCCTTGATGACTTACAGCCATTTTACCAATCATGTATTCCATACTGTTCCAGAATAATTTACAGCTAAATCTAGTCCCACCCCCCCAATTCCCATCGAGATGCATTCAAATGCAGAGATGTTATAGTATTGCTTGTAAGAGTACCAGAAAATAAGATATCAAGAGTCTTTTGATGTTGTTGGGTCACAGACATCAGGAAGTCATGGCATGCAAAGAATATGTGACCAAATATAAAAAATGTTAAGGCACAGTCAATTTAGTGTATGTAAACTTCTGACCCACTGGAATTGTGATATAGTGAATTAAAAGTAAAATAATCTGTAAACAATTGTTGGAAAAATTACTTGTGTCATGCATAAAGTAGATGTCCTAACTGACTTGCCAACACTATAGTTTGCTAACATGAAATCTGTGGAGTGGTTAAAAATTAGTTTTAATGACTTCAACCTAAGTGTATGTAAAATTCCGACTTCAACTGTATGTAAACTTCTAACCCACTGGGAATGTGATGAAAGAAATAAAAGCAGAAATAAATCATTCTCTGTACTATTATTCTGACATTTCACATTCTTAAAATAAAGTTGTGAACCTAATGACCTAAGACAGGGAATGTTTACTAGGATTAAATGTCAGGAATTGTGAAAAAACTGACTTTAAATGGATTTGGCTAAGGTGTAAGTAAACTTTCAACTTCAACTGTAGCTAACAGAAAAAAAGATTAGTAAAACCCTGATAAGTTCTGCCATGAGGAACACATGACCAATTGAGTTCTGCACCTGTCAGGAAAAGTGAACAGATAAATGGAACAGTACCTGTTTATTTCATGTTCAAATGGAATTGTGCAATGTTTCCTTTTTCCTAAAATTGACCGGGATGCATGTTATTCATATAAGTGGGTTTCGGTTTCACTGCGTTTCGTTCTAGCCTACGCTAGATGTCGCTGTGCAATTGCTTAATTTTCAAAGTAAAAGGCGAATTCAGGACACTGATTTACCACACAAAAGAGGATTGCCTTAGAAATTGAAAATACACATTGCCATAAACAATGACAACATCAGTGTTGTGATGGTTTTTTCCTTGATGATCTTTTAATTATACATAAATTCCTCATACCTGTATATATAGGCGTATTTAGCCGATACCTTCTGTAATCTTACTGGTCTCCCTTGTATGTTAACGAGCGAAGTCGGAGATACCCGAACGTTGAAGTCACTCCCTTCGCCGTAGGCAGTCCGATTATTTCCGGAATTGTCCGATATTCTCCGAATCGTCCGTCCTGCCGGACTGCTGGAGGCGGCCGCAGCGCCATGTTGAGCGAAATCTCCCTTCTTAGTGAAAAAGGACTTTTAAAAAACAACATATACTGAAGACCAAGAATAAATAAGTGAAGTTGGAGAACCCGGCGACATTCCTCCGGGAAGCAGAACCGAACCGGATCCACGGACAGCCCGGCCGGGGAGGGGGAGACAACCCCCCCACCGTCCCCCATGAAGATAAAATCCCAATAAAACACAGCTAGCTAGCTAACGAGCTAACGTTACTCTTTCCATTAAAAAGGCATTTTTGAGTTAGCTAGCTGGCTAAGGCCTGGCGTGGGAGGAATTAGTTGCTGTAGCTATTTTTAAAATATAGCTAGATAGCCCGCTATGTATTCTTTTTTTACATCAGTGCATTGATAGCTAGATAGCTATTTATTATTGTACATATTTTCTATTTTTTGGTAAAATTATTTTGCAATGAGTTTGCCGCCGATAGCGGTACCGAAATCAGCCGCTGCCGCAGGAACTGGACCCGGACCTGGGCCATCTCCATCGAGCCAACTGCGGGCTACTCTGACCTCCATAGCGCTACCCGGATCCCCGGTCACCCCGCAGGCGCCCGCCGTGCCACCGCCGCAGTATCCTTTACTCATAATGCTTCCCCCTCCATTACATCGGGGTTCCCTTAAGAGAGAAAAGCGCCTTGTTTTGGAAAGGAGGGGTTAAGGGGGGTAAGTTAGCTTGCCTGCTACCGAGCCAGGGGTTATGCATACCGGCTCAGGGTTAATGTCATGTAAACTTGGCTTTAGCTAACGTTATATCAGTTTACATAGTAACTTTAACGGTAATTAATTTTTTTTGGTGAAATTCTGTCTTTTATAATTCGTTCTCAAGGTTTCAGTTTCCAAGGAAGAGGTAAAGTGGGCAGCATCAAGGTATCCGCGAGTCGCCTTTGTTCGGTGAACTTGGCAGTTTGGTTTTCTCAGTGTGTGATGGAGTGCGCTAGCACTAGCATTCAGTCAGCCTTAGCTATCGAGCATTAGCAAGCTAATCTGCTTGGCTAGTAACGTTACCCGGATTTAAAGCCCCGAGGAGAGCGCTGCCTGTGAGCTTTCAATGTGTACGTTAACGCTATGTATCTATATTTTAATTAGCTAGCCGACATGAGCATTTAATTTTAGATGGCAGTTTGCTTGCTCACTACTACGCAGGCCTGCCACGGTGTCCGGTCAGGATGGTTTGGTTTGCTGCTGCCTGGGCTGTATCTTAGCTTAGCTCTGCTCTGGCCTTTGTGAGCTTAGCTCGCAGCATTAGCATACCGGTCTTTTAGACACATATGTGCTATTCGTACTATTCGCATAATATTAGGCAGTAATCTTGGATCATTATAATGGTGTTACTTGAATACACGGTTGAACATTTTTGACTGTTTTATGAAAAGCCTGCGATTACCGACGGGATACACTTGTCTTTGTTTACATTGCTAACGTTAGCAAGGTGCCCGGCAGTCCCACACTAACCTTACCGGTGTGACGGCTGGAATAATGTTAGCAGTTACATTTGATAATGGTGGGAGGACATAACCAATGTATATTTTATGCCAGTATCTTTCGTTTAGAAATGGGATAAATGGTGTTATCATCGGCAATGGTAGACTACCCCATAGTACCCCCCCGCATTGTGCGTTATTGTGCAATCTACGTGCTGATGTGATGGTATCCGAGCATGGCTTTGGGGAGGCTGGCTGCGCAGATGTGATCCTATTTAATGCTGCGTCAAGAGGTTCAAGGTGTACGCAGGACAGGGTGTACGCAATTATAGCCTACGAGAAACACCCAATATAGAAGAGAAAGTGTGAAACATTACGGATTGAGCGGATTCCCTGAAAGTGGCGAACAGTCCGTTTTCTTTATGCTAAGTTAATTTTCAGTGACACTGGTTTGGCCTATTGCCAGTAAAGATATTTTACTTTTGCGCTCAAGGTGGATGTCCGTATCCAATAAATAAATCATACAGCAGCGACTGGTGTGGCAGTTGGCAGTGGTGCATTAAGTTCTCACAGCTGTATGAGCTAATAATGAACATGTAATGAACTCGACACAAGAACAGGCCGGTGGTTCAGAATCGATGGGTTTTAATTTAATATGAAAATATAAATATAACTGTAATAAGTAATACTATTAACGTTTGGATTGCTGTCAATGTACGCCACTGTCCTTATACCTTGTAGCAACACTTGGTGACACTCAAGGTTGGAAACTCACTACCAGGCGTAGTTGGGTTCGCTACCCTGCCTGTGCGAATAGCAGTATGTTGACATCAGGAAGTGAATCAGATGAAATCAGATGCGTTTCCCGTTTATGCGGTGTGTTTATCTTGGACGAGCCGCACCAGAGGAATTGTGCCAGTTCTGCTCGCAGGCGCTTTGTGTACAGTAACGGTGCCCTGCCTTTAACCGGTATGTTTGCAGTCCACATGTGCTGGCTAATAGAGCAAATTGTTTTTGCTGTGGAAGCTAGTGTAGTTTATGCTGTATTTTTGTTTCCTGCTTCGTATGATGATAATCTGTAAAAAAAACAAGGATATAACAGAATCTGAGAAAGAGAAGCCATGTTTCTTGTTGGCTGAGAGAGAGAGATTTGGTGGGAGAAGTGACCGTGTACCACCCATCACACAGAGATGGCATGCTGCATTAGCTTCAGCTCCGAGTCTTTTATTTACGTTTTACATTCACCAAACAGCAGAGCCTCCGGGTTCCCAAAAAATGTCCCAAAATGCACTTGGTTGTGAAATTAAAGCTGTATCACCTAGTGCTGCTGCTGTCCAACGCGACGAAGCCTGCTGTGGGATGCGCAGTGTTTAGGCCGCTGATCATGGCTAATTTACTGAGAATGTGCCATTTATTTTGGGGAGGTGCCACCAGGGTGGAATAGTCCCTTCCAAGCTTGGTCAAAAGGTTCCTCACCAATCACAGATCAGAAATAAATGGCAATCACTTATGATGATGATGATGATGATGATGATGATGATGATGATGATGATGGAGGATCACATTACTGCTGCACCTTTCACAGTGTCAGGGCACTTTACAGGTAAGGGAAGCAGGTCGCCTCAACCGCCACCAATGTCATGCGCAGCCCATGGAGTCACTCAAACCGTAGTGTTCGTAAATTTTCTTATGTTATTCCGAAAGAATTCTAAACAATGCGAGGGTCACCAAAGATGTGCTAACCTGTGATCCCTAAATCCAAACTTTAACTGTAAAATAATCTCATAAAAACAGGGGTAAGGATACACCCTCAGATAAATATGAACAAATGCCTTAATTGTTTCAACAAAATTACACAATTATAAATAAATATCATGGGCTTTAATATTCAAAGAAGGCATAACCCCCCACTATTGATTAGTAAATTTTTATACTGCTCAGTCAGAAGTCAGTGGAATTAAAATTCCAAGGCTGCCTCCCAATATTCTTCACTCCTCTCCTCCTTTCCTCCACTCCCCCACTACCACTCGTCTCCTACCCGGAATTATGCAAACCTGCCTGAATGTTTTGAGTACAAGTAGTTGCATGTACAGTATAAAATGTTCCTGACATTGCAATTTGCGTCGAGACATTAATTAATTTGTAACCATTTGTAACGAATAGGTAGCCTAATCAGCAAAATTAGATTAGGACACAAAGATTGGTTTCTGGCGCACGGAGGAGAGGAGGTGGTAGTGGAGGAAGGGATGATGCATTTTTCGAGTATTGGGACGCACCCTAAATCTCCTGACTCCTGAGGATAAAAAAGACCCAAACAGTCTATTATCAACCCTTAATAAGCATTGTGGCTTTTAATGTAAAACCCCCTGATGCAAAATGAAACTGAAATGCTCTCGCAAGGTTTCCTGCTCTCTGAATCTCAGAACATTGCTCACATTTTTAATGATGATTTAATTCATAACTTCACCTCATTTTTCCCTAGTCTCCCATGAATTAATTCTAAATGCGATAAAGTCCTTATGTGATTCAAGCACCTCCAATATCTGTCGTCTCGGTATTCATTTTAGTAAATGACACCTCAACTGTTTTCTGATGGTTTTTAATCATGTTATAAATCTGATCTAATCTATTTTCCCATCCTACTGACTAGACTCTCTTCAAATAATACCACTTTTCAAATCCGATGGTCCCACCCACTAATGTTTCAAATTAGAGACCAATTTTGATTTTACTAGTAATGTCCCAATTCTTAGAGAAAATAGTAAGTAATCAATCAGTGGAACATTAAAAAAAAAAGAAGAAAAAAAAAAAGAGTCACGTAGGTGAATTCCAGTTTGTCTTCCATTCAAAAAGATCTACAATGGCAACTTCTCTATTTGTTACTGAACATGTCGGTGTCTCTTTCAATAATAGTGGAGCAATTTTATAGACTTCACGAAGGCTTTTGATACAGTCAGCCTTTCTTTACTGTTAGACAAATATCACTCTTTAAATGTGTCTGCTTCTACTATTTTAATACTTTCATCTTGTTTAAAAAAACCAAACTGAACTTCAAATTGTTCTTACAAAGTCTGCCTTCTCCCCATATAATATTGGAGTCCCTCAGGGATATATTTTAGGATGTCAGTCTCTTATTTATGTGTGCATTAACATTCTTTCCGCGGTTTAAAACATTCTAGTTGTGTCCGTTATGATGACACTGATGTTTCTATCTAACCCAGACTTGGACGTTCTGCAAACTGCTCAATGTAAATCATAAAATAAAATAAACTGAATGTACGCATTTCAGAACTGCAAAATAACAATACTCCTAAATCTCCTCTGTCATATTGGCACACCAGCCCTTTAACAGCACTGACGCCTATAAATATCAGCTCTTAACTAAGATCTGCACTTCACCTACAAACCTCACTTCAGGAAATTAACCAAACAATAAACCATGAATCGTTGGTTGACAGTAAAATTCAGCCAAAGCCAACTATCTCCGTCTTAAAATTAATAACGAAGTGCCTAGTTCTGTCACATTTATTCTATTGCCTTGCTCTTGGATCACAAACCTAAAAAAAAAAGGGCTTTGGACCAATTTGCCGGACTATCAGTGCGTAATTCACAGCTCACACCTTGGGTTCACCTCTGTGGTGCTTTTCCTCCTTAATTTGGAAGATGATTGCACTTTCACTTTTTACCATGACCTTATTTTACCTTCAGTTATGAAACGATGGTCTTTGCATTCCCTTACCTGGACACCCTGCAAGAAGCATTCCATTCACACACCTGCACCTCCTGTTCTGTGCTGCAACAATCACTACAGCATCACATCTTTCTTCCACACACACTTAAGATGTGGAACAGGATTCCCTCGAAAGGCTCACATGCCACACGTCCCTTTAAGCACTCTCACTGTAACTCCGGCATGTTGCCTCTTTTTTTATTTCCCTGTGATCCTGTCGTCTATCGCTGTCATTTAGTCTCCTATCTCACTTCCCTCATCGCAAGTCTTTCTTACACAGTGCACTGACTCATCATGCAGCCACCTTCAGCCAGCGAGCCTGCGTTCAGATGCAGGTCCTGCTTTAATGGCTAATTACGTGCTACGCTAGCTGTTGAGTGTCGGTGTGCTCGGCTACGGGCAGCGCTCGGTCTGCTGTACGTCTAGGTCAATATTCCAGTCTCAGACCGCACAAAGCACAACCAGATGCTTTTCTGTTTCTATGGTGATTTTTTCCCCCCACTGGGGCTAGATACTGGTCTCCTGGTTAATGTGGTTGCGTCCAGCTTATATGAGTCTGCTGGAGCCGTTAAACCGTTAGCCCTTCATGCGCTAAAGCTGTAAACGATGGCACGCTCCTGTGTTTATCCATCACAGTGTTGGCTTGGAGTCGTGATTTGTCTTGGTCTCTCGCAAGTTCCCTTTGCGTAAGTGTTCCTTGACTTGTCTAAAGGAAAGTTAAATGAATCTCTGCTGTTTTTTTAGTGAGGCCAGCACAGTCCTGCATGATGCCACGGAAACAAGATTCAAGGGAAGAGCGTGTCTGTGCCTTCTATAGCAGCAGGTTTGATTTTCATTGGCTGTAAAAAAATAAATAAAATAATTATAATAAAGTGGAATTGATATGGGTGTTACCATAGGCCGCTGCTTCCATCCTGCTTAGCTGTCGACCAATAAGGTTTGATTTCTGTGATGCCACTGTGTGAGTTTTGGGGTATGTTCCATATCCTTTCAGTGACCCTTGCACGCACACAATGGGGCAGTTTGCTTGTGCCCCAGTGCTGTGATTTTGGCTGTGGTAAAAAAAGACAGGTGTACTTTCAGCTCTTTCGCTGTTTAGCGCCTTTGTGACAGTTCTCTGTAAAAAGCTCTATACAAATAAGATTGAGTTGAATTGAATTGAAAGCTTTGCGGTTTGTTCAAGTTGTTTTTCACTGTGGTAAGAAGCCCCGCCCCTCTCTGTGTTCTTATATTGCTTATATCTAGTCTCACTTCACCTCACTTCAGGCTCCAAGGAGCTGCATGATGTACAAAGTCCACCTTTTTCTTTACTCTTTCCCTTTGCTTCCCTCCCTTGCTCTCTCCCTCCATCGTTCTCTCCCTCTCTCCCTCCTTCCCACTCTCCCTCCCTCCCCTCTCTTTCTCCTTCTCTCCCTTGATCTCTTCCTCCCTCCCAGCTCTTCCCTTCTCATTCTCTCCCTCCCTCACCCTCTCCCTCCCTCCCTCCCTCCCTCTTTTTCTCTCCTCCCCTGTGTCCCTCCATTCTTCAGTTCCCTGTATTTTCTCACATTGTTTGTGTTTACCCCGGCAGTTTAACCCCTTCCTCCCGGCCGTAGTCCTCCTCGGGAAGCGCACTCTCCGGAGTCCGGAATCCCTCCCTCCCTTCCCTCCCTCCCTCCCTCCCTCCCTCCCTTCCTCCCTCCCTCCCTTCCCTGTCACTCCTCAGCGTTAGACTGGAATGACCTGCCCCACATATTAAGTGTCTCATATGAAGCGCTATTATAGATTTACTGTCCCTGTGCCCTTTAGTCAGTACTGTGCTGCCGTAGTAGTTAGGCGTCTTCATGTTTTTTTATTTTTATGCCTGGTCTTTGCCCTGTCTTGTCTCTTTGTCCTAATTGGGTTTGAAGTGGTTTCTCCTATTTTAGTGTTGTTCAGTTTGGACTGGATTTGTGAACATTAGTTCAAATGCAGCAGGTTGCTTTGTACTTTTAATGGTTTTGCTTGATGTCGTATTGATTGTGAGCGTTTGGCCTGGGGACACCTGATAAGAGCTAGCTCTCTTATGAACGATAGTTTTTACTAAGAGGGGACGTATGGCACATTGACTGTACCATCAGCTGTAAACCTGTCAGGGCAGTCCACCCTCAGTGTGTTTTTGTTATGGTAACCCCAGTGGCTTAGTCACCCTACAGCACATCACAGGCTAACGGCCGTAAAGCGCTACCCCAGAGCAGGCCTGTAAACCGCCACCACCGCCGGCTGCGTTTGTGTGTTTGATAACGCGCTCGCCGCAGCCGCACAGCTTTTGTGAACCAGCGAAACAGCGACGCCATTGTCCCCCCCCCCCCCCCCCCCCCCCCCCTCCCCCCCTCCCCCCCCCAGGACTCGCGATCAGATTTGTGAGCGCCGAGCCGCCACAAAGGAAGCTTTCTGCCGACAGCCTGGGCCTGCTAATCCCTCACGCTAACACCCACTAACATACCGTATCAATCCCGCCACAGTTACTGGGACGGCCCAGGGGGGTCGTGCTTGTTCAAGATTTAGAGTTCAGGTGTTTGCGTCCTGAGTGAGGAGGATAGTCACCCCCTAACCCCTCCTGAAACCGAGAAGCAAATCCATCCAAAGGTGTGGCTTAAACGTACTTCTCTTAGGGGCAACGTTTGGGACAGCTAAGCTATTGTCTGCAGTAACGTAGCTATAGCCGTACACACGTTATGGATTAGCCTAACAGTGTGCTATTTTTCTCAAGCTAACATTAATAAAGAGGTGTAATGCAGGGTTCCTCACACTCTTTGGACAGTTAAAAAAATGCCATTGTAACCACATACAGAAGTGCTTGAGTCCTTTTCAATTGTTCCCTGCCAGCTCTTGACGGGCAGAAGTAATCAGTTTGCAGTGAAGATATATGACGTGTAATGTATGACGCATGGAACATTTTTGGCGTGACAACAATCAGTAAATGAAGTAGACACTCCCATCTCTGCATTTATAGATACTGATTACAGAGATACTTTATCCCTTCTGAATCGGTCATTAACATTACAGAGAATACAGACGTCCTGTGATGACACTTGCTTTACAGACATTGGCCTGAAAACGTATCCTGTCCAAATAGGGATTTAAAGGATTACCATGGTGGTTGAATGTGACACTTGCCAGTTGTCTTTTGGCAACAACAAAACAAATGTGCATAATTCTTTTTTATTATTCAGTCATTTAAATGTATTTTAAAACGTATTTTTCTAAGCCTAAAGTTCCCACTATAAAAGTTCACCCAAAGTGTCTGGGCGTGGTTATGAGAACTGTCAATTACCACTTGTTATTGACAATAACCATAACCATGTTATTGCCACCATAACGTTAGCAAACTTGTTGATTGTGACGCTGACAATTGTCGAAGCAAACCAGGCAAATAAGTGTCAGCGTAAAAAAAAAAAAATTTTTTAGCATAGACTGTATAAAAATATGGACAAAGTCACTGTGTCGTCACCCATTGCCTTCCCATGGCCTCGTAAAAACCGAATTGAAGCTCCGGATGCATTTTTCGCCGCCAGTTTGTACAAACTGCATCTGTTCCATGGAGCCGAAGAGGACTCAACCTGTCCCTCTGATTGGTCATGAACAAATGTTAATACCCTGTCCAAACGACACAATATTTTAAAAACTCAGCATATGCAGAGGCATTAGATGAAGGAAAGGCACCTATTGCAATTACATTTTTTGTGGGAAAAATTTATTGACTGAGTATTTTGACCACATTGCTGCCATTGACTTACATGGTGAAAGACCTATACTGGAGCCAATCGCAGTGGCGTTAGTGAGCAACGGCACAATTGCCGCTCCCAGCCATTACATTACATTACATTACATTCATTTAGCAGACGCTTTTATCCAACACTGTTAGGCTAATCCATAACGTGTGTAAGGCTATAGCTACGTTACTGCAGATAATAGCTTAGCTGTCCCAGCCCAACCAGGAAGTGAGCTTCAAAATGAAAGCCCAGTCTTGGCCCCTTGGTTTTTAGTAACGTTAACAGCTATAAGTTGGCTAACTACCTAGCGTAACTTGGGTAACGTTATACCAATAAACGTTTTGTGTAGCTAAGCATAGCATACAATAAATGTCAAACCACGGAAACATTATCCGTCCAGCCCTGCTTTTGTTAGCTATTGTTGACACTGCCGTTTCAATGTTCAGTTTCTCCCTCGCTCGTCTTATATCCCGGCCTACTGGAGCTTTCCCTCAATTAACTTGTCATTTCTCACATGCCACATGCCATAACTAATTGTTTTGAATATCTGATTCACATCACTCAAAGAACACACGTGTAGGTCTACTCTTCAAGTATAAGTTTTGCTTTGGTGTTAATGTAGGTATTGCAGGTGTAACAGTGGCAGCTTTTCAGATTTTGTTTTATAGTCCGGAACCTAAGTATGGGTCTTGCAGAAACATATATATTGATACTTTGTTTAAGGCTAGCCCAGCAAAGTGGAAAGGGCCCAGGAGCCCTGGAACTAAGTTCAAGCACTAGGTTTGGCCCACAGTAGAAAAGGGGCTATTGAGAGCTAGCTAGCTAACCTAACTCTACATATATATCTACATATATATCTAGCTAGCTAGCGTTTGATAAACGAACAATAAATCTGGTAACGTCAGCTATGACAGTAAGTTAGTTTGCTTGCTAGCTAAGGTTAGCTAACTTATCAGGCATGGAGATAATGATAAAAACCTCCCAATTTGTATGACAACTACAAATATACTTAGAAAACATATGTAACAATATATTACAATGAGAATATAGAATAGAATAACTTTTATTTTCTCTTTCGGGAACTTCAGTTGTAGCCACCAGCAACAACAAAAAAGACGTAGACAGTGGGGCAGACCCACAACACACAAACAAACACACCAAATAAAGACATACCATATGAAATTAAGTGAATTAAATTGGAATACAGCCATGATTAAAAATCTCCCCCGCTGTCCCGAGATGTCCAGTGTCATTTAGCAGTCCAACACACAAACTCCGCCTTCACGACTTTGCGGTCTCTGTACTGTTGAAACTGAGCACCGAACTGCGTCAGCCTTCCCACTCGTCGCCTCACTCCTCCCCCACACCATCTTCTCCTTCCCTTCCATTGTTGCCCTTTGAAGACAGTCTGCACTGTCTGATCAGTCCCGACATCTTCAACTCCGGTGAAGAGCGATGGTAAAACTTTGCTGCTGCAGATCCAACGGAAATTCCCGAGCATATGTTGCGAATGCGTCTCCATGGTGACGACCACAAACAAAATTATCTCGGCGAGACAATTCGCCAATATCATCGAAACAAGCGGCAGGAATTCCCCCGAAAAATCTCCAGCCCACCTCCCTGCACCACAACAGACACACAGCGCATGAAAAAACAAAAGACAAAAGCCCGACACAACAAAATACATTCAAATGAACAAACACGAACACGAGACAGCTGGACTACATGTCGCCATTGCAGCGCCACGTGACGTCACACCATATAAATGGTGTGTTACACGTCATCATAGTAATCAATCATGCTCAACATTAGAAAAGTAGTAGGGCTGCTTACCGTGCTCGATAGATGGTGGAATGACGCAAAAACAGCAGGTGTATCCAGTCCATACAGTCTATGATCCAGTCATATTTATTTATGGGGCGTGGTTATCCTCATGTGACGCACTACGAGGAGAATATTCTCAACCGTTTGAAAATAGGACGATAAATTTCCAACGCTTTTTTCTCCAAAACTAAAGAACGGACATATTTAATACTTTCAGCATGTTTCTTCACTGCCCTCTTGTGCAAATAGCAGATAAAACCCTAGAAAGTGTGACCAACCACCATGTTACTCCTTTAAGACTCATTCATGATTTTTGGGCAAACTTAAAGCGAGAAAAAGCATATGAGAATCAGTTGAAACCGAAATTGGTCAAAAATAAAATTAGTTTTTGACTGATTTGATAGATCAGATTGCGACGCTTGCGTGACACCGGTCACCGGCTTGGTGAGAAAGCATGCAAGAAACGGTAAAAAAGTTTTTTATTTTTTTTATTTTATTTTGAACAAGGGTTTTGTTGTCTTGTTGTAGGTAGATAGGTAAGTTAGGTAGCTAGCTAGCTAATTAAGTTGCATTTTCCATTAAACAGTAATAATTGTTCAATTAAAAAAATAGTTAACACATTGTAATATATTTAATCGACTGCGTTTATTTATATTTTGGTTATAAAGCCGACTAAACTGATTTAATATAGGCTACAAGATGAAACTTGCATTTATATTTACATTTGTAGACCAGCGCAGGCTCAGCCGTCGCCATCTTGACAAAAAAAATGTCTCCGGTGATGTTGTGTACATCGTTTGTCCCCTACATTTTGTGGTGCATTGTGGGGGATATTGAGTGAACTATTTAGGGTGTCAAATTTTACATTTTGAATTTTGGACACCCATACCCTAAATAGTGCACTATATAGTGAATAGGGAGCGATTCCGAACACAGCCTATGTTTGAATTGCTTTACCACAGAACACACTCTAATCTTGTACTGAAAGAGTATAGTTGTAATCTTTTTCTTGTCCCATTATATTCTTCTGATCGATGGTCCTTAGAACAGTGAGAGTTTTCATTTGGGCCTGTGCTAGTTCTGAGGCTTTAACACAAAAGAGCTGCTTCCAAATAGTTTTTGTTTCCTGGCCACGATTGCGTTAGGCAAAGTGCAGAAGGGGCTCACATTGCCTCGGGCCCCCAAATCAGTAGAAGCGCCCCTGTTGGTGTCGGGTGTTAATTTCGCACCCGGGAACCCTGAAATGAGTTTAGGAGACAGTTTTTGGCTGTAGTCCTGGCCTAAGAAAATTTGCCATTTTGCAGTTTAGCTGCAGTGCAGTAAGTTTAACGTTTACAGGAAAAAACGATTGTGCACTTAAAGGCTTTGCAGCGTGTAAATGAACTGGCGTGAATCAAAGGACGCCTGGTTAGGGAGGGTAAACCGGTTCTGTGAGACGCGTGGCAGACGTTTATGATTGACGGCTCCAGATCAGTCCCGTCCCGTTTTGGGTTGTTCCTCCAGGCCAAAGCCAGACGTTATCCGGAACGTTCTCCGGGGTTGTGCTCGGAATGCAGCGTTATAGGGCCCGTCAGTAAAACACACACTGTGTGTGATCTAGAACTTCCTCCCAGCATTATAGGCCCCGTCGGTAGAACGTTCTCTCGGGCTGCGCTCGTAGTGACACATTTAGGGCCTGATTTACACCTTTAGTGTGTGCAAAACTTTTTAGCACACGCAAAACTAATAACATAACCGATGATTGGTGGAGAACAAATACCATGACCAATCATTGGTCATGTTATTGCTTTTGCATGTGCTATAAGGTTTTGCACACACTTTAAGGTCTTAGTAAATCGAGCCCATAGTCTGTTAATGTTCTCTATGCTCAGCTCTCATTAATACATTTTAAACCTGGTATTACTGTGCTCTGATTGGCTCAGTGCGGCTGTGCTCTAACACAGGCTCAGTGCGGCTGTGCTCTGATTGGCTCAGTGCTGCTGTGCTCTGATTGGCTCAGTGCGGCTGTGCTCTGATTGGCTCAGTGCGGCTGTGCTCTGATTGGCTCTGTGTGACTGTGCTCTGATTGGCTCAGTGTGACTGTGCTCTGATTGGCTCCGTGCGGCTGTGCTCTGATTGGCTCCGTGTGACTGTGCTCTGATTGGCTCAGTGTGGCTGTGCTCTGGGTGCATTACTCATTCTCTGTCTCTCTCTCTTCATCCCCTAATTTTCTCTCATTCTCTATGCGACCCCCCTTTCCTTCCCTCCCTCTCCTCTCCTTCGCTCTAATTTCTCCCCCTCGCGCTCTCTCTCTGTCTCTCTCTCTCTTCTTTCTCTCCCCCTCCTTTCTCTGTAAGAGGTGAACGAGGTCAGTCACACATGAATGGAAATCCCTGCCTGGGGGTGAGATGTGTTAGAGGGGGAAGGGAGGTCATTGGGGACGGGACTGCAGTGTGTTCCGCACCTCTCTACTACGCCGTGCCTTTCAGACAATGGCGGCTGTAAACCCCCCCCCCCCCTCGCACCGCTCCACAGCTCCACCTGCAGGCCAGGCCAGGGCAGGTGCTGACGGGTCCCCCCCCCCCCCCCCCCCCGCTCAGCAGAATGACTGAGCGCACTTCCTCGTGGGGTGTGCCCAGCCCGACCCTGCCGCTGGGAAGATTACCCCGTTATCTTTCTTTGTCTGTAACCGTTAGCTGAGAATAATTCCTCCTTCTGTGAACTCTTAGTTATTTATTACATGTGTGGCGTCCCGATTGCGTGAGAGCGTATCGGCTGCACAGAGGATTAAAAAAGCGTGTTCTGGCCAGAATTGATCGTGCACCTGCTGGAGTCCGGAGTACCCGTGGAGCCCTAAGGAAGGGCTTGGCACTAAATGAAAAACGCGCTCTTGTAAAAGGGCGTCCGTTTTAATCGGCCCCCGATTGTGGTACAGGGAGGAGAGGGGGGGCTGGGATGTTCCACTGCTTGATTTTGGGTTTCCATGGCTCCTGTGGGCCCGTTTCTGGAAGAGGTGCTTTTCGTCTGTCCTCAGCCTCAGTATAGTATAGGCCTGCTGCATCCAAGCATATCCCGGGCTTCTGATCCGGAATATTCCATAGGACTGTTACATACCAATCTTCCTGATAGCGGCTGAAGCTGGGGCACATTACACGATTTTTTAGCCCGATTTGGCAACGATTTGCGATCGGGCAGAGTCTGTGGTAGTCCAGGGAAATCCAGGCTAGTCCAGGCTAGTCGTAGCTGTAAAGTCGCAGCTGTAACCGTTATGTGTGTGGGAGTGAAAGACTATTGTCTGTCTCCTACGATCCCAGTCGGGAACGCCACGATTTTATCAAACATGTTTGATTTTATCGGGGTTAGTCTGTGTGTAATCTTGTGGTTTGCGCTGGCCAAAGACTGAAATCGCTTCGGGAATTTTCAATAACCAATGAAAAGTGAGTTTGCGACAGAGGAAGAAAGAGGTGGAAAAATATGGAAGTAAACATCAAATCCAAACGTGCGGACGGCTGAGCTGAATGTTTTCTGGAATACTAAAAATGAGGAGCGACTTGTGGATTTGTGGCAGAAACATGCGTGTGTCTGTCTGTACAATGTCAACTCTGCAAGTTACCACAACAACACTGACAAAGTTGCAAGCTGTATGGGCTCCATGGTTGTTTTGGTTTCAAAATATCGGAAAAAAAAACATTCTCGCGAGTGCAGGTCTACCAGGAGAAATCACGTTCATGCGAGAGAACTGCATCCGTCTGCGTCTATTCTCTGTCGTTTAGATTTGTGCTCCTCAAAAACAGCCGTCGTTATTTGTGTGCGACACAAGAGACTGAAAATCTGCATATGACGGTTGGTAAATGTGTGCTACTCATTTTTTTCATCGTCGCTTACGATTGGAAAAGTCGTGGTAAAGTAATTTGGCCCCAGCTTTAGAGAGACTAGAATTCCCCCAGAATTCAATCTGAAGCCTCATTGAACATGCATATGCATGGTGAGCGTGTTTAAGCATGATGCCATGCCGTTAAACATGGAGCACAGAGGATTCCCTTCCTGCTGGTTCAGTACTGTCCAGCGAGGTCAATGAGGTGTTGTCCTGTCTGCTCATGTGGAGCCACAGAAATGTATGCTAAGCTCCACCCCTCAAACCAGAATTGTAGGCTAAGCTCCACCTTCTAGACAGTGATGTAAGCTAAGCCACACCCCCTGACCAGTCATGTAGGTTAAGCCACACCCCCTGATGAGTGATGTAGGCTAAGCCACACCTAGACCAGTGATGTATGTTTAGCCCCACCCCTCAAACCAGTGATGAAGGCTAAGCCACACCTCCTAGACCAGTAATGTAGGCTAAGCCACACCCCCAGACCTTTGGTTGTCATCGTTATTCTGCTGAAAGCAGATTGACTGGCATACCCAACACACCACGCACTCATACACACACACACGCACGCACACACACACCACGCACACATGCACGCACGCACACACACACGCATGCACATCCTCACATGCGCGCGCACACACACACACACACACACACACACACACGCATGCACATCCTCACATGCACGCACACGCACACACACACACACACACACACACACACGCATGCACATCCTCACATGCACACACACACACACACACACAGACACACACACACACACACACGTACAGATGCAGATGCAGATGCAGACAGTGGGAGAGTGAGGAGACTGTATCTATCCCTGCTGATTTCAGCCAGCCCCAAACTGAGGCGTGCCCCCAGTCCTCCTCCCCGGCTGTTCCGCCCCTTCCCTGGAGAAACGGCGGGACGCAGGTGGAGTTTTTACAGCCGCAGGTGTGCGGTCTCATCGCGAGTGCTTAACCCCTGCTTGCCCTGGCTGTGTGAGAGAGAGAGAGAGAGAGAGAGAGAGGGTTTGGGTTATTTGAATCTTTGAGTTCTCCACGGTTACGTTCTGTCCTGTGTGTCCTCTTTCTGAATTCAGATTCTGTTGAAGGGAGGGAGAGGAGAGTACTGTAGAAGTGATTCTGAAACATTCCCAGGGAATGGGTGGGAATTGGGCTGGGATTAAAACTGGGACCTGCTGGGGGAGTGGGGGCGGGGGGTGCAGAGCGGGGATGCCGTTGGGGCCGTTGCCATGGCGCCAGGCTCAGGTGTGTCGGGAGAGAAGGGCGGGGGGGAACGAGGGGAAAACCGAACCCCGTCCGTGTCTCTGAAACCATGTGACCTGAGCGCTGTGCAGCTGTCTGGTGGCGCGAGCCGTGGGAACGACTTCCTCCTGGAGTCTCATTCCCGTTTACTGCCCCACTGTCGCTGCTTCCCTAGAAATCCCAGATCTCCTGATCTTCCACATGCACACCACAAGAACAACCGTTCCTGGAACACAAAATTATAGAATTAGCTTTTTCTTTTTTACATTATTTATGTTTGCGCATCCATACACTTTGATTTGAGCTAATTTTCACTTTAGTAGCTGAAATAAGTTGTTTTTTTTAAAGAATATATATTAGACAATATTTTCCTCTGTGTCCTAAAGTTTGACTGGAAATGCAATTCAGGAAAAAGAACAGTATTTTTTTACCCTGTTGTTTAGTCATCCATCCTGAGGGGGGCACTGTGGCGAAGTCTTCCTTAATGCAACCTTTTCCCAGAATCCCCAGAATCCAGCCAGCTCTGGAGGATCGGCTTTTTTCCACACAGCCCGGAGTCGCGGCCGTCTACAGTGTGAGTGTGAGTGTGCTTACCTGCTCGTTTGAGCCCAACCTAGCGCTGCTCTAAACCCTCCTCTCTAACCTCCTGATCATCCACACATACCTGCTCCTCTCCTCTGACCTCCTGATCATCCACACATACCTGCTCCTCTCCTCTGACCTCCTGATCATCCACACATGCCTGCTCCTCTCCTCTGACCTCCTGATCATCCACACATACCTGCTCCTCTCCTCTGACACCCTGATCATCCACACATACCTGCTCCTCTCCTCTGACCTCCTGATCATCCACACATACCTGCTCCTCTCCTCTGACCTCCTGATCATCCACACATACCTGCTCCTCTCCTCTGACCTCCTGATCATCCACACATGCCTGCTCCTCTCCTCTGACCTCCTGATCATCCACACATACCTGCTCCTCTCCTCTGACCTCCTGATCATCCACACATACCTGCTCCTCTCCTCTCTAACCACCTGATCATCCACACATACCTGCTCCTCTCCTCTGACCTGATCGTCCACACATACCGGCTCCTCTCCTCTCTAACCTCCTGATCATCCACATATCCCTGCTCTGCCTCCTCACCTCCTGATCATCCACTCATACTTGCTCGGCTGGTAAAGAGGCACCAGCTGCCTCGTAACTCGTAACGCTGGGGAATTTGGGTCAAGTGTTTGGGTCAGAAATGCCTTCAGGCCTCCACACTGTGACATACCTGTTCCGTGTGTGTGTGTGTGTGTGTGTGTGTGTGTGTGTGTGTGTGTGTGTGTGTGTGTGTGTGTGTGTGTGTGTGTGTGTGTGTGTGTGTGTGTGTGTGTGTGTGTGTGTGTGTGTGTGTGTGTGTGTGTGTGTGTGTGTGTGTGTGTGTGTGTACTGGGGTATGGGCTGTCTGTGTGAGAGTGCTCTTCCTCTCTGTGTGGATTGATTGATCTGGTCTGAGGTGGGATGGGGATGTGAGCAAATCACAGGTGCCCTCTCTTTCTTTCTCTCTCTGATTGATTGCTCTAGTCTAAGATGTATCAGAGCTGCCTCTCTCTCTTTCTTGCTTGCTGATTGGTTGCTCTGGTCTGATATGTCAGGGTTGCATCTCTCCCTCTCTGATTAATTGCTCTAGTCTAAGATCCGTCAGAGCTGTCTCTCTCTCTCTCTCTCTCTATCTCTCTCTCTCTCTCTCTCTCTCTCTCTCTCTCTCTCTCTCTCTCTTTCTCTCTCTCTCGCTGATTGGTTGCTCTGGTATGATATGTCAGGGTTGCATCTCTCGCTCTCTCTCTGATTGATTGCTCTGGTCTGAGATGTCAGGCCTGTCTCTCTCTCTCTCTCTCTCTCCTTCTCTCTGATTGGTTGCTCTGCTCTGTTGTGGGTGGGGCCAGGCAGGCAGGTCGGCCGGCGGGGGTTTGGGTGCGCTCTCGCTCGCCCGGCTGTGTGACTGTGGGTCTCTGTGTTATTCAGGTTCCCAGGCCCCCTGGCCCTCCCTACACAACTCACGACATCCCCAAGGGACACCCCAACCTGGCGGGCACTCCCCCTGGCCACGGCTCCTCCCCTGGCCTCTCTCAGGTATTAGTATCCACAGCTCATCTCTATCGCTACCTTAAGAGCTGGGAGTCAGACAGAGGGGTGAGTGTGTCCGCCTGATCGCCAGTCTGTCTCTCTCTATATCTACGTCTATCTCTCTCTCTCTCTCTCCCTCCCTCCCTCTTTATATCTCTCTCCCTCTCTCTCTCTGTCTCCCTCCCTCTCTCTATCTCTCTCTCTGTCTCTCCCCTCCTTTCTGCGTCTCTATCCGTGTCTGTCTGTGTCCAGCACCATGAGCCGTCACCCTCATCCCCTGCTGCATGCTGTGTGTGTGTGTTTGAGAGAGAGTGAGTGAGTGTGTGTGCGTGTGTGCATGCATGCGTGAGTGTGTGTGTCTCTGGGTGCATGCGTGTGTATACACGTGTGAATAGGTAGGTGTAAATATTAGTGTGTGTGTGTGTGTGCATGTATGGAAGCACAATAAGAGAGAGAAGGGAGATGGTAGCGGTTAGCGTTTGCTGCAGTCTGATTGATTAGCACATTAGCAGTCTCTGAGCGGGATTAAACGGCAAGCCGCTGCAGGTTTGTGTAATGCACAGTGGATAGTGCCTCTTTAATTGTAGATAGAAATGATTGGAACCTGTGATTAAGTGTAAAACTTTACTGGGGACCGTAGCTGTGATGTGTACATTTGTGTCTTGTGCTCCGCTGCACTCGTATTTGAGTTTGATGGCTGTGAAGATGCCGTGTGTGCACATTGCTTAGTGTTCGTAGCACAGCTGCTGTTGTTAAGTGTGAGTGGCGTTGGGGGTTAGATTGTATTGAGGTTTAATCTGGGCAGTGGCCCGGCTCTTCCGGAATGTGTGCATTGGTGCTGAAGTGCTTCCTGCTGTCAGTCTATAGCCCACTCCATTACTGCTGACTGTGCATTAGGGGATGTCATTACTGCGTGTGTGTGTGTTTGTTTGACTACGTGTGTGTGTGTGTGTGTGTGTGCGTGTGTGTGTGCGTGTGTGCGCGTGTGCGTGCTAACGCTGTAGGGACGGTGTGTGTGTGTGTGTGTGTGTATGTGCGTGCGTGCGTGTGTGTGCTAACGCTGTAGGGACACTGGGACAGTGTGAGTATGTGCTAACGCTGTAGTGTGTGTGTGTGTGTGTGTGTGTGTGTGCGCTAGGGCTGCACAATATTGGAAAAAAAATTACATTGTGATATCTTTTCTTTTTTTTTTGTGATATAAAATAATACAGGAATATGATAATTTCACCAGATACATGCTGCTAACGCTGTAGGGACGGTGTGTGTGTATACAGATACATGCTGCTAACGCTGTGGGGACGGTGTGTGTGTGTACAGATACATGCTGCTAACGCTGTGGGGACGGTGTGTGTGTGTATACAGATACATGCTGCTAACGCTGTGGGGACGGTGTGTGTGTATACAGATACATGCTGCTAACGCTGTGGGGACGGTGTGTGTGTATACAGATACATGCTGCTAACGCTGTGGGGACGGTGTGTGTGTATACAGATACATGCTGCTAACGCTGTGGGGACGGTGTGTGTGTATACAGATACATGCTGCTAACGCTGTGGGGACGGTGTGTGTGTATACAGATACATGCTGCTAACGCTGTGGGGACGGTGTGTGTGTATACAGATACATGCTGCTAATGCTGTGGGGACGGTGTGTGTGTGTACAGATACATGCTGCTAACGCTGTGGGGACGGTGTGTGTGTATACAGATACATGCTGCTAACGCTGTGGGGACGGTGTGTGTGTATACAGATACATGCTGCTAACGCTGTGGGGACGGTGTGTGTGTATACAGATACATGCTGCTAACGCTGTGGGGACGGTGTGTGTGTATACAGATACATGCTGCTAACGCTGTGGGGACGGTGTGTGTGTATACAGATACATGCTGCTAACGCTGTGGGGACGGTGTGTGTGTGTGTACAGATACATGCTGCTAACGCTGTGGGGACGGTGTGTGTGTATACAGATACATGCTGCTAACGCTGTGGGGACGATGTGTGTGTATACAGATACATGCTGCTAACGCTGTGGGGACGGTGTGTGTGTATACAGATACATGCTGCTAACGCTGTGGGGACGGTGTGTGTGTATACAGATACATGCTGCTAACGCTGTGGGGACGATGTGTGTGTATACAGATACATGCTGCTAACGCTGTAGGGACGATGTGTGTGTATACAGATACATGCTGCTAACGCTGTGGGGACGGTGTGTGTGTATACAGATACATGCTGCTAATGCTGTGGGGACGGAGTGTGTGTGTACAGATACATGCTGCTTTTAACTTGAATAGCTTTATTTGGAAACAATGAATCACTCGAGCAATGATTAGGGTGATTTTGGAGGAAGAAATGAGGCAGTTGTTTAATACTCTGGTTGACTCACCAAGACACCATCGTATTCAGATTATATGCCTACTCATCTATCAATCCAAGTCCATGATGCAAAATGATATTAATAATGCATGTTGCTCACCCTAAAATAAGGGGGCTCATCTGTGAATGGGTGGGAGAAAGGTGGTGTCTAGAAGGGATCCAGGAGATTACAGGAGGCTGTATATCACTGTTCTTCAGTTTAAAAACGTAAAATTAAAGCTGCAGTATCACATTAAGGAATTAAAACGAGTGACAAAATAGGTTAACATTTTTTTCCACAATTACAAACCTCTCTTAAATAACCAAAATTAGAAAGAAATTAATAAAAGGGCAACTATACACCAGTCCCCTGAGTGGTTTACAAATAAATAAAACTACTTAGTATATTAACTACTTAAAAATAAATAGTACTTGTAATAAATAACAACAGAACCACGGTTTCCTAGCAACAGTGGCAAAGATACACTGAGGGCTGGCAATCGTAGCTAAACCATTAAAGATTAAATTAAACTATTCAATCGTTTAAAACTAGTTTCTTTCTCAACAGTACCTAACAGATAAAGAATCACGTTTAAAATAGCGTATTTCTGAAGATCAAGTATGCATTCTACAAATTACAACTAATGTTGCATTTCTTTTTGCAACAAATTCTTCCTTTTCGGTGCTTGTGTCCTGTTCCTCACTCATTTTCAGGTTGTAAGCTACAATATTTCACAGACGACTGAGGCAACACTTAACTTTCGCTATTCGATAATCAGATCAACAACGATTGGTTCGCTATGCACCCAGAGCATGTGTGACTGTAGCATAAGCGCCTGTGTATCCAAGAAACCTTAAATAAGACTAAATTATGACGGACTTTCTTCTAGATTAGTCATGAAAAATGCAAACATTGTGAGTTTTCGTTTTGTATCAAACAGCGAAAAAGTTATAGCATGACGTGATTGATTTAATTTAAGGCAAAAAGAAAACATTGCGTCCTTCACTATGTCACTATTTCTCATGCGCACATTGCGTCCTTCACTATGTCACTATTGCTCATGCGCACATTGCGATGCTGAAACGATATACCACGCAGCCCTAGTGTGTGCTAACGCTGTAGGTACAGTGTGTGTGTGTGTGTGTGTGTGTGTGTGTGTGTGTGC
>JAINUF010000025.1:7070218-7072718 GCA_029718625.1 Synaphobranchus kaupii
TCTCTCTCTCTCTCTCTCTATCTCTCACTCTCTATCTCTCTCTCTCTCTATCTCTCTCTCTCTCTTTCTCTCCAGTTTGGGGCAGGTCCTCGGACGTCACACCACCAGGTGAGGCTTCTCTCTTCTCAGCCCGTCATTCTGTCTCCGTCAGTCTGGCCACGCCCCTTCTCTTTCACCTGCACGCCCCTTCTCTTTCACCTGCAGGCCCCTTCCCTTTCACCTGCAGGCTCAGTGTGCGTGCGTGCCACGCCCCTTCCCTTTCACCTGCAGGCTCAGTGTGCGTGCGTGCCACGCCCCTTCTCTTTCACCTGCAGGCTCAGTGTGCGTGTGTGCCACGCCCCTTCTCTTTCACCTGCAGGCTCAGTGTGCGTGTGTGTGTGTGATACGCTTTTAGGCTGAGTGTGATACACTGTGAGATACGCTGTTAGGCTGAGTGTGATACACTGAGATGCGCTGTTAGGCTGAGTGTGATACACTGTGAGATACGCTGTTAGGCTGAGTGTGATACACTGTGAGATACGCTGTTAGGCTGGGTGTGATACACTGTGAGATACGCTGTTAGGCTGAGTGTGATACACTGTGAGACACGCTGTTAGGCTCAGTGTGATACACTGTGAGACATGCTGTTAGGCTGAGTGTGATACACTGTGAGATACGCTGTTAGGCTGAGTGTGATACACTGTGAGACACGCTGTTAGGCTGTGTGATACACTGTGAGATACGCTGTTAGGCTGGGTGTGATACACTGTGAGACACGCTGTTAGGCTGAGTGATACACTGTGAGATACGCTGTTAGGCTGAGTGTGATACTGTGAGACATGCTGTTAGGCTGAGTGTGATACACTGTGAGATACGCTGTTAGGCTGAGTGTGATACACTGAGACATGCTGTTAGGCTGAGTGTGATACGCTGTGAGATACGCTGTTAGGCTGAGTGTGATACGCTGTGAGATGCGCTGTTAGGCTGAGTGTGATACGCTGTGAGATACGCTGTTAGGCTGGGTGTGATACACTGTGAGACATGCTGTTAGGCTGAGTGTGATACACAGTGAGACACGCTGTTAGGCTGAGTGTGATACACTGTGAGATACGCTGTTAGGCTGAGTGTGATACGCTGTGAGATACGCTGTTAGGCTGAGTGTGATACACTGTGAGATACGCTGTTAGGCTGAGTGTGATACACTGAGATACGCTGTTAGGCTGAGTGTGATACACTGTGAGATACGCTGTTAGGCGGAGTGTGATACACTGTGAGATACGCTGTTAGGCTGAGTGTGATACACTGTGAGATACGCTGTTAGGCTGAGTGTGATACACTGTGAGACACGCTGTTAGGCTGGGTGTGATACACTTTGAGACACGCTGTTTGAGACAGGCTGAGTGTGATACACTGTGAGACACGCTGTTTGAGACAGGCTGAGTGTGAGACACGCTGTTTGAGATAGGCTGAGTGTGATACACTGTGAGATACGCTGTTAGGCTGAGTGTGATACACTGTGAGATACGCTGTTAGGCTGAGTGTGATACACTGAGATACGCTGTTAGGCTGAGTGTGATACACTGTGAGATACGCTGTTAGGCGGAGTGTGATACACTGTGAGATACGCTGTTAGGCTGAGTGTGATATACTGTGAGATACGCTGTTAGGCTGAGTGTGATACACTGTGAGATACGCTGTTAGGCTGAGTGTGATACACTGAGATACGCTGTTAGGCTGAGTGTGATACACTGTGAGATACGCTGTTAGGCGGAGTGTGATACACTGTGAGATACGCTGTTAGGCTGAGTGTGATACACTGTGAGATACGCTGTTAGGCTGAGTGTGATGCACTGTGAGACACGCTGTTAGGCTGGGTGTGATACACTTTGAGACACGCTGTTTGAGACAGGCTGAGTGTGATACACTGTGAGACACGCTGTTTGAGACAGGCTGAGTGTGAGACACGCTGTTTGAGACAGGCTGAGTGTGAGATACACTGTGAGACACGCTGTTTGAGACAGGCTGAGTGTGAGATACACTGTGAGACACGCTGTTTGAGACAGGCTGAGTGTGAGATACACTGTGAGACACGCTGTTTGAGACAGGCTGAGTGTGAGATACACTGTGAGACACGCTGTTTGAGACAGGCTGAGTGTGAGATACACTGTGAGACACGCTGTTTGAGACAGGCTGAGTGTGTCTGTAGGTTGCAGCTGTTGCCGTCTCCCAGGGGAACAGCCCTGTGGGACGGGTGACGGGGCTGTTTTCTGCAGACTCACGCTGACGGGCTGCCGCTCCTCGCTCTTCCTGACACACGATACGTGTGTCACGCTCGGTCACCTCTCCTCCTCTCACTGCCCTGTTTCCGGCTGCTGGAGCTAAAAATAGTTCTTGGCCTGTTTACTGGGGAGTGTCTTCTGGCAAGGGGTTAGGGCTTAGGTGTTAGGGGAAAGTGGTTAGCGGCTGATGGGTTAGGGGAAACGGGTAAGCGGTGAGGGGTGAGGGGTTAGGGGTAAGCGGT
>JAINUF010000025.1:7077718-7167718 GCA_029718625.1 Synaphobranchus kaupii
GCCCTATGGAGCTGTGACTATGGGGCAGGGCTAGGCAGCCCTATGGAGCTGTGACTCTGGGGCAGGGCTAGGCAGCCCTATGGAGCTGTGACTCTGGGGCAGGGCTAGGCAGCCCTATGGAGCTGTGACTCTGGGGCAGGGCTAGGCAGCCCTATGGAGCTGTGACTCTGGGGCAGGGCTAGGCAGCCCTATGGAGCTGTGACTCTGGGGCAGGGCTAGGCAGCCCTATGGAGCTGTGACTCTGGGGCAGGGCTAGGCAGCCCTGGTCCTGGAGTGCCGGTGCTCTACTACGACTAACGGAACCCCGGCTGCAAGCACAGGGTGATTGACAGGCTCTGAGGAAGGCTGGAATATGCGCGGGTGCAGACGGTATCGCAGCGATGCGTTCCTGCCCACTGTCTGGCGTCGTTTCCTCCGGGCTCCTCAGTCTGCCAGACAGGCGTGGCCTGGAGTCGGGCGGCACAGGAAGTGGCCGCTGGGTTTGTGAGGAGATTAGCTCCACCCACTCAATGGTTTGCACAGGAAATGTGTGCTATGCCCCGGAGCTCTCTCCATCAATCCTACTGGCTCACAGACGCATGAATGGGTCCTTGTGTGTCGTTTGTCCGTTACCCGGCCAGCACAAAGGAAAGAAGGGCGCCGTTTGCCTTTTTCCCAGCATGCCGAATGGCTGCCCCTCTCTTATCATCTCCTTATTCTCATCAACTCTTTCTCCTCTTTCTCCCTCCCTATCATCCTCTCCCCCTCCCTCTCTCCATCCCTTTCTCTGTCCCTCCCTCTCTCTCTCGCTCCCTCCCTCCCTGTCTCTCTCCCTCCCTCTCTGTCTCTCTCTCTCTCTCTCTGTAGTTTTTCCAGAGGACTCAGATGCAGACCGTGCGTCCCAGCATTCCAAGCAGCAGCCCCTCCATCCGGCCGGGATCCCAGACGCCCACGGCCGCCGTGTACCCCCCGAACCAACCCATCATGATGACCATGACCCCCATGCCCTTCCCCTCCCCCCAGGCTGCCCAATACTACATCCCCCAGGTGAGGCCACGCCCCCATTAACCCCTCCCCCCAGGCTGCCCAATACTACATCCCCCAGGTGAGGCCACGCCCCCACTTACCCTTCCCTCAGGTGACAGTCCCGTTAGGCCACACCCCCCCCAAACCCTTTTCAAAAAACATATATAAAACATTAATACTGCGCACAGGAGTTATTTGTCTCCGTTTTTACACTAGTATGTGGGTGTGAAGTTAATCTTATCATACTGAAGTTCATGGTGCTCTAGATCAGGGGTTTTAAACCACCCAGGCTCAAAGGCATCCAGGGGACCCCCCACCCAGGCTCAAAGGCACCCTGTGGACCCCCATCATAAAAATGTTATATTTAAGAAAAGATTTTATATTAAAATCTCTGGACCCCCGGAGGTTGAACACCCAGGCTCTAGATCAGAGAATGTGCTGAATGATGACTAACTCCCCTCCCCACAGTATCGCCACAGCACCCCGCAGTATGTGGGAGCCCCCCAGCAGTATTCGGTACAGCCCCCCGGACCCAGCACCTTCTACCCCAACCCTGGACCTGCGGAATTCCCCACACCCTACGGTGAGCCTGCGTTCTGTACACACACACACACACACACACACACACACACACACACACCCTACGGTGAGCCTGCGTTCTGTACACACACACACACACACACACACACACACACACACACACACCTACGGTGAGCCTGCGTTCTGTACACACACACACACACACACCCTACGGTGAGCCTGCGTTCTGTACACACGCACACGCAAACACACGCACACTCACACACACGCACACACACACACACACACACACTCACACACACGCACACACACGCACACGCAAACACACACACACTCACACACACGCACACACACACACACACACACACACACACTCACATTATAAACACACACACACACACACACACACGCACACACACTCACATTATAAACACACACACACACACACACACACACACACATTACAAACACACGCACACACACACACACACACACACACACACACACACACGCACACATTACAAACACACACACACACATTACAAACACACGCACGCACACACACACACTCACATTATAAACACACACACACACACACACACACATTACAAACACACACACACACACACACACATTACAAACACACGCACGCGCACACACACACGCACACATTACAAACGCACGCACACACACACACACACAGGCACACATTACAAACACATTACACACACACACACACATTACAAACACACGCGCACACATGCACACATACACACACACACACCTGCATTCTGTACATATACACACACTCCCATTATACACACACACACACTCCCATTATACACACACACACACTCCCATTATACACACACACACATTACACACACACACACATTACACACACACACACATTACAAACACACGCGCGCACGCGCACACACACACACACACACCTGCATTCTGTACATATACACACACTCCCATTATACACACACACACACACACACACACACACACCCTAACTTTGTCCCCCCCCCCCCCCCCCCCCCAGCGGGACCTCCATACTATCCAGGGCAGCCTGTGTACACCCCCTCTCCCCCCATCATCGTGCCTACGCCACAGCAACCTCCACCTACCAAAAGGGAGAAGAAGACAGTGAGTGTCCCAGCATGCTTTGCAGCGAGAGCTACGCTCAGCCTCTTTTTCCTGTGGAAAAATTGTTGAAGAATCGGTTTCATCATTAAAAAAAACATTTGATTTCCTGTATATTTATACTTTGAATTGTATTAATTATGCCGCGGTTTCATTGTTATATATTTCTAGTTGATAAGGACTGTGGTGAGTCAGAGTGAGTCAGAGTGAGTCAGAGTGAGTCAGAGTGAGTCAGAGTGAGTCTGAGTGAGTCTGAGTGAGTCTGAGTGAGTCTGAGTGAGTCTGAGTGAGTCTGAGTGAGTCTGAGTCAATCAGTCAGTGATGGTTTTAAAGGTTGTTAGATTCCGGCACTTTAGGGAGATCTTTGCTTTTCTGTCATTGTCCTCCCAGATCCGTATCCGAGACCCCAACCAGGGCGGCAGGGACATCACCGAGGAGATCATGTCGGGTGGGGGCAGCGGGAGCCGGAATCCAACCCCCCCAGTCGGCCGGCCGTTCTCCACCCCAACTCCGCCGCAGGTGAGCGTCGGGCTCGGGTTACACCCAGAGCGTCGCCCCGCCACGCCCCTCTCTCCCGTTACACCCCGCCTGCCCCTCTCCCGTTACACAGAAAAAAAAGCCGCAGGGCGGCACACCCTCAGAAACACACTTGTCGCGTGTCGCACGCCGAGTCAGGATCCGCTCCTCGCCCTGTGGCCTGGTGCTCAGCCGGGTCGTCCGTCGCCGTCGCCGTCCTGCACGTCTTCATCCATAAATGTCAATATCTGTCATACATTTCTCATGAATAAGTTCACCCCTGAAATGGTGACCTTGGTTTCCTCTGGTACTGCCAGAGTACAGAGCTCTTTGTTCCTCTTTCCAAATGGAGAATCCAGAGCGACTGACAGGGTACTGACTGAGGTCCAGAGCGACTGACAGGGTACTGACTGAGGTACATGCGCTCAGTACAGTGTGTGCTGCACCTGTCATCATATCAGTCTCTGAAAATACTCTATTTAGGCCCCAACTGGCAAAATATACTCTTTTTAACTTTGGCCTGTATTCAATCAACATTTGTCCTAAACACAAGTATTGCACCAATTCTTCACAAACTCAGTTTGATGTGTTAGTTTCAGTGATATTTAAAACCGCTAATGCCAATTCTTGCTCTTAAACCTTGGTCAAACTTGAGGACAAATGTTGATTGAATCCCAGCCTGTGTGTCAGACCTCAGGGCGATTGGCTGCACTGTTGCTGTACGATCACCAATAAGAAGGCAGGCGAGTCTGGAGCAGATAGGTTCTCATTTCTCCTGTGCGATTCCCTAAAATCTCTCTGCTCTGTGGAACCTCAAACGGAGACTCGGAGATCAGACTGAGTCCTGTCTGAGGGTTCGAGCCCTTAAAACATGCCTGTGCCACGTTCAGCCTTCCGGCGCCTTCTATTAAAACCATATGCCTGAAAGGGACAGCCTTTGGTGATTCAGTGTAGAAGAAAGAGCTCTGTATGTGAAACACATTTACCGTCTGTCTGCCTCGCAAGTGTTTGTCTTGTTTGTGTATCTGATCAGTTCCTTCTACAAAGACCCCGAGCTTGCAGCTACGCAAAACGTTTAGTGGAAAAAAAGAATATTAAAGAAAAAAAGAAAAACAACTTCCTGTAAACTGGAATTTTTATTATAATAATAATGGGATTTTCAGGCCTATTTTGTAGTTTTTTCTTCCTATCTTACTGTACCAGTAGAAAACCAGAAATTGAAGTCTATAAAACTACACGTCCCAGCTAACCCTGGGTGTTTGTACAAACTCACTTTTAGGCATATTGTAATAAGCAGGAGTCAAAACAGGAAGTTCTCTTCATTTGTTTGATGAAAGTTCAAAGGAGCTTTTGGCAAAAGTCCCTCCTACAGATTCATTAGTCACAGGGAAAGTAGTGTTCAGTAGTCATAAGGCTGAAACGTCCCTGATACAGATTCATTAGTCACAGGGAAAGTAGTGTTCAGTAGTCATAAGGCTGAAACGTCCTGCTACAGATTCATTAGTCACAGGGAAAGTAGTGTTCAGTAGTCATAAGGCTGAAAGGTCCCTGCTACAGATTCATTAGTCACAGGGGAGTAGTGTTCAGTAGTCATAAGGCTGAAACGTCCCTGCTACAGATTCATTAGTCACAAAGAAGTAGTGTTCAGTAGTCATAAGGCTGAAACGTCCCTGCTACAGATTCATTAGTCACAGGGAAGTAGTGTTCAGTAGTCATAAGGCTGAAACGTCCCTGCTACAGATTCATTAGTCACAGGGACGTAGTGTTCAGTAGTCATAATGCTGAAACGTCCCTGCTACAGATTCATTAGTCACAGGGACGTAGTGTTCAGTAGTCATAATGCTGAAAAGTCGCTGGCTTTCTAATGACAGTTGAGTAATTCTGCATCAGCCTCACGCCGGCCTGAGAAACGAAACCGTCGACTCTCGCTGCCTCTCACTCTCCATTTTCTCTCGCACTTTATCGATTAAAGTGCCTTAAAACTTAAAAGCTTCTTTTACGTTTGCATTTAGGAGTACGCTGTGTAATTTTGCATTGATTTCACATTTCTAGTTTTTGACTTATGAGAAACTCAACTGTAAATTGGCCTTAATGGCTGTGGGTTCAATTCCCAGCTGAGGCGCTGGAGCTAAAAGGACTCAACCTGACCTGCTTCAGTAAATATCCAGCTGTATAAATGAAATGTATGTAAAGGATGTAATCTGTGGATAAGAGCTGTCTGATAAATGTCTAAAATATAATATAAATCAATGGGAACGGTGCCGTTGGCATAGTTTTACCTTGTGATGCACCTAATTAACAGACAGTGAACAGGGCTGTATTTTGGCTTTGGTACAATATTGGTTCTGTGAAGTGTTTTAAAATGGAGCTTCACTCATTAAACTAATTAGATATCTGTACAGTGTTCGTAAAAGAGTGATTGTATGTTCTACACAAAGAGCTGCTCTCTCTCCACGTTCAGTCAGGACCGTAGCCATCTCCAAATTTTAGATGAGGTCGAAGATCCAAACCTTGGGGGGGGGGGGCAATTCTCCTCCTCCAGAAAAAAATGAGGCTATTTAAAACCAATTTCCTCTATTTCCACAATGCGTTTCATGATGTAGTTTCAGTTTCACAGGGAAAAATTACCGAGGTCTGGGCCTTGGTGAGAAGCACTGCTTCAAATACACTACTTTACAACATTAGCTGGCTACCTACAACTCTTACTATAATTATTATGTCAATAATATGACGTTACCTTAAGTGTTATCCTTTAAATGGGTTCATTGCTCTCATAAATTCCAAGGGAAATGTTTTTGGTTTCCCAGAGTTCTAGAAAAACGTATCTTTGTAATTAAACATTGTGTGTGTCTGGCGGTCCCTTGTTCTTTGTTAGCGTTAGCACGTTAGCGAGCTGTTGGCTTGTGTTGATGATGAGTATTCTCTGTTTGGCTGTGTAGCCGTAGCACTCAGGATAAGTGTGAATTATTGCAGTGTTAGCGCGTTTCAGCGGCCACACCACTGCGATAGGGTTTGTACAGGGAACCCTCACTGTTAGTGTTCATCTTTCTTTCTCTCTCTCTGTTAAGACTGTTCATCTCTCTCTCTTTCAGTGTTAAGTGTTCATCTCTCTCTCTCTGTTAATAGTGTTCATCTCTCTCCTCCACTCTGATTTCTGTTCATCATTTCATAATTTCTTTAATCCCCATCTTTTGTTTGCTTCTTCTGCTCTGTGTGCCTTCACTATCTTTCCCTCTCTCCCTCCCTAACCTCCTCCCCTCCCTCTATCCCTCCCTCCCTCTCTCCCTCCCTAACCTCCTCCCCTCCCTCTCTCTCTTTCTCACTTCTCTATTATGCTGTGCACTCCCCATTTTTTTCTGCTCATTTCACTCCTATTTGTTTGTGTGTGTGTGTGTGTGTGTGCGTATGTGTATGTACTCGTGTGTGTGTGCACGTTTGTGTGTATATATTTGTGTATTTTTATGTGTGTGTGTGCGTGTGTGTGCATTTTTCACGCTGCTAGTTTTTATGTCCGCACCCTCATCATCCTCACATTTTCTACCTCAAATCCCAGCAGCTGGGTGGCCACGCCCCGGATCATGGCCCGGTTGGGTACAGTGTGGACAGCGCCCCCCACCCCTCCGCCACCGCCGTCGACTTGAAAGCAGGTGTGACATCACCGCGCCTCTCTCTCACTCCGCAACCCTGGGCGTCCCGGCAGTGTGTTACTCACTGGCTCAGGCCCACAGTCTTTCACAATCTTTCCCATTTCCTGTTTTCCCGTAAAACATCCCTGTAAAAAGCACAAATAAAACTTCACTCAATAAGCTGTGAGAGAGAGGCTGGGGTGTGTGAGAGAGTTTAAGGTTGGGGTGTGTGTGTGTGTGTGTGTGAGTAGAGTGTGTCTGTGTGTGTGTGAGAGAGGGAGAGTTTGAGGTTGGAGTGTGTGTGTGTGTGTGTGTGTGTGTGTGTGTGTGTGTGAGAGAGAGTTTAAGGTTGGGGTGTGTGTGTGTGAGAGAGACAGTTTAAGGTTGGGGGTGTGTGTATCTGTCGGGCTGTGGCACTCTCCTCTCCTTTCAGATGAGAAGCCAAAGCAGGACCCTGCCCCCCCGCTAAAGCCTCCCTCCCCAGGACTGCAGCCACTCGACCCCCCAGCGGAGAAGAGCGACCCGCCCCCCCCAGTGAAACCGCCAGAGCCACCATTCTCAGCCGCCACAGCACCCCCCAATACGGGGCCAGCCCCTGCTCCCTCTGCCAGCCCCGGCAAGCCCACAGCCCCAGTGGAGCCTGCGGAACCTGTCCCCCTCCCCAAAGATGAGCCTAAGCCGACCCCCCTGATCCCGACCCCGCCCCTGCCGCAGAGCATAGAGTGCGAGAGGCCCCCCGTAGAGCTGACCCACGAGCCCTCTGCCCCCCCCGTCCCCCCCCGGGCCCGCTTCTCAAGGCTGTCAACGGGCTCACCGACAAGGAGGCGGCTTCGCTCAGCTGCGAGCTGGAAGCCCCGCCCACAGAGTCCATCCGGCCGTCCTCCCCGCCCCCGAGCCAGCCTCTGGCTCCTCCCCCTGGCGCCCCCAGCATCGACGCCCTGGAGGCCGTCTCCAGAGAGGCGCGGGCAGAGAGCGCCCCGGCGCCCCCCGAGGTCATCTCCGCCTTCTCCGCCGTGCCGGTCGTCTCCCTGCCCTCTGCCTCCCTCCTCTCGACCCCGGCCTTCGCCGCCACTTCTGCCACTGCCTCCGCTGCTGTTCTGGCTCCGCCCCCTGGCCTCACGTTGCCCCCGCAGGGAGTTTCTGCCCTTGGCGTGGTCCAGGCACGGAGGCACTCCCTCGGCACAGAGTCTAAAGACGACCCGCCTAGAGCAGGAGGAGAAGCAGAGGTGGTCCCGGACAGAACCGGCGACCCACAGCCACTCTCCAATCCCAGCCCGGTTTTAGGTAAGACCCCCACACGACTGTGTACACCACATTTCTCATGGGAGTTAATAATCTTGTCCATCCTCAGAATCAGAAATCAGAATCAGCTTTATTGGCCAAGTATGTGAACACATACAAAGAATTTGACTCCGGTTTTACATTGCTCTCAATATACTTGCCCAGAATAGACATACAGCTAAGAACAAGGACAACGAAGCTGAACAAAGCAAAGGAATCCTGTTACTCATCTTCACTTTGTTAAATTTCTTTCTTTGCAGTTCAAGCTGCTTCAACTGCACCAAAGACCTGGAAGAAGCCAAAAGACGTGAGCCCAGTGGGGGAGGCCCCGACCGAGGAGAGACAGGTGAACTGAACAGGAACCGTGTGCGAACAGTGCACGGTCCGCCAAACCAACCCTGCGCTTCCGCAGTTAGTGCATTCAGCCTGTCGTGTGTTGCAGCAGGCATATGAGATGGTATACGCTGTAATGGGGGAAAAATTTGTCCAGGAATCTGTTTGATGGCATCCTTAGATGAAGGGCATCTCTGGTGTAGGAAATGTGAGCCGTGATTATTTTGCTGTCCATCTTAATTAGGGACAGTGGGCTGTAACTTCATTCTCTCGCTACAGGAAGCGTTGTTGGGGGAGGAGTGCGGGGACAAACCCCACCCCCACCCCCGCGAGCCGGAGCACCGGAGCACCCCCTCCCCGAGCCCAGAGGAGAGCCAGGACCCCCCCCTACCGGAGGAGAACGGGGAACAAGAGGCGGAGCCTCTGAGGAACGGAGCCGAAAACGCCTCCGAGACGGAGAGCAGTGACAGTGGTGTCACCCCCGGCGAGAGCTCTGCGGTCCAGCCCAATGATGTCTTCCAAGAAGGTAAGGAGCCTTTTGAGCCCCGCCACATACCGTCCCAAGCCTCTAACCACATGGCCATCAGTGTCCCGCCGGTCTTATCCAGAGCGACTTAGGCCAGATCCCGAAATTCCGTTTAGCTTAGGCTATTTGTGATTCAGACATTTGACTTATCCGCTGTTTTAAGAGTCTCTCGAGTACTTGCGCGACATTACACGCACGGGGTGGAGATTTGGTGAAAAGGAGGCGTGTCTGCAAGATACACGTATTCAGAGTGCATGTTCTTAATTACCAATAATATTGGTCTTATTTTCCTTTGCAGAGCCTACTTACAATTACCAAAGAGCTGTCATAAATACAAAAATATGTAAAAGTAGGCTATGATTGACCTTCTGGTATATCATACCAGACCAATATTAGATGGATTAATTGATAGACAGTGTCTGGATCATATTCGCTTTGACAGAGAGGCGATTTGCGTCAGCACTGCTTCTCCAAAATGATGAAGTTGAAGATGTTGCATATAGGCTATTGTGTTCAACCACCGTAGGCTACGTGACTTTAAATCGTTAAAAAAAGATTCAATTTTTTACCCATCACGCAAGAGCAATTACGATGCGCAAAGGTAGGTTATTAAAGGCAATGTCACTGACACAGTGAAAATGTATACCCCCACACACATTTTTTTAGTAGAAAGCTGGCAACCCAGGGGGCAGGTACAAGAAACAGGTCATTAGAATATCGTGCCCTGTGCTGCCCACATTATGAGAAACGCATTTAGAATACGGCGTATCTCATCCCGCGTTAAATCCGCGCAGGAGAGGCACTTAAGCGCATGACTTAAGTTGACCATCTCTGAATCCGGCCCAACGTGCATCCATCATAATAAACTAGATCTGATGTCATACCCGCAAAGCAACTTCAGTGTCGTCTTTGATGGTTTCCAGAGCAACATGCCATTATATGGATTAATAATAAAAGCACTTTTAAGGCATGAACCAGTGGTAAACTGATCATTGAGAAGGACGATTGGGTTACGGTTAGAAGAAGGATGGGAAAGTTTATGTGCGGTGAGCAGCTCTGCTCAGTTCCTTTCCAGTTCATCTTCTGAGGTGCTCCCCTCTCTCTCTCTCCCTCCCTCCCCCCTCCCTCTCTCCCTCCCTCCCCCCCTCCCTCTCTCTCTCCCCCTCCCTCCCCCCTCCCTCTCTCTCTCCCTCCCTCTCTCAGAGCCTGTAGAGACTGATGGGAAGAAACAGTATAACAGAGACTTCCTGTTGAGCTTCCAGTTCATGCCGGCCTGTGTGCAGAAGCCAGACGGCCTGCCCCCCATCGCTGACGTGGTGCTAGACAAGGTGTGTTACACCTGCAGCCCTGCCACTCTAAGGCTTATTTTACACCTGAACACAATCATCCTCGATAACCGCTCTAAGGCTTATTTTACATCTGTTTACGATGAGACTGATAACCGCTCTAAGGCTTATTTTACATCTGTTTACGATGAGACTGATAGCCACTCTCTAGTTCCCTCTCATAGCCAATGGGGCGGTCACACTTGCAGAAAATTGTGCGAATATTTGCTTCACGTTTCACTTTTTGCAGCGATACAGGATATGATGCCATAGTTTGGACAAAGAGTTCGGGCGAGTGGTAGCCATTTTTCCGATACCACTCTGCTGCTAAATTAAACTACATTTTCTTTGACGAGTTTAAATTAGTTTCTAGGAACAGTTAACGAACATTTCTGTAGATGTTTAAAAGTTAACTCACGATTCCAGCTAATAGTTTTTTTTCATAGATAGAATTTGCGTATCACAGTCGAATGGTAGCTAGGTGGCTAGCTGCCATTCGGCTGTGATACATTGAATGCTAACGTTAGTTAGGAATTAACTGTTCTCAGCTAGTATCGTCAGCTAACTTTAAAACCGCTAATTAACGTTACAGAAATGTAATCAAGTCCCATTTGGCAGCTGACTGCAAACCAAGCTGCATCTGTTTTATTTTGTTTCTGTAGTCGTGTAGTTATTGTGTTATTGTACAGCACCGAATGCTGGGACACAGCCACAATGAGTGACGTCCTCCATTTAAAATTTTGGCGAGGTATTAAAAGAAGCATTTCTATTAGCTCGTACCAGAGATTTTCTGCAGGGTGTCTGCTGATACTGCAAATTCGCGGGTCAAAGTTGAACATAGTTGAACTTTGACCCGAGGCGAATTGCAAATTTGCCAGAGATCCTGCGAATTTGCTTCGCAGCCGGAAATTATGCCGTTTATTTGCCCTTCGCACGGTTTCGAATGGAAGTGAATGGTAGGTGAAGCAAATATTTACACAATTTTCTGCAAGTGTGACGCACCATAAGGCTTATTTTACAGCTGATCACAGTCATCCCCGCTGTACAGGACCCATCAGGGCTGTTTGGCATAGTGGACTGATTCTCCCCCCCTCCACCCCACCCTGCAGATTAACCAAAACAAGTTGCCGATGCGGTCGGTGGACTCGCGGGTGATTTCTCGAGGCCCTGACTTCACTCCCGCTTTCGCTGACTTCGGCCGACAGAGTTCAGGAGGCAGAGGAGCACCGGTGAGTCTCTGACAATTCAATCTCTCTCTCGCTCCATCTCTCCATCTCTCTCTCGCTCCATCTCTCTACCTCACTCTCACTCTCTCCATCTCTCTCTCTCTCCATCTCTCTCTCGCTCCATCTCTCTACCTCACTCTCACTCTCTCTCTCTCTCTCTCTCCATCTCTCTCTCTCTCGCTCCATCTCACTCTCTCTCTCTCGCTCCATCTCCATCTCTCTCTCTCTCGCTCCATCTCTCCATCTCTCTATCTCTCTCGCTCCATCTCACTTTCACTCTCTCTCTCTCTCTCGCTCCATCTCTCCATCTCTCTCTCTCTCGCTCCATCTCTCTCTCGCTCCATCTCTCTATCTCTCTCTCGCTCCATCTCTCCATCTCTATCTCTCTCTCGCTCCATCTCTCCATCTCTCTATCTCTCTCGCTCCATCTCACTCTCACTCTCTCTCTCTCTCTCTCCATCTCTCTCTCTCGCTCCATCTCTCTACCTCACTCTCACTCTCTCTCTCTCTCTCCATCTCTCTCTCTCATTCTGTCTCTCTTTCTATCTCTCTGTCTCTCACTCACTCTCCATCTCTCTATCTCTCTCTCGCTCCATCTCTCCATCTCTCTATCTCTCTCTCGCTCCATCTCACTCTCACTCTCTCTCTCTCTCCATCTCTCTATCTCTCTCTCGCTCCATCTCTCTATCTCACTCTGACTCTCTCACTCTCTCTCCATCTCTCTCTCTCTCATTCTGTCTCTCTTTCTATCTCTCTGTCTCTCACTCACTCTCTATCTCTCTGTCTCTCACTCTCACTCTCGGTCTCTCTCTCTCTCTCTCTCTCTCTCACTGTCAATTTCAAGGTGCATGACAAACTGTGTTGCCAAAGCAAATGTTACAAACAACAAATAATAATAATAATAATAACAAACAATAATAATAATGATAATAATAATAACAATAAAAACAATATTCAATAAATACAAATTAATTCAACAACCTATTAAATACACAAACGTCTTAACTGCAGGTGTTGCCAGTTATCCTGTTCCTGTGTAGATGACAGGTTGCTACATATGAAGCAGCTAGTGGGGCTGTGTGTCCTTCACCCAGTAGAATGGGAAGTTTTTCTTGGTCTGGAAGTGTGGCAAAATTTGGAAGTATTGTCTCTCTCTTTCTCTCACTCTCGGTCTCTCTATCTCTCTGTCTCTCTCTCCCTCCTCCCCCCTCTCTCTGAGTGGTCAACTCAATGCACAATATGAATGAGTGACACCTTTGTCTGTTGCCCCCCCCCAGCTGATAAACGTGGGGCTCCGGAGGCCACCGCCTCGTAAGATCATCATGAACATTTCGGTGAACGACGAGGTGCAGCTGAAGAAGGCGGAGAACGCCTGGAAGCCCGGGATGAAGAGGGAGGGCGTGGCCGACGCCCCCGATACGAACAGGACCCAGGTGGGCTTACATAGCTCACGCTAATTAGCCTTTCTGCTAATATCCCAAAATGCACTGCTGTTCTTTATTGGTGTAAAATATTTACTTGAAAATGTTTCAAATTTCAAAACGGTTGTTGTTTGTGATTAAGTTGTTCAATGCTTATTACTTTTTGGTCTTATTCACTTATGCAATAATTTTATAGTACAATACCTGAAAATAATTTATTGATGTAAGAAGACACTTGAGGGGTGGTGTAAAAAGCTTTAACATTGACCAAGAGAAAAGATGTGTTGCGTCGCCTGACAGGAAGTGCCCTCTGCTTATTGGTTGGTGCTCTCTCTCCCAGGATTTGTTCCGGAAGGTGCGCAGTATTCTGAACAAGCTGACACCGCAGATGTTCAACCAGCTGATGAAGCAGGTTACTGACCTGACCATCGACACAGAGGAGAGGCTGAAGGGTGTCATCGACCTGGTCTTCGAGAAGGCCATCGACGAGCCCGGCTTCTCCGTCGCCTATGGCAACATGTGCCGCTGCCTGGCCACGGTGAGCTCCGCACCTTTCCCGCCCAATCACAAAGCATTTCTGCTTGTTTTTCGGGACATGTGATTGGCTCGTTTATACTAGTGCAGAGGTTTCAGTTTAATCAGCAGAACAAGATACTATAACTGCAAGTGCAGAGACTACACCACTGGAAACAGTGATTATTATCTGAGTTTAATTAACTGTATAGCTACAAAGAGGATGCATGCACCACACATACACACACACCCAAACACACTCACACACGGATACATACACACAGACAGAGACGAACGCAAAAAACACACGCACGCACACGCACACACACACACAGACACACACACTGCTCACAGTTTATCTGACTGACTCCGCAGCTGAAGGTGCCGATGGCAGATAAGCCCAACAGCACAGTGAACTTCCGTAAGCTCCTGCTCAACCGCTGTCAGAAGGAGTTTGAGCGGGACAAAGTGGATGACGACGTGTTCGAGAGGAAACAGAAAGAGCTGGAGTCAGCCGCCTCTGTAAGAGCCCTCCGTACTGTACCCATCCCTAATAACGTCCTGTTCCCTCCCTAATAACGTCCTGTTCCCCCCCTAATAACATCCTGTTCCCTCCCTAATAACATCCTGTTCCCCCCCAATAACATCCTGTTCCGCCCCAATAATGCCCTGTTCCCTCCCTAATAACGTCCTGTACCCATCCCTAATAACGCCCTGTTCCCTCCCTAATAACGCCCTGTTCCCTCCCTAATAACGTCCTGTTCCCTCCCTAATAACATCCTGTTCCCTCCCTAATAACATCCTGTTCCCCCCCTAATAACATCCTGTTCCCCCATAATAACACCCTGTTCCCTCCCTAATAACGTCCTGTTCCCTCCCTAATAACGTCCTGTTCCCTCCCTAATAACATCCTGTTCCCCCCCTAATAACATCCTGTTCCCCCATAATAACACCCTGTTCCCTCCCTAATAACGTCCTGTTCCCTCCCTAATAACGTCCTGTTCCCCCCCTAATAACATCCTGTTCCCCCCTAATAATGCCCTGTTCCCCCATAATAACACCCTGTTCCCTCCCTAATAACATCCTGTTCCCCCCCTAATAACATCCTGTTCCCCCCTAATAATGCCCTGTTCCCTCCCTAATAACGTCCTGTTCCCTCCCTAATAACGTCCTGTTCCCTCCCTAATAACGTCCTGTTCCCTCCCTAATAACATCCTGTTCCCCCCCTAATAACATCCTGTTCCCCCATAATAACACCCTGTTCCCCCCTAATAATGCCCTGTTCCCTCCCTAATAACGCCCTGTTCCCTCCCTAATAACATCCTGTTCCCTCCCTAATAACATCCTGTTCCCCCCCTAATAACGCCCTGTTCCCTCCCTAATAACATCCTGTTCCCCCCCTAATAACATCCTGTTCCCCCATAATAACACCCTGTTCCCCCCTAATAATGCCCTGTTCCCTCCCTAATAACGCCCTGTTCTCTCCCTAATAACATCCTGTTCCCTCCCTAATAACATCATGTTCCCTCCCTAATAACGCCCTGTTCCCTCCATAATAACATCCTGTTCCCCCCCTAATAACGCCCTGTTCTCTCCCGTTCCCTCCCTAATAACGCCCTGTTCCCTCCCTAATAACGCCCTGTTCCCTCCCTAATAACGCCCTGTTCCCTCCCTAATAACATCCTGTTCTCCCCATAATAATGCTCTGTTCCCTCCATAATAACGTCCTGTTCCCTCCCTAATAACGTCCTGTTCCCCAATAACGCCTGTACCCCTGTCCCCCAGTCCACCGAGCGGGAGCATCTGCAGGAGGAGCTGGAGGAGGCGAAGGATAAGGCCCGCCGTCGCTCCATAGGAAACATAAAGTTCATCGGCGAGCTGTTCAAGCTGAAGATGCTGACAGAGGCCATTATGCACGACTGCGTGGTGAAGCTGCTCAAGAACCACGATCAAGAGTCCCTGGAGTGCCTCTGCCGTCTGCTCACCACCATCGGCAAGGACCTGGACTTCGAGAAGGCCAAGGTGAGCCCGCACCGTCAGCCAATCACTGAGAGAGTAGGGGTCATGTGACCTGACTCTCAGCCAATCACAGAGAGGAGGGTCAGGTGACCTGGCTGTGAGCCAATCAGTGAGTGAGGGGTCGTCACACTGGGTTAATCACCCTGGGTAACTACAGACCTAATTCTGCTATAATTCTGCTGCTCCCCCTCCCTCAGAAAAGCAGCGATTGAGCTCCATCTCAGTGGCTTGGTGCTAGAAGCTAACATCTCTAAACACAGAAAGTGTAGAATGTGGAAAGCTTATAGAAAGGGACTGTTTGAAGGTTGGGAAGCTGGCAGCTCTCTCCTTTATAAAACAATACTGCAGTCATTGAGAAATCTCCAGAGCTGTGGGGATGGGTTTGGCTCCAGTCTGAAGGCTAGCTTTGCATATATATTGGCTCAAATACTGACAAGTTTTAGAGTGGCCATGAGAAAGTGTCTAAGATAACATTTTTGAAATTCTTTTTCACTCTAATAATAATGTGAATTGCTCACTAACTTGCATACGGTAAAGTACAGAAAAGAAATATGGTATTCCTGGAAATTCTGCTGGAAAACAAAGAACACCAAGTCAGAATGTCATGTGTGTGTGTGTGTGTGTGTGTGTGTGTGTGTGTGTGTGTGTGTGTGTGTGTGTGTGTGTGTGTGTGTGTGTGTGTGTGTGTGTGTGTGTGTGTGTGTGTGTGTGTGTGTGTGTGTGTGTGATGATTTCCAGCTGTGCTTACTGGAGGCTGCCTGTCGCGCTCTCTCTCCATCTTCCCATTTTCACCTCCCTCCCTCATTTTTTTAACCTTTTTCACCTTCATTTTTTCTTTCCCTCTTTCTTGCTGTATTCTTTCCCTCTTTCTCTCTCCAACTCTGTCTATCCTGCTCTCTCTCTCTCTCTCTCTCTCTCTCTCTCTCTCTCTCTTTCTCTCTGCCATCATTACTATGCAATAGGCTGTTCCCAGCTGGTCGCTCTCCCCCTCTGTCTGTATGGGTTATTTTAAAAAACCATGGAACATGTCAACGTCCTCTCGCGTGACATGGGCCATGCGTTTAAATAAGTACTATGATAATGAGCATTATAGTTCTGTAATGTGACATGGGCCATGCGTTTAAATAAGTACTATGATAATGAGCATTATAGTTCTGTAATGTGACATGGGCCATATGCAAAGCTGCTCTCTCTCCTCAGTGCTTAGCGTCTGAAAGCTCTGTCTCTCTCTCGCTCTCTCTCTCCTCAGCGCTTAGCGTCTGAAAGCTCTCTCTCTCTCTCTCTCTCTCTCTCTCTCTCTCTCACACTCCTCGGCTCTTGAAAGCTCTGTGGCACAGATGATCTCATTAACCAGCTGTGTGTGACATCTGTACCCGTGTCCCATAGGCCGCATATATGTGCGCATGAACCAATCACAGCACACACATTTTCCCACACTTTCCTTGACCTCTTGTCACCAGTCTGCAGCAAATTATGCTTTATGACCCACTGAGGAGGAGGTGGGGTCAGAGGTCGTGGGTGACCTCATGCAGGTCTGTGATGGTGCGCTAGGTTCTGAGACGCATCTCTGGCCCGTGGGGGCCGTCTGAAGGCACGTTATTAACCCTGCGCCCCTCTCTCTCTCTCTCTCTCTCTCTCTCTCTCTCACACAGCCCCGTATGGATCAGTACTTCAACCAGATGGAGAAAATCGTCAAGGAAAGGAAGACGTCATCACGGATACGCTTCATGCTACAGGACGTGATCGACTTGAGACTGGTGAGTGACGGCACGCGGTGGCGGGGGGCGGAGCTTGAGGGGATTGGATGATGTTAGTGAGAGGCGATTCCTCTATCGCGACCCCGAACATTTAGCGTGTGAATATCTGTGCGTCTGCACACGCTGGTCCCCACACTGTCCTTTCCGCTACCGTTGCGCTCACTCCCTCTCCTGCTGTGTGTGTGTGTATTGTGTGTGTGTGCGCGTGTGTGTGCGTGTGTGCGTGTGTGCGTGTGCGCACGTGCCGTTCCCCACTCAGCCCTTTCCTCTATCCTTATACTCACAAAACACTGAAAATTCAGCTCCATGACGTACCCCACTCTCAGAACATGATTGGCTAGGGAATCGCTGAGTTTCAGTCACCTGACCTCATTGTCCAATCACAGCTCCTCTGGGCACCTGTAGTCTTGCTGAGGCAGCAGCGGTAAGCGGGGCCATGTAGCTTTGCGCAGAGCTGCTGAGAGGAAGCAGCGGTACGGTACGGCGGTTTTGGCGGAAGTTGGTTGAAGGAACTGCCTGACCGAAACAACGGGGCATTCCAAACCGCCAAAATACTAAAGAAAAATTAGCGGGGGAAAAATGAGGTGTTAAAAAAGACTTTTTTTTTTGTCTGAAATACTCCAGTGATATATTTGTGCTTTCTCCCATCAGTTCAGTTATATAATCATTGACCTACTTTTTAAACTTTTTTTCAGATGCTTTTTCCTTCTGTGCATCTCCATTTCACTCTGTAACTCTACTGAATTCCTATTGCCATTTTTATTGTTTCTTTTTCCTTTTCTACCTGATTCACTATTTTTCTCTTCCCTGTCCATCACATTGTGGGACAAGCACCAACTGAAAGGGAGTTGTACCCAAAAACTGTCTTTATTTCTGTATAAATGAAATGTGTTGAATAATAAAATATCCTCTAAGTACTGAACCGACAGGACTAGACAGTGGCTTAAGGACTAGTCTTGTGCCATCGTGTGCAAGGCAGCATCGTCCCATCGAGCCCTCTAGCCATCACCGATGGTCGATTCTATCGAGGGGTGCGCGGGGGTGGGGGCGGGGGCGGGGCTATTGAACAGCGGGTCTTTTGCTTACTTATATGGCATACCATTGCGAATTGTATTCACTATTTTGTCCAAATATAATAAAGAATAATATACAACATATTTCACGTCTATTCTAGATTAGCTAGTAGAGGCTATTTAACTCACCTGGCCGCTGTCCAACGAGACAGTCAGCATCACGGTCAGCGCTCAGGAGCTATAGTTTCCCTAAGCCTTTCTGTGCCCTCGTCTGTTTTATAGCAATTCGTTTCATTTTACTCATTTCATTTCATTTTGTGAAGAAGCTAGATGAGCAGTCATCACATTCATTATCATTTTTGTCTTGTAGTGAGCGATTCACAAGATCCCCTTTATGCCGCGTGCCATCCCGCACAGTCTATCTCCATCTGCACGTAACTTCTCTCACTTAGCACTATCGGGTTAGACCTTTTTAACTAACCTAATGTAATCAAAAATACATCATTTACCCTGAAACTAATTATTTTTATTGATAATCAGAAATTTTTTATAGCCTAAACCTATAAAATAAAGAGACAACAAGACCTATAGGCTTACGTTTGACTGAAGATTTTTCTTCGTTATAGGGGACTTTTTTCACTGATGAAATGGTTAGGCTAGGCTATATTACATTGTAAATTACATTATTTACTATTCTACATAAACCTGTTGAATCAATTTGAGATTATAGCAACTCCTAAATCGTTTCAATGTTTCGCTTCAGTGACGTAGACGTTCCGTGTATCAATATAGGAATATAGCGGCCACCTTTTCATCCAAGTTTATTTCTCTGATCACATCTTTCATTAGTCTACAGTCAGATTGTACAATATTAGGCTGTATTTGTTTCCATGCCCCGAGTCCGACACCGGTAAGCTTGTTGTGCTGTTAGAATAAAAAGGCTGTTGAGGGATATATGGCTACAGCTCACCACTCCGTAGCCTAAGCCTACACTCCGTTCTAGACTGAACAATAGTTTATCAATAGCACTATTGAATACGAAATATAATTTCTTTAATTAGGCCTGAATGAAATTATATAGTTAGTTGCACTGTGGTCTAACAGAAGGTAGGCTATCAGCGTGATTTTGCTCAATCCAGGTAAATTATGGCGCCGTTGTGCTGCATAGGCGATCACATTTCAAAGACGCAGACAACACGTTACATTGTAAATGCATGGTAGAGTAGAACATTTATTAAAAACACTGAATGAGAGGCGAAATTTTTATTTTTATTTTAAGAATTAAAAAAATAAAAATCGTCCAGGCATCGACAAAGATAGATAGCCATCGCCGATGGGTTCAACCATTGTCAATAGTCGATTCCATCGACCATCGTCCCAAGCCTATTAAGGACCCAGTTGAATCGGTATTAAAAATGTTCCTCTCTCAGCACAACTGGGTGTCTCGGCGAGCGGACCAGGGCCCCAAAACCATCGAGCAGATCCACAAGGAGGCCAAGATCGAGGAGCAGGAGGAGCAGAGGAAGGTGCACCAGCAGCTGCTGTCCAAGGACAACAAGAGGAGACCAGGTCAGTCAGCGTGGTCACAGTGCGGTCTCTAACACTCGCTCACGGTCTCCTCTCCTGTGTTTCTCTGTTTCTACAGTCTGGCCGTTTGTCTGCCGGCTTCTGCTCCGTCTGTCTGTCTGTCTGTCTGTCTCAGTCTTATTTGTCCCCAGCGCAAGCACCTTCTCAATGTGTCTCTGATGACCTCACTTCCTACTCTCACTGCGTCTCTGATGACCTCACTTCCTGTTCTCACTTACTCTCCTGCCGATCTCATTTCCTGCTCTTACTTCTTCTCCTGTCATACAGTGACCCCTCTGTGACCCCCCTCCCTGTGTGCTCTCTCCACAGTGGTTCAGAGAGAGGAGACCTGGAGCACTGTCCCCATGACCAAGAACAGCAGGACTATCGACCCCACCAAGATCCCCAAAATCTCCAAGGTACAGAGCGCAGGGGGAAGCAATGTCTGTGCACTTGACGTGAAACAGTGTGTAATTCACTTACGCACATGCTCAGAAGGTCCTTGTTCGCTTTTTACGAGGAGCACTGCTAGACACAGCTACACGCATCCACACAGCTGCGCACACGAGCCGTGATGGGTCACACTGTTTAGCAGCACCATCTGCTGGTGGAGGAGTGACACTGCAGTATGAGTGCCTGAGGCTGTTGTGACTGAGCCAGTGAAGCTCATGCCTCTCCTCTCCCTCCACAGCCCACCATAGACGACAAGATCCAGCTGGGCCCCCGGGCCCAGATCAACTGGGTTAAGGGCAGCAGCGGAGGGGCAGGGGCCAAGGCCATCGAATCAGGTGAGAACAACCGCCCCCCAACACCACTACCACCGACTCTCACTCTGACCTATCCCATGAGCCACCGGGGCATTCATCTCTGCGGTTCTCTCTGTGGCTTCTCAGATTTGACCCGGTCCGGCGGCAGCAACCTGAACCGCTACTCTGCGCTGCAGTCCGCTACGCCTCCCCAGACCGCTGCCTCGACCCCCTCGATGCCCCCCGACTTCGACTCCAGGAGGAGCGTGAGCAGGTAACGACCCCCCAGAGCCGAACGCAAGCGCTGGACCCGCTGTTTTAGCTTCCGTTTATTTTAAGGGTGAACAAAAAGCGGGTGTTCAGGGCTAGGCAGGGTGGGGGGTTCAGGGGGTACACACACTAAGTGCATCTGTGCCTGTTTTTCAATTTAACCCCTTAGTTAAAAACTGAGTTACTGAAGCAAAGTGTTTGAGTAAAGAGTAGGATATGCTTCAGGACAGGAAATGAACTTTTTCACCCACTGGCCACAGTGGTTTGTGGATTCTAAAAATCACCAGCCATTTTCAACATTTTACCAGCCACGTTACCTTTTACAATATAACACAACCTGGCTCTTTACCAGCCAAACTGGCTGCTAGAGTAGAAAATCTTACCAGCCACAATAAAATTTTTACCAGCATTTGGCCGGTGGCGGGTGTTCATTTCACTCCCTAAATGCACCTGTGCCTGTTTTTGGAGAACCTGAAATACAGAAGGAAAGTATTTGAGTAGAGGAGGATATGCGTGTTGCGTGGGCCGTGTTGCGTGGGCCGTGTTGCGTGGGCCGTGTTGCGTGGGCCGTGTTGCGTGTTGCGTGGGCCGTGTTGCGTGGGCCGTGTTGCGTGGGCCGTGTTGCGTGGGCCGTGTTGCGTGTTGCATGGGCCGTGTTGCGTGGGCCGTGTTGCGTGTTGCATGGGCCGTGTTGCGTGGGCCGTGTTGCGTGTTGCATGGGCCGTGTTGCGTGGGCCGTGTTGCGTGTTGCGTGGGCCGTGTTGCGTGGGCCTTGTTGCGTGGTCCGTGTTGCGTGTTGCGTGGGCCGTGTTGCATGGGCCGTGTTGCGTGGGCCGTGTTGCGTGTTGCGTGGGCCGTGTTGCGTGGGCCGTGTTGCGTGTTGCGTGGGCCGTGTTGCGTGGGCCGTGTTGCGTGGGCCGTGTTGCGTGGGCCGTGTTGCGTGGGCCGTGTTGCGTGTTGCGTGGGCCGTGTTGCATGGGCCGTGTTGCGTGGGCCGTGTTGCGTGTTGCATGGGCCGTGTTGCGTGGGCCGTGTTGCGTGTTGCGTGGGCCGTGTTGCGTGTTGCGTGGGCCGTGTTGCGTGTTGCGTGGGCCGTGTTGCGTGTTGCGTGGGCCGTGTTGCGTGGCCCGTGTGTAACGGGAGGTTCTGTTCTGTCCAGTCGCAGCAGCTCGGGTCGAGAGCGTAGCGAAAAGCTGGCCGGCTCGGCGGCTGCGCGGACCGCGCCCTTCCCGCGCGGCGGTAACGTTAAGGAGCGGCCGGAGAGCCCCGCCCCCACTGACCCACGCCGACCTGCCCCAGAACCGGCCGACCCGCCCAAGCACCCCAGCGCCCCCGAGGAGAAGGCCGAACCGGACCGCGGCCGGGCCAGGGACTCGGGTCAGTGCCGGAGCGCGTGCTGTGTGTTTGTGTGGACCGGACCGGTTCTGATGTCATCGTCTAAAGCAGGTTTTTGTGGAGCGGGTTCTGACCCGGTTCTGATCCGTTTTCGCTCTCTCAGCAGTGAAAAGTGAGGCTCCAGACAAGCCTCTCTTGTCTGAGGAGGACATGGAGAAAAAGTCCAAAGCCATCATCGATGAGTTTCTGCACATTAACGACTACAAGGTACCGCATAAAACCCACACCGTTACTGTCAGAACTAAATATGTCACTACACGACCACAAGGTACCGCATAAAACCCACACCGTTACTGCCAGAACTAAATATGTCACTACACGACTACAAGGTACTGCATAAAACCCACACCGTTACTGCCAGAACTAAATATGTCACTACACGACTACAAGGTACCACTTAAAACCCACACCGTTACTGTCAGAACTAAATATGTCACTACACGACTACAAGGTACCGCATAAAACCCACACCGTTACTGCCAGAACTAAATATGTCACTACACGACCACAAGGTACCGCATAAAACCCACACCGTTACTGCCAGAACTAAATATGTCACTACACGACTACAAGGTACAGCATAAAACCCACACCGTTACTGCCAGAACTAAATATGTCACTACACGACTACAAGGTACCGCATAAAACCCACACCGTTACTGTCAGAACTAAATATGTCACTACACGACTACAAGGTACCGCATAAAACCCACACCGTTACTGCCAGAACTAAATATGTCACTACACGACTACAAGGTACCGCATAAAACCCACACCATTACTGCCAGAACTAAATATGTCACTACACGACTACAAGGTACCACTTAAAACCCACACCGTTACTGTCAGAACTAAATATGTCACTACTAGGAATGTCACTAGGTCATAACCCCAGTTATCTGAAACGTCGAGTAGAGAGATCCACCTGTGTGTGGGGAGTGACCTCCGGTCATGACCTCCGCAGAAGCATCCAATTGCACCGAGTCTGGATCTTGAGCAAGAGATAATGAGAGAACGTACGTTTCAGCGTAATCTCTGAGAAAGTTGAGAAATATCACAGCTTGAGGTTGAAAGACTTACTTTTAAACTTTTAATTGTGTATTTGACTCCTTCTGTTCTGTGTGCGTGTTGGTGTGTGTGTGTGTGTGTGTGTGTGTAGGAGGCTGTGCAGTGCGTAGAGGAGCTGGATCAGGCGTCTCAGCTGAGTGTGTTTGTGCGAGTGGGGGTGGAGTCTACGCTGGAGCGGAGTCAGATTACGCGAGACCACATGGGGCACCTCCTCTTCCTGTTGCTGCAGTCAGGAACCCTCTCCAAGTCTCAGTACTTTAAAGGGTGAGACCTGCACTGTCAATTTAACATTCGCCAAGTCCCAATGCTTTAAAGGGTGAGACCTGCACTGTCAATATAACATTCGCCAAGGCTCAGTACTTTAAAGGGTGAGACCTGCACTGTCAATTTAACATTCGCCAAGTCCCAGTTCTTTAAAGGGAGAGACCTGCACTGTCAATTTAACAGCCCCCAAGTCCCAGTGCTTTAAAGGGAGAGACCTGCACTGTCAATTTAACATTCGCCAAGTCCCAGTTCTTTAAAGGGAGAGACCTGCACTGTCAATTTAACAGCCCCCAAGTCCCAGTGCTTTAAAGGGAGAGACCTGCACTGTCAATTTAACAGCCCCCAAGTCCCAGTGCTTTAAAGGGAGAGACCTGCACTGTCAATTTAACAGCTCCCAAGTCCCAGTGCTTTAAAGGGAGAGACCTGCACTGTCAATTTAACCCTCTCCAAGTCCCAGTGCTTTAAAGGTCCCAGTGCTTTAAAGGTCCCAGTGCTTGCATTATAAATATACATTCACTGCAGAGCTGTGCTCTGGGGAGGGTTTCTTTCCCCCCTACTGGGGATATCCGGGACCTCTTGTGAGATAAAGGTCCATCCCTGGGGGTCAGGTTTCGGGGGACGCGTAGGGGACAGTAGGGGGGTACAGGGGAGAAGGGAAGAGCGAGGGGTGGCCGTCTGACTCCTCTTTCCCATGTTCCCGTCACGCAGGTTTTCGGAAACGCTGGAGCTTGCTGACGATATGGCCATAGATATCCCCCATATATGGCTGTACCTGGCCGAGCAGCTCACCCCCATGTTACGAGAGGGAGGGATCTCTATGAGAGACTTATTTTGGTGAGTGTCAGCCTGACGCATTCTTTATCAGACACACTCAACACATTCTACACAGACATTCACAGCCTTTTACTGGTAGAACGGTTAGAAACAGCCTTTTACTGGTAGAACGGTTAGAAACAGCCTTTTACTGGTAAAACGGTTAGAAACAGCCTTTTACTGGTAAAACGGTTAGAAACAGCCTTTTACTGGTAGAACGGTTAAAAACAGCCTTTTACTGGTAAAACGGTTAGAAACAGCCTTTTACTGGTAAAACGGTTAGAAACAGCCTTTTACTGGTAAAACGGTTAGAAACAGCCTTTTACCGGTAGAACGGTTAGAAACAGCCTCTTACTGGTAGAACGGTTAGAAACAGTCTTTTATTGGTAGAACGCTGAGAAACAGCCTTTTACTGGTAAAACGGTTAGAAACAGCCTTTTACTGGTAGAACGGTTAGAAACAGCCTTTTACTGGTAGAACGCTGAGAAACAGCCTTCAGCACACACACACATTCTTTATGATAGGGAGTTTGTGGTTGCCATAAAAACTGTTGAACTAAAGAGTTCCTGTGATGTTTCACTGTTTAAAGCGTTAAACGCACTGATGTTAAGTACATCATGTGTCTTGTTTTAGTTTTTTATGGGTGGGAGGTGTAAAAGCTAAACTGCATTTCCCAGCTGAAAGATTCTCACCGCCTTTCCTCTCTCTGTTTCTCTGCAGTGAATTTAGCAAACCTTTACTTCCTGTTGGAAGAGCAGGGATATTATTTTCAGAAATACTGCACCTTCTATGCAAACAAATGGTAAGTGCTTTTCAGGGCTGTTTTAGCGATCTAACAGTGGGACACATTTACACCAGTGCGGCTGGTGTAAATTTAAAGTGACATTTGAAGTTGTATGTTTGAAGTTTTGTGTTGATCATGTTGATACCTGTGAAGTTTGTCTTGTTTTCCGGATTCCTAGTCAAGAGACTGAGTGTCGGAGCGAGTGTGTGTGTGCGTGTGTGTGTGCGTGCGTGTGTGCGTGCGTGCGTGCGTGCGTGCGTGCGTGCGTATGTGTGTGTATGAGTGTACTCTGACTCCTGGTCTCTCTACTGCAGAGCCATAGGAAAGTGGGGTGTTTGTGGAGGGAGTCAGGACTCAGCTGGGAGGACTTCCTGCCTGAGAGCGAAGATGTGCTCAGCTTTATCTCAGACCATGTGAGTGTCCCCCCTGTCCCCCAACCCTTAAACCGCCCCCCCCATCTAGTTTGTAGAGGAGCGTTCTATATCCTTTAGAGGTGGCGAGCATTGTTGGGCTGAATGGCCTGTTCTTGTGATTAAGTTAAGTCACCCCTGCCTTAAACCACCCCCACCCTCAATTAACCCCCCCAGCCCCCCTTACACCCCCCCCCCCCCACACACACACACACACACACACACACACATACCCCAAACTCCCCCCCCCCCCCCCTCCCCACAGTCAGCCTTCCTCACTCCCCCTCTCCTTCTCTCCACTAGAAACTGGACTTCACCATGTCTGACTGCTCCAGTCCAGAGGAGGCGCTGTCCAAAACGGCGCTGTCCCCCGACGAGCTCATCAGACACCTGGAGAAGCTGCTTCTGGAAGACATGGCGGGCGATGAACAAATCTTTGACTGGGTGGAGGTAGAGTGGAGCGTTTTGGTCCCGGCGGGACGCGATGAGGTCTTTGGGCTGTGGAACTGTGGAGAGCACGGTTCAGTCCGTCCACTGGCCCTGAGAAAAGTTTACCAAATAATGTGCGTCACTTCTAAGCCAATCAAATAAAGTTATGTTTTGCATTTCAGGCAAATTTAGACGAATCCCAGATGAGTTCACCTCCGTTCCTCAGAGCTTTAATGACGTCTGTGTGTAAAGCAGCAGTGACTGGTAAGTCGTGTTACTATAGTGACTTCTGTAATTAGTGTGTTACGCAGTGACCGGTAAGTCCTGTTACTATAGTGACTTCTGTAATTAGTGTGTTACGCAGTGACCGGTAAGTCCTGTTACTATAGCGACTTCTGTAATTAGTGTGTTACGCAGTGACCGGTAAGTCCTGTTACTATAGCGACTTCTGTAATGAGTGTGTTACGCAGTGACCGGTAAGTCCTGTTACTATAGCGACTTCTGTAATGAGTGTGTTACGCAGTGACCGGTAAGTCCTGTTACTATAGCGACTTCTGTAATGAGTGTGTTACGCAGTGACCGGTAAGTCCTGTTACTATAGCGACTTCTGTAATGTGTGTTATGCAGTGACCGGTAAGTCCTGTTACTATAGTGACTTCTGTAATGAGTGTGTTACGCAGTGACTGGTAAGTCCTGTTACTATAGCGACTTCTGTAATGAGTGTGTTACGCAGTGACCGGTAAGTCCTGTTACTATAGTGACTTCTGTAATGAGTGTGTTACGCAGTGACTGGTAAGTCCTGTTACTATAGCGACTTCTGTAATGAGTGTGTTACGCAGTGACCGGTAAGTCCTGTTACTATAGCGACTTCTGTAATGAGTGTGTTACGCAGTGACCGGTAAGTCCTGTTACTATAGCGACTTCTGTAATGAGTGTGTTACGCAGTGACCGGTAAGTCCTGTTACTATAGCGACTTCTGTAATGAGTGTGTTACGCAGTGACCGGTAAGTCCTGTTACTATAGCGACTTCTGTAATGAGTGTGTTACGCAGTGACCGGTAAGTCCTGTTACTATAGCGACTTCTGTAATGAGTGTGTTACGCAGTGACCCGGTAAGTCCTGTTACTATAGTGACTTCTGTAATGAGTGTGTTACGCAGTGACTGGTAAGTCCTGTTACTATAGTGACTTCTGTAATTAGTGTGTTACGCAGTGACCGGTAAGTCCTGTTACTATAGCGACTTTCTGTAATGAGTGTGTTACGCAGTGACCGTAAGTCCTGTTACTATAGCGACTTCTGTAATGAGTGTGTTACGCAGTGACCGGTAAGTCCTGTTACTATAGCGACTTCTGTAATGAGTGTGTTACGCAGTGACCGGTAAGTCCTGTTACTATAGTGACTTCTGTAATGAGTGTGTTACGCAGTGACCGGTAAGTCCTGTTACTATAGTGACTTCTGTAATGAGTGTGTTACGCAGTGACTGGTAAGTCCTGTTACTATAGCGACTTCTGTAATGAGTGTGTTACGCAGTGACTGGTAAGTCCTGTTACTATAGTGACTTCTGTAATGAGTGTGTTACGCAGTGACTGGTAAGTCCTGTTACTATAGTGACTTCTGTAATGAGTGTGTTACGCAGTGACTGGTAAGTCCTGTTACTATAGTGACTTCTGTAATGAGTGTGTTACGCAGTGACCGGTAAGTCCTGTTACTATAGCGACTTCTGTAATGAGTGTGTTACGCAGTGACTGGTTAAGTCCTGTTACTATAGGACTTCTGTAATGAGTGTGTTTACGCAGTGACCGGTAAGTCCTGTTACTATAGTGACTTCTGTAATGAGTGTGTTACGCAGTGACTGGTAAGTCCTGTTACTATAGTGACTTCTGTAATGAGTGTGTTACGCAGTGACTGGTAAGTCCTGTTACTATAGTGACCTTCTGTAATGAGTGTGTTACGCAGTGACCGGTAAGTCCTGTTACTATAGCGACTTCTGTAATGTGTGTTATGCAGTGACCGGTAAGTCCTGTTACTATAGTGACTTCTGTAATGGAGTGTGTTACGCAGTGACCGGTAAGTCCTGTTACTATAGCGACTTCTGTAATGTGTGTTACGCAGTGACCGGTAAGTCCTGTTACTATAGCGACTTCTGTAATGAGTGTGTTACGCAGTGACAGGTGAACCCCTCAGTACTGTTACTGTAATGGCTGCCATCAGGATCTCTGCCTGCTTTTTAAACTATGTTCAGTCCTGACCGCCACCGGCTGTTTCTCTGGCGAAAGCGCGAGCATGGGGCGTAACGGGGCGGGTGGAAGCGGGGAAACATGTGACCCTCACAGCGCCTCTCTGTGGCCCCGCCCCCAGGTGACAGCTCATCCAGCAGGGTGGACACCAGGCATCATCCAGCGGAGACTCCCCGTGTTGCTCAAATACCTGAACTCGGACACGGAGAGGCAGCTACAGGCTCTTTATGCACTTCAGGCTTTGATAGTTAAACTTGATCAACCGCCCAGTAAGTCCCTCCTCACCGTATACATTACACATTACCAGCTTTATGCTTTTTACAGTATTTTAAACGGTTTACTTTTTAAAATATTTGTTTTCTGTCATTTTTAATTAGTGTCCTGTTTCATCATCTCGATGTGAAGTATAAAATCTTAGTTGTATTTCTTGTTTGTGGAGTAAAGCAGTGCCTGAGTATGTTTTATAGCAGAGTACCACCCCACCCCCCCACCCACCACAGACCTGCTCCGGATGTTCTTCGACTGCCTGTACGATGAAGACGTGATCTCGGAGGATGCCTTCTACAAGTGGGAGAACAGCAAGGACCCCCGGGGGGAGCAGCTGGGGAAGGGCGTGGCCTTGAAATCCGTCACCACCTTTTTCATGTGGCTGAGAGAGGCGGAGGAGGAGTCCGAAGACAACTGACAGATCCAGTCTCGGCCAATCAATGCAGAGCAACCGACCTTCGCTGAAAACAACATCTGCAATCTTATAAAAGCAAGAACAAGCATAAAAACGCGAACACGCGCGGGGAACGGGAACGGGAGCTGGACTGTGGGTGGGGTTTCATGGTACGGTACCAGATACGTGCGGTGATTCGAGTTTGCATTGAAATGGCCAGAGCACTAAAAACACATTGTATTATTTATAGAAAATATTTAGTTTTAAAATTTAAACTTTTTTTCTTTTGTTACTTTTTAAGAGACTTTAAAAAATTTACAATTTCTGTGCAACAAAGAATACAGTACATAGGTTCTGAGCTCTTTAATTTATTATTTTTTTAAGGACTGCAAATACGGAAATTTTATTTAACATTTGCAGATGCTCAAAATGTGGAGAACATTGACGGTAATAGAAACAATAACAATAATAATAACAATAATAATAATAATAATAATTGAATGCCAGGTAGCCTCCCTGAATTGGTTTAGAGAAATAAAAAAAAATAACTTTTGGGTTGGGGGGGGGGGGGGGGGGGGGGGGGGGGTTGGTTACACAGCGGCTCAACTGTTCAAAAGGTCAAAGGTTATTATGAAATAACCTCAGGAACGTTGGCTTGCTCTATTGGACATGTATATAATCCCACACACAGCCTGTGAAAAAAGAAGAAAATAAAAGCTGCAGAAAACAGAAATGGGCTCAGCAGCAACTTGCACGAGAACGCGCCTGAGCAAGGTTCTGATTCTACCCTCAGACTTACAGAGCAAATTTAAAGCTTGTAAATACATTAAAGACAAAAAAAGATATTTAAAAAAAAAAACAAAAAAAAAACAAAACAAGTCCACAGTGATGTGTGTTTCTTGTCGATTCCTGAAGTTGATGTCCGGGTTAATCTCCTGAAAGCCTATACAAATTACTTCATTGTATCATACTGAACTGTTACAGATGATAGATGTTGAGGCATCAGAGGAAACTTGGCCCTTAAACTCAGAAGTCTTTGGGCAAGTGACATCTCTTTGGAGTAGTGGAAGTGATATTTTATTGAAATGAGGTTGCCATGGTTATTTTGTGACGGTGAATCTTCGATAGTCGTCAACAGGCGGTGGTCTCCATGGGGTGTGTGAACTGAGGGCCTGCCGGTGGTCTCCATGGGGTGTGTGAACTGAGGGCCCGCCGGTGGTCTCCATGGGGTGTGTGAACTGAGGGCCTGCCGGTGGTCTCCATGGGGTGTGTGAACTGAGGGGCCCGCCGGTGGTCTCCATGGGGTGTGTGAACTGAGGGCCCGCCGCTGGAATTTTTGTGGCTCATGAATCTTTTGGGGCTTTGCCTCAGGACCACTGGCTATGAAAGATCATATTCCTGCGCACTGGTCTGAGCCCTGGAGGCCAGCCCACCATTCCCGGCTCTTCCGTAGCTAGCAAGTCCTGTGAAAAAATCAAGTTTGAACCACTACATGTGTTCACTGCTTGTCTCCTTTAGGAGATTTGGGTCTGCTCTATAATTTGATGAGACTTTGTGAACATAAAGTGAATAGATCCATAACGGTCAATTTTTGGCTGAGTATGTTTTAGTGTTCCAGAACGGTATGTTGCAAAACAGTATTGTGTTCCAGAACAGTGTTGCATTTTCCTGTGTGTTTTAACATCTTGAAAAGTAATGTTTCTCAGATTTTATCAACAAAAAAAATTTGCCCATATCTCTTCTCTGGACGAAACTACACTTTTTCACTCTGCAACTGGGTCTTCATTAACAAATGAGGCTACTCCTGAAGTTTATCCAGCGTGGAATAACCAACACTTATGCAGCTCTTCAGTACTGTCAGGTTATTACAGGTGAGGCTACTCCTGAAGTTTATCCAGCGTGGAATAACCAACACTTATACAGCTCTTCAGTACTGTCAGGTTATTACAGGTGAGGCTACTCCTGAAGCTTATCCAGCGTGGAATAACCAACACTTATAGAGCTCTTCAGTACTGTCAGGTTATTACAGGTGAGGCTACTCCTGAAGTTTATCCAGCGTGGAATAACCAACACTTATAGAGCTCTTCAGTACTGTCAGGTTATTACAGGTGAGGCTACTCCTGAAGTTTATCCAGCGTGGAATAACCAACACTTATACAGCTCTTCAGTACTGTCAGGTTATTACAGGTGAGGGCTACTCCTGAGTTTATCCAGCGTGGAATAACCAACACTTATAGAGCTCTTCAGTACTGTCAGGTTATTACAGGTGAGGCTACTCCTGAAGCTTATCCAGCGTGGAATAACCAACACTTATAGAGCTCTTCAGTACTGTCAGGTTATTACAGGTGAGGCTACTCCTGAAGCTTATCCAGCGTGGAATAACCAACACTTATACAGCTCTTCAGCACTGTCAGGTTATTACAGGTGAGGCTACTCCTGAAGCTTATCCCAGCGTGGAATAACCAACACTTATACAGCTCTTCAGCACTGTCAGCTAAATTGCAAGGCGATGTTTCACCCAAATGCATGTTCCACACAAATCATTAATAATGGGAGGCTTCATCGAGTTTTTGAAATTTATTTAAAGGCCTGAAATTAATGAATGGGGCCTTTAAATACATTTTAAAAACTCGATAAAGCCTACCATTATTTAAGTTGTGTCTTTTGAAAGGAGGGGGTTATAAAACATCAATAATCTAAGAGAAGGACTCTGGACATATCAGTAATATCCCATTACACCGTAAGGCAAACCACAGCAATACACATTTAACACAAACATTTAGGGTTGTTAAGGAGTAAGCTTGAGCTGTATTGCCTGACGGACTGTAGAGTTAATTAGGCCTACTTGCGCCTCACTCGTTTTGGGTGTGCTCACTTCAGTTACTGGAACTGCTTATGAAATACTGCCACCCCTTTGCTTATTTGCATAAATAAGCAAAGGCAACATTATCGTGTCTGCTGACCTGGTTTCCAATATTATTTTGCCAACTAAATGTGCTCCGCACTGACCACTGCAAAGTGAATCACTTTCTCTGCCCGTAGTCTCATCTGTTTTCAATGCTTGCTGTTTATTGCAGGATTCACAGACAGTAACGATGCGTTAAAGCCCACTATCCATTCGCCCTATACCGGTAAACGCTTCGGTCGATCTATTATTCAAATTCACTTATCTTTACAGTCAAGTGAATCGATTATCACAATTACTATAGAGACTGTGAGGAGCCATCCAATGAGTGCGGATTGATTGATTGGCACGCTGGAGCACTGGTTAGATTGCATGCTCCTAAACTTTGCCCAAAAGGTTCGGACGCTGCAACGTTGGACATTTGTTAACCAGCTCTGGCTCCAGTCAAAGCGAACAGCAAGAAAATTAGGGCCCATTTCGATTGGGGTTCTTCTACAGTTCTGTATTTGTGGTGCATTTCGTTTGCATCCAGGAAATGAATTAAATCCACTTCCTGAATGTAATCGCAATGAATGAAATTCACTTCCTGAATGTAAACGCAATGAATGAAATTCACTTCCTGGCTTGAAAAAAAAATACCACAATGCTCTGAGTAGTCTACCCCCTACCCCTTCAATTTATGAATCGAAAATTCATAATTAAATGGAATTAACACCAACTCTGTTTGGGTGTTCATGCATTAAAAAGAGCAGTTTCCTTCATTCATTTACAAAAGCTGGTTTTACACTGTAGCTCACGCAAACGCTTTTGGATTCTACTTTCACCCTTTGGACTGGTTAAAAGTCAGTATAGGACACTTTCCTGACCGTGCATGATATATGTTGAGGTTCATTTGCAACCGTGGGTTGCACAGTCCGAACTGTCCGTTTTTTTTTTCTCTTTCCCATTGTCATGTCTGCGCTGTATGTTCACACTGTAAATCGCTGAAAACGGGTTTTTAACAAAAAATGCACACAGTGTATGTCTATGTCGTGTTGTTAGGCTCGACTGTAGCCTAATGCGAGTACAGTGTTCATTTAATTTTCATAAACCCCCGAAAAACGTCTGTTATAGCCTAGTGGAACACGCCGAGCGCGAGCCGAGCCGACGTAGCTACGGGTTTACGCTGGGAGGCGTGGCAGCAGCGCTCATCAAATTCTAAAGAAAGGAAAGGACGCTTTGACCAGCTACAAACACAAATAGTGATTTCTGCAAAGGTAAGCCACGAAAATGTTATGTTTACGCGAAACTGAAACAAGTGAATTTGCGTTTAACGTTTCCATAATTGCGCGCTTTGCAAAAGCGTTTTTTTCCTATTGCAACTTATTGCATTTACCTCTCGGCTGAATGCAGCGCCATTACTGTGTTTGGTAATTGACAAAATGGCCATAGACGAATTGTTATTGTTGCAATAGATATGCCACATTCGCAACCTCCAGTAACATGACAATAATATAAATTTCGTTCGTGCACATATAATATTCCCTCCCTATCCGTGGGAAGTTTTGCGTCATGCACGAGCTGGGAATTACACTTTTGAATGTTTGTGCACATGCCGTGATATGATTCGCTGCGGTTGGGTCTAGATGTAGGCCTGCTACCTTTTAATTGCGCGTTGCAATATGGATAATTAAAAATCATCAACGTTGTCCTCACCGATGGGTCGGGTGCAGAATTATTGATCTCGTCCTCACTGTCACGAATTTATATTAATTCGGATTTTAAAAAAATAATTATAATTAATGCATAGCCTACGAGTTGTTTGGTTTGAATGGCTGCACGGTGTCCACTGCACTTTAGAGATTTTCAAAAAAATGACTTTCTGTAATGACGACCAAACGCATAACTGATGTTTTCAGGTCACAACAGGACATACCGCGCGGAAGACACCGAATACCTGGCGCTTGAATCCGCCAGTGGAATGCCGCATTTAAAATGAAAGGCGATAACTTTGTTAAACTGAAAATTTGAGACAAAGTTTCCAGTCTAACATTGAAAACGCAAGCAAGTCTTAACTTAGCTAAGCGACAATCTTACCATGGAGGTATTTCTATTTATTTTAATTATGTAGACACTGCAATCCTACAAGCCATTTAAGTGTTCCCGTGTAAAATGGCAGCCACATTAGGAAGAAATCAAGGCCAGGTTGTGACCCTTCACTCCCTTATTTTTCCTTTCAGGTTGAGCCATGCCCATCCGCCGTGCAGCTGCGACGCCCCCTCAGGAAACGCCCCCCAAGAGCAACCAAGATGGAGGTGAGCTGGGTTAGAGCCACTGATAGCTCTGTGGTTAGAGCAATTAGCAAAATACCAACATGTGTTCAATTAGCATTTGCCCTTAACTTTTTTCTTTTCTTTTTTTTCTCCCCTCAAAGTAAATTCAGGCGTTAACTTCAAACGTTTTGGCAAATTGGTTTTAGCAGTCGCTTTTTTTGCGAAGAAAGAAATTGGAGGGCTGCATTTACTCATGGGGTTTGTTGTTACTCAGCACTTAATTAATGAAATAAAAACGGTTAACTTGCCTCACCTGTTGTTTTTTTTTTGGGGGTGTCTGAAGTGATTGATTATGTCGGTTTTGGCTGTGTGTTCCAAATCGGCAGCCTGACTCCAGAACACAGGTGATTGGCTACTTTAATCGGCAGCCTGACTCCAGAACACAGGTGATTGGCTACTTTCATTGAGAAGTGCTTAATAAGGATGGAGCACTAAACAGGGCTGTTCTTTAACTTGAATCTGCTTCAGTAAAATTTAAAATATTCCATGTGTGGAGCAGGGGTGCCAGAAGGGGGTGGGGACCCCAGCACTCTTAACACCCCCCGCCCCCCCCCCCCAAAAAAAAAAATTGTCGGGACTCCAATCATGTTTTTCTCAAAATTATATCGGTGCCCTTGGCGTGGAATCAAAGGGTCTCTCTCTTGGCTGTCTCACTCATAGTGATATCGGTGCCCTTGGCGTCTCTCTCTTGGCTGTCTCACTCATGCAAAGGGTCTCTCTCTTGGCTGTCTCACTCATGCAAAGGGTCTCTCTCTTGGCTGTCTCACTCATGCAAAGGGTCTCTCTCTTGGCGTCTCTCTCTTGGCTGTCTCACTCAGTTTCTCACTCATGCAATTGTCACTTGTTTAAATTTTTTTTCCCCCCTGTCTTTCTTTTCTTTCCCCTCTCTCTGCAGACCCTGACGCCAGCTCGGAGGAGTCCGGTTCTGCGGGGGAGGAACAGGAGGCTGAGTCTGCTCCCCCTACAGCTCCGCCCAAGGAAGGGGAGGAGCCCGTAGACGGTGAGGGGGAGGAGAAAGAGGAGCCGGGCGAGACGGCCGAAAAACCACAGGAGAAAACCGCTGAAGAGGGACAGGGGGAGAAGAAAGGGTCAGTCAGCACCCTTCCATACTATTGAGTATGCTTGAGTACACTAGGGCTGTGTCCCAGTCAGCACCCTTCCATACTATTGAGTATGCTTGAGTACACTAGGGCTGTGTCCCAGTCAGCACCCTTTCATACTATTGAGTATGCTTGAGTACACTAGGGCTGTGTCCCAATCAGCACCCTTCCATACTATTGAGTATGCTTGAGTACACTAGGGCTGTGTCCCAATCAGCACCCTTCCATACTATTGAGTATGCTTGAGTACACTAGGGCTGTGTCCCAATCAGAGCCCTACACCCTTTTGAGTACGCATATTTGAGTCCACTTTGTCAAAAAGCTTTTGAGTGGGCGACTTTTTCTCACAAATGGGGTCACTTAAAATACCAGGATGAACCCCTTATTTCCGGGGTTTTGTTGAGGGAATTCAGGAGCACACATCTGCAGAACTGTGCACTCACCCGACAATTTCAGTAAGTAACTCGGAAGTAAAAACGTAAAAGACGTAGAGCATATATGTGTATATATATATGTTACAAGAGTGGGTCATATTACGAAATACTCTTTTATTTTTGTTAATTCTATCTTCATTCATAGTCTACACTTTGTAACAATTGTCATATGTTAACTGATTGATATTCTCAATAAAAATAAAAAGATTTAAAAAGATATTACAAACAACTTCCTCACTAGTTTGGAAAGAGTTTTGCGGGATTTCTTTTGCACACTGCTTGCAATGTGAGGGGACAGGGCACATAGTAGACAGGGGTCTGAGTGGACAGGGAACAGGGCTGTGTCCCAATCAGCACCCTTCCATACTATTGAGTATGCTTGTTGAGTAGGCAGGACGACAAAGAGAATATTTTTCTAAATGTAGAATACTTAAAACCCGGATGATATTTACTTTCGGGGTTTCGCTGAGTATATTCGGGAGCACACTTCAAGAAGTAAGCAAACATTTTGGTTGTATAAATATGACGCGCAGCTTCATTTTAAACATGAGGCGCAGCTTCGCTGACATTTTCCTTCAATAACAACAGAAACCACAAGTGACATGGCCTCGCAAGAGTGAGACATCTTACGACACTTCCAGAGTACGGTTGGAAAATAGTATGGCGGGTATTTCTTAGTATACTGCATGTCGCATACTAAATGGTACACAGTATGCAGCTGCTAGCACACACGACGCAGTATATAGGGCTCTGATTCGGACACGGCCTGAGGCCCTTAGCAACCAGCTTTTAAACAAACATTTTTTTTCCAGAGAAAAGGATTCTGGGAAGGAGAAAGAGAAGGAGAAGGTGAAGAAAGTGAAACGGACCATCCCTTCCTGGGCCACTATTTCCGCGAGCCGGCGGGCACTGGCACAAAAGTCCTCCGTGTCTCTGTTCAATCAGCCCAAGATGGACGACATCCTTATCGAAGCCATAAAGGTGCGTGTCACAGAGATGCTGGCATGTAGCACAAGACAAGCAGGATAGCATCGAGCCAGCCTTATGCTCTGTGATTACTTGTTTAGTGTTTGGTTCCTGAACACTTTTCGCTATCCTTCATTTGCAAACATTTCAACATTTAAAATGAGTTAAAGCTCCAGTCACGCACATACTAGATAATATAGAACCTAAAGAACATTGCTGTCAGAGTAAATCTAGGCTCCTAGACGTCTGTGGTGCTTCAGCACAGTCGCTGTGTTCTGAGCACGCTCAGTGGCAGTGGCTGTGATTCCATCTTTCTGTTGGAACTCTCCAGGCCTGCAAACACAAGGCGTCCACCTACGCCATCAGGAAGTACATCATGAAGAACTACGCCGCGTTGGAGCTGGACAGACGGACATTCCTCCTGAAAAAAGCACTCAAACGGCTGTTGGAAAAAGGCGCCATCAAGCAGGTGGTCCCATTTGTTTTTTTTTTATGTTGATGAAATGTCTGATCATCTCACTTAGAAGGGGATCATTAATTTTATTTATTTTGTTTCTTGCCTCCCAAAATAGTTTTGCAGTCGTCTTAGTCCAGTTTCTCAGAGCTTTTTCCAGTATTCCTCAACCAAAGCACTTTCTCAAAGTAGGGTGCTGCATGCATGAAATGATAAGTCTGTGTACATGTGAAAGCTATGCTGTTCTTTCTTTAAAAATCCCTGTTCCTGCCTGTGTCTCACCCCTTTCCTGTCCCTTCCACAGCTGAAGGGGAAGGGCTTTAACGGGAGCTTCACCATCATTAAGCATCCCCAGAAGCCTTCAGGCAAGGTAAGGAACAGGCCGCACTCCTATCCGCCTCCGTGCGCTCACATCCGCCTCCCGTGCGCTCACATCCTCCTCCCGTGCGCTCACATCCACCTCCCGTGCGCTCACATCCACCTCCCGTGCGCTCACATCCACCTCCCGTGCGCTCACATCCACCTCCCGTGCGCTCACATCCACCTCCCGTGCGCTCACATCCACCTCCCGTGCGCTCACATCCACCTCCCGTGCGCTCACATCCACCTCCCGTGCGCTCACATCCACCTCCCGTGCGCTCACATCCACCTCCCGTGCGCTCTCTATTTTAGTTCTTATGACTTGTTTCATGGCTAGCCTGCTCTTACTTGTTAAAGTTTATGTATAATCTCTTTGGTTAAATGTTATGTTAATTTAACATGAGCGATGTGGGCGAGGATATTGTGTTTGTGCTAAGCATGGAGATGGTTGAATAATGCAGGCTTCGGTAACGATGAGTGTGTGTAATTGGGCTGGTTAATGTGTCCAGTGGTGGTGTTGAGTGCTGTTGGGTAATTAACGTGTCCAGTGGTTGTATTGAGTGCTGTTGGGTAATTAACGTGTCCAGTGGTGATGTTGAGTGCTGTTGGGTAATTAACATGTCCAGTGGTGATATTGAGTGCTGTTGGGTAATTAACGTGTCCAGTGGTGATATTGAGTGCTGTTGGGTAATTAACGTGTCCGGTGGTGATATTGAGTGTTGTTGGGTAATTAACGTGTCGGGTGGTGATATTGAGTGCTGTTGGGTAATTAACGTGTCGGGTGGTGATATTGAGTGCTGTTGGGTAATTAACGTGTCCAGTGGTGGTATTGAGTGCTGTTGGGTAATTAACGTGTCCAGTGGTGATGTTGAGTGCTGTTGGGTAATTAACGTGTCCAGTGGTGGTATTGAGTGCTGTTGGGTAATTAACGTGTCCAGTGGTGGTATTGAGTGCTGTTGGGTAATTAACGTGTCCAGTGGTGGTATTGAGTGCTGTTGGGTAATTAACGTGTCCAGTGGTGATGTTGAGTGCTGTTGGGTAATTAACGTGTCCAGTGGTGATATTGAGTGCTGTACTGTACGTCACTGTGGGCTCGCAGAAGCCAGCCTCCGCTCCGCAGGTGAAGGCAGAGACACTGGGCGAGACGTTGCCCTTAATCATGACCCACCTGTGTGAACCCAAGGAAGCGTCTTACATCCTGATCAAGAAATACATGGAGCAGCACTTCCCTCAGCTCAACGTGGAGCAAAGGTAGCAGTCTGGGAAAACCGGAACTCCGCTGAGGGGCTATAACATTACTCTGGGGTTCCAGAACTCCGGTCAGGGGCTATAAGATTACTCTGGGTACCAGAACTCCGGTCAGGGGCTACACTCTGGGGCTATAACATCCCACTGGGGTTACAGAACTCTACTCAGGGTCTATATGTCAAACGGGTTACCTGAGGTGCGTTCAAATTCAGCGAACAAGGCGAACGTTTGCAAACTATTTCAAACCTTTTTCCTTTAGCTTTGTGTTCGCCGCAAACGTTTGCAAACATAAGCGAACGGTCTGAAAAGGTAGTTTGCGGCGAACAAAAATGGACGCTGGACTGAGAGAAATGTGTTCCCATGGAGATTTCAATTGAACATACTGGTAATGCAAACAATTTGGAACGTTCTTAAAAAGCCGTTCAAATTTAACAATTCTAAGAAAACATGTTTGCCACGCACGTTCGGCTCTGTTCGCTGAATCTGAACGTACCTCTGCTGTAAAGGGCAATGTTGGGTCTCCACTGGGGTCACCTCCTTGGGCTGTCTAAGTGTGGGTACGGCTCATGCCATAATTACAATGTTATTAGTTTGTTCGGGCGGTTGTGGAATGTGTTTATGGAAATTAGCCATGCCAGCTGCCAGCAGGGGGCACTATTGAGGGTGGGATGTAAGTGGTTTGAGTGACAGGCTTTAGGACACACCCCCTGATTTATCCGCAGACCTGACCTGCTGAAGAGCGCCCTTCAGAGATCTGTGGATAAGGGTTACTTGGACCAGATCACTGGCAAAGGAGCTTCTGGAACCTTTCAGGTCTGTCTTTGTTTCCTGGGGGGACCGCAGGGGCCAGTTGCACACTCCTCCCTCTTGGTTTTGAGTTTAACAATATTCTTGCGTTCCTACTGAGCTTAAAGAGTAAGTACACCCACTGTCTCAGCCTGTCTCCGCCTACTACACAATTTTGAAAAATACTTTGCAGGGTGAGCGAGGGAGAGGGGTGGGGGCGGAGGAGCTGTGTCCATCGTCATTTGCATAAATGAATGTACAATGTACAAATGATTTCTTATAACTCTGATCAAACTGTCAAACTAGACGTTGCACATCAAATATGAATCAAGATTCAGCAACTGCATGGCCTGTTTCTGACCTCAAATATTTTCAAAAACACATTTTAGTGGACTATTTAGGTGGAATAAGAGAGTTGGAACAGGACGCCACGTTGTTCCGGTTTAAAAACGTGGAGCCGAAACTAAAGTAACATAGTGGGTCTAACCAATCAGGTGCAGACTGTTTCCGTTGTGGGCGGCAACAATTATCCATATGACGTAGAGGTACCTCCAAAGAGGTACTCTGACATCACGATTGGGGCGGGGGCGGGGGCCGTGTGGGGAGCAGAAAGGAAATTTCAACTGTTAGGGGCAGCACAAAGACTTTTCTACCAGTTTCTTATGATATACAATATTATTTCAGTATTGTTGAAATAAGGGAATGCATGAATAAGTTTCATTATAAGGTAGGCATATAAACACGTTTACAGCAGGGGGAAAAAGGGTGATCTAGGGTGTACTTACCCTTTAATAAGATGTGCTTGTATCAAAAACTGAACTGTGTATGGCTGTGTCCGAATCAGATACATTACAATTATTTGGCAGATGCTTTTATTCAAAGCGACATACAGTAAGTGCAAACTGAAGGTCATTGACGCGACTACAAAGCCAATCCAACAAAGCACAACTTTCACACAACGTAGGAGCTATCCCCCTTCCATACTATTGGATAGGCTTGTTGAGTAGACAGGGCGAAAAAGTTGGTAAATAGGCAAAACTTTCTCTAAATATAGTATACTTTAAACCCCCGTATGATACACTTCCGGGGTTTCGCTGAGTACATCCGGGAGCACACCAAGTAGTACACAAACATTTTGTTCGCATAAATATGACGTGAAGCTTTGTTTAAAAAATAAAAAAAAGACGGGGCAGTTTCGCACGTGACATAGCCGCGCAAGGGTGGGCATAGGGTTGCCAGGTCTTGCAAGACTTTCCAGCCGAATGGTGACTCAAAACTAGCCCAAAAATATGTATTTGAAATAGAAATCATCATATATTAACTTTTTTAAATAAGTGCGTGCTTTGCAACTTTTCATTTTTGCCCGTGACTGCACTTTCAAAGTATGCTAATTTACCTGTAAAACTGTGGACATGGCAACACTGGTGGGACGTCTTACGACCTGCTTACAACACTACCACAGTACGGCTGGAAAACAATATGGCTGATATTTTTCGCGGACTGCTAAACAGTGCACATTAAACAGCACACTTCTGCCAGTGCACTGTGCACAGGAGACAGGACGCAGTAGATGGGGCTCTGATTCGGACACAGTGCACTGTACGCAGGAGACAGGACGCAGTAGATAGGGCTCTGATTCAGACACAGTGCACTGTACGCAGGAGACAGGGCGCAGTAGATAGGGCTCTGATTCAGACACAGTGCACTGTACGCAGGAGACAGGGCGCAGTAGATAGGGCTCTGATTCAGACACAGTACACTGTACAGAGGAGACAGGACGCAGTAGATGGGACTCTGATTGGGACACAGTGCACTGTACGCAGTAGACAGGGCTCTGATTGGGACACAGTACACAGGAGACAGGACGCAGTAGATAGGGCGCAGTAGACAGGGCTCTGATTGGGACACAGTACACAGGAGACAGGACGCAGTAGATAGGGCTCTGATTCAGACACAGTACACTGTACAGAGGAGACAGGACGCAGTAGATAGGGCGCAGTAGACAGGGCTCTGATTGGGACACAGTACACAGGAGACAGGACGCAGTAGATAGGGCTCTGATTCAGACACAGTACACTGTACACAGGAGACAGGGCGCAGTAGATAGGGCGCAGTAGACAGGGCTCTGATTGGGACACAGTACACAGGAGACAGGACGCAGTAGATAGGGCTCTGATTCAGACACAGTACACTGTACACAGGAGACAGGGCGCAGTAGATAGGGCTCTGATTCAGACACAGTACACTGTACAGAGGAGACAGGACGCAGTAGATGGGACTCTGATTCGGACACAGTGCACTGTACGCAGTAGACAGGGCTCTGATTGGGACACAGTACACAGTACAGAGGAGACAAGACGCAGTAGATGGGACTCTGATTCGGACACAGTGCACTGTACGCAGTAGACAGGGCTCTGATTGGGACACAGTACACAGGAGACAGGACGCAGTAGATAGGGCGCAGTAGACAGGGCTCTGATTGGGACACAGCCTGTGTGTTGAACCAGTTTGATTGTCTTAATTTCAGAAAGTGGGATTATGTGGTTGGAAACCTGGTTGCCGGGGAGACGTCTGATCCTGTGTGGTAATTGGCTGATTGTAACTTAAATGTTCTTCAGTGACTGTTGGCCATTGACACATCAAGGGTTGTACATTGTTGGTCGATGTTTTGTTTGTCCTGAAGCGGGGTGTCAGCGCTGATATGGCTGAACAGATTCTGAGCTGTGCCCCCCCCCCACCCCCTTCATCTTGCAGATTAAGCGGGCAGCTGAAAAGCCCCTCGTTAAAGGTGGGCCTCTCGAGGAAGCCATCCTTACCGCCATCACCGCCATGAACGAACCGAAAACCTGCAGTATCTCCATAATGCGGAAGTTCCTCCTGGAGAAGCACAAGGAGAGCAGAGCCTCGCTACTCAGTAAGGCCCGCCCAACAGTCCCCATGGCAACTGTCAATCAAACCACGTATTCTCTGTGAGAGCGACGTTGAACCATTAAAACATGGAACTCGATTGAATTAGTCTTAAAGGAGAAACGGATGATATTGTTTTTTCGCTTTTTATGTGTAATTGAAGGCGCTGTACGGTAAACCTATCCCTTGCTAATGGGGGAGCAATATCCTGTTATCACTGTTAATAATAATAATAATAATAATAATAATGATGGAAAACCATTAACAGCTCCTGATTTATCAGTAGGCCATTAGCACTCTGAGCTCTCACGCTGAGAGAGATGGTTATCAGTAGGTCATTAGCACTCTGAGCTCTCACGCTGAGAGACATGGTTATCAGAAAGGTCAGCTGTACCATTTAATCTGGGTGGTAATTGTGCAAACAGACGGTTGCACCGTCTTCAGAAGGTACGTGTCAAAACGCTGTCCACGTGCTAACATGCTAGTATCCTCTCCGTCACAGTGCACAACCTGAAAAGGACACTGAAGTCCTGCAAGATGAGGGGCTGGATGGAGCAGATCTCAGGGAACGGCTTCAACGGGACGTATCAGCTCTGCTACCCTTTCTACCCCAGGTACAGGGGCAGTTCTCTGGGTTCCCAAACGTGTAAAAATGTCATGTGTAGAACGTGCTGTAAATTACAGGTTTGCTTCTGCAAATGGATTTTATTAATGTCAACTTTAGATTATTTCAGCAATTCAATGCTACTATGCTGTCTATTTTCAGGATGTTCTTTTTGTCAGTTTTTCCAAACGTATCGCCTAAAAGCATTTGAGTGAACGCATATTGATCGGCACAATATTTTTCTAATCGCCCCAAAAAATAAACCTATTTGTGTGACAAATATCCAAATACTGTCAAATTGTCAGTTTGCAAAAACACCTACACAACATAATTACACAGTTGCCTCATTAATTCATTAACTTTTAAATGAAGTGCTTCACAACAGAGAGATGTGTGCGTTTGCTGCGTTTGTTGACCTGGAGAACTCGCTCTCTCTCGCTCCCACACGCACAGCCCAGCCATCCTGTTCCCAGAGAAACATAAACCCAAAGAGAAGGAGAAGCCCAAACGCCGGAAGGAGGAGTCGTCTGAGGAAGAGGAGTCAGAGGAGGAGGAGGAAGAGGATGAAGAAGAAGATGATGAGGAGGAGCAGTCTGAAGAAGAGTCGGAGTCAGAAGATGAGCCTCCTTCCAAAAAGAGGTGGGCAGGGTGACTGTGAACCTCCCTCTGTGGGGTATAAATTACTACGAAGGAGGATTACTAAATTAGCTGGATAACTGCACTGAGTAAAACACTGAACCAGTTCTTTTTACTTAAAATGTAAACATAATACAAGGGTTATGATACCATTTTATGTTTGGGGTTAAATTGGGGTAAAACCGACTCAAAACTATTGTAATAGAAAAATGGACACTTCCTGCATCACATTTTGTGTGTCTCCCAATTGACTAGCCTTTTATCCCTAAGTATTAAAAATCTGTGATGAAACATCTAATTATAGAGCCTGAGGTAACCACTATGGAAAAAGAATACACTGCAGTATATTGTAAATATATCAAAATTATCTTCACAATATATTTAAAGTATACTGCAGTATATTACATTTCCATAAGGGAATGAATGTTGTGAAGTTTAAAACCTATATGAGAAAGTGCCACCAGAATTACCCACAAAAAATCAAGTAATAGAGGTTGTATATTTTCTTACATTTTATACAGTTACCCCACAAATGCCGCCACACAACACCTTTTATGCAAAGTGGGTATAGGACTTATATAAAATATAGCATTGTGTTTATTGTGTGTTTACTATTTAATCCCAACAAATTAGAAAAAATCATGCACTGTCAAGATGAAAAAATAAGGTGAACTGGATTTTAAGAGACGTCAAACATTGAATCGGGTCAAATTGACCCAGAACATAATTTGAGGGTTAAGCCCATGTTCCAGATTTGGGAGGGTTCTGGGTTTTACTCAGTGCAGTTATCCAGCTAACTCCATAATCCTTCTTGGGCCCTTGGTCCTGTGCACATTCACTGCTTAATTCATAATGATAATGATAATAATGATGCAATATTATTGTCATCCTCCCGCAGGAAGCAGCAGAAGAGGCCACCACCAAAGGCACGCCGGCCCCCACCCACCAAAAAAAGCTGGAAGGGGAGCCAGGCGCGTAGCCGGGGGGGCGCTAAGAAGGCCAAGGAGCCAGCCCGATCAGCGGCCAAGGGTAAAAAACTGGCACCCGCCAAAAAGCAGTCCGTCACGACAAAGAGGTCAGCGCCCTCCGCTAAAAAATCAGCCCCGCCCCCCAAGAGGGCGGCCCCCCCAGCTAAGAAGCCCGTCGCCCCCGCCAAGAAACCAGCGTCCGCGGCCAGAGCGTCCTCTTCCACGAAAGCGGCTCCCCCGTCTAAGGCCCCGGCGGCCAAGAAGCCGGCCGCCGCAGCGAAGCCCAAAACGCCGGCGGCCAAGAAGATGACGAGCAGGGCCCCCAAGAGGCTGACCCCCAAACGCCCGGCGCCCAAGCCGGCTGCGGCCCCCAAATCAGCCGTCAAAGCCAAACCAGCTACGCGCAAGTCCAAGAAGTCAAGAAAATGATCGCCACGACCCCTAGGGTCAAGGGTCAACTACGGCGGTGCACTGCAGTGCGTTGGCAACTCTCCCGCTTTTTACTCGTCCCCTTCCCCTCCATTTTGTTTTTCCTTTCAAGTTTACGTGGGGAGGGAGGAGCATAGCTACAGCCCTCTGCCTATTTAAATAACAAATTGGATCCAGCCAACAGAACGAGTTTGAAAGAGACTCATACCATTGGCAAATTCTTTCATAATTTGAGACCAATAATTACATTTTTTGGTGCTGTAAACCCTGATCATTTGAGGTAGTATTTAGATGGAGGGCTGATACATTTTCTATACATTTAGTGATATGAGCTCTTCAGAAATTAGATGCTTTTCTTTTCTTTTTTTTCTAGAGTAGAACACTTTGCTTTTGAGGAACAGAGATTTATGTTCTCTGCAGTTTTTATGCATGTTTCATGAATTTTCTCTTTAGAAAAGTTGCCGATTCAACTTTGATGGCATCTGTGATTATGTTGACTGTTTCTCAAAGCGTTGTAAGGTTATTTTTTATTAATTTTTAATGTAGTCCCAAAGGCATGTATTTTGATAGAATTCTTTGTGTTGTCAGAATTGATTGATTGACTCTAAAGTTTGGGGGAGGAATAGAAATGCTGATTGGTATAAAAGCCCTGAAAGGGTAGTTCTTTGGGAAGAGGAAATCCCAGTGACCGCAAGTGTTAGGATACATCATGTATCACGCATCATGTTTCTTTTGATTTGTTTTTTTGTTTTTTTCAAACACTTAATTCTGGTTCATTTTGAGTCCTTGTAAAAAAGGTAGCGATAGTCTTAAGTTGTAGCCTAACACTAGTTTATGTATGGCATTGAAGTCGGTAGGAGTTTATCCCTGCTTATGGATTTAACACCTTTTGTACACAGAACACGGCCAAACAGAAGGAGCGCAATGCGTCTGTACGTTTGTGCGTTTGTGCGTGATGTTGAACTGGACTGCATTTACGTTCCGTGTCCACAGCAAGACTGGACAGAGCCGGGCCGGACAAACCAGGCCGGTGATTTTGTGTGTGGCGACATTTACGGTGTTTCATTTACTATAGATTTGAGGAGGAGGAGGAGGGGGCGGGGGGGGGGAGATGCAGTAATCTTTTGTTTATTTTGGTTTATGAGGGATGATACAGGATAGTTTCAGACCGTTTCAAAGATGTTCACTGTGTTAGCAGATTAAGGATGACTTTTTCTCTAAAATACATTGCATGCTTGTAACCTTGGTTGTGATGCCTTTTCTGTAGTCCGTAATAAAGTCACTGTATATTTGTACCCAAGTGGTTGTATTTTCAGCTTACTCTGGTTTCATTAAGGCACAAAAATGTTAAAAAGGGTCCAACTTGTTTTCATAATGTAACCCTAAATTATAACCTCAATAGTGTGAGTTATGCATCATAATTCACTTCGAAAAATTTTTAATGTGCCATTTAAAATAGTCTTGGAAAACTTTCCTCAAGCTGGTCTGAAAGGGAGAAAAAAAACAATTTAGATTATTTTAAATTGGGATTTAAGGGAGCTGCGGTGGTACAACGGTAAGAGCGCCGACTTTCAGTCAGTGCAGTTGTGCTCCGAGGATCGGGGTTCGCGCCCCGGTCCTGCCAGATCCGAGCATGGCCGGCGCCCTGTGGGAGCAGCAATTGGCGGCTGCTTCCGGGTGGGGGGAGGGGCTCGGAGAGAATCGCTGCGTGCATAGCGGCCCTGGGTGGGCTGGAATCACGGTCAGGAGCTAGGAGGAGTCGCGCCCTGAAGAGGACGTGGCGCCCTCCCGTCCTACCGCCGGCTGACGGGGTTGCGTTGCGGTGATTCTCTAGCGGTTGCTACATGGGGTAATTGAATTAGAATAGAGTTCAATTGGCTACTAAATTGGGAGAAAAAGGGGAAAAATCAGAAACAAATTTTAAATTGGGATTTAAGGTCACCCTCTCGGTTAAAAAGAAAACTTTTAACCTTGTTCTTTTCCCTCTTAATTCACAAATACATGCACACATCTTAATCAATCCTTTATAGAAGCCAGTTCCAATTTTGTGGCTCATTTTGGCTTTTATTATGCAAGAGACAGTCTCTCCAGATGTGGTCATTTTAGAGGCAACTCTACTGTGGTGCTGCTTCTGCAATACTACTGCAGAAACCGAGGATTAGATGAGCTGTCCCTGACCCTGGAGATCTACTGCTGTAGGTTTTAAGAAAGCACACCTCATTCAACAGCTAGAGATCTCATTGAGCTGCTAATTAGTACAATCAGGTGTGCTAAATTAGGGTTGAAATGAAAACCACCGGAACGGTAGATCTCCAGGAACAGGGTTGGGGACCCCTGGATTAGTGTGTACTGATTGCCAGGGATCATCTTGGGACACGTCTTTATCCTGAAGACCACGGGGGCCAGAATCCAGCCCTGAAGGCCCACGGCATCTGCTGGTTTTCAGTGTGTTTCAGCACCAGTGATTGCTTTAAATTGAGCCACACGCCTTGTTAAGGTCTCAACTGGCTGCATTAGTTAATTGATTAAACAGGTGTAACCAGTGAAGTCACCTGGTCACTGCCAGGGGGGGGGGAGTTGAGGCCCGTCCACACCAAGAACAAGAATCTCATTGAGCTGCTAATTAGTAGTCAGGTGTGCATAATTAGGGTTGAAATGAAAACCTACAGGACGGTAGCTCTCCAGAAACAGGGTTGGGGACCACTGTCAAAGATTCCATCACTAACGGACACAGTCAGACAAGCTGTTACCATAAAAGTCAGGAAATGTTTAAACTTAAATGGCTAAACATAGTTTTTCTTGGCATAGTGACAAATAATGGAAGCTTGTAAACTATCCCTGGTTTTTCTCCCCTCGTGTAACTTACCTATACTTACCATGATCGCACTTGTTTTTTTTCAAACAGTGGTATAAAAAACACTTGTGAGTGAAGCTAGCTACATTACTAAAGAATAGATATGTGTTTCATGCCATTTCTGGCTGTGAACTGTTCTCAGTGGTCTCATGGGGATACTCCCACTGTGTTTGAGAGAAATACTGTTTACCAAAGTCCTGCAATCACCACCCACTTCACACAAAGAACAACCGTAGTCAGGATTTCATTTCAATGCTCTCTCCAAAGTAAAAAATACTGTATTTGAGCACTTGTTTTGATAAATACAAACAATTAAACAAGGCATTAATCCAAGAAAAATAACATACAGGCAAAACATGAGTATAAACTGGGCAGACCCACGGCGACTCTGTACATACAAACAGAAAGAGGGCGCGGTTCCTTTGTGCGCTCAACCGGACAGTAATCAATCCCACAAACCTCGATTCCCCCAAAAGTGTTAATGAAGTGGAGCCTCCACTTCCAGCAAGTGAGAGAGAATGATCATTACCTACCCCTACCCCCCTACGAAGACACTTGAGATTATTAAAAGGAATGTGGAGATTGTTTAAATTCACAGTAAATGCCTTCATGCACAACAAACGGCATGAAAAATTCTATTTTACTACCGAACCGCACGCGGCTTTATTCAAAATTAACGGTCCGTCCGATTGAGCATTTTCAGTGTTGAGGTTTACGTTGCGAGTGTAAAACTAGTTATTCTAATTCCTCCTGTCACTGCTCTGCACGGATCTACAGAAATGATGGGATTCCTTTTTAAATAAAAAATGTAAAAAATGGTAGTTGTAAGATGTCATTCGGTGGAATATGAAAATAGAATCGTCTGTAATGGCAGGGACGTTATGCATCATCTTTGGTGAACAGGAGTTTAGGGAAATATTGGACATAAAAGTGAAATGTTGCATAAGATCAGATATAATGGCCGTGCAACAAGACTAAGTTTGGGCTCAGTAAAATCCTGATTCATTTCTGAGCCTCTTCCATGTCTTACATTTTTGAATTACACCATTATGCCAGGTGGACATCTCAAACATCTCATTTAATTCCTTAATTTAAAAAAATATTTTTTTGGTAATTTAACTAGACAATTTAACTAAAAATTGAGAGAACTGGAGGGAAAAAATGACTCCAATTTTGAGACTCAAAGATAAGAATGTTAGAGGAATCTCACATGCAAATATGATCATGTGACATGCAGCTTGAGACCTGGGCCTGTATTCATCAAGTCTCAATGAAGGAGTGCTGATCTCAGATCAGTCTCTCCTGTCTATATCTTAACCTTATCCATGAGAAGCTAAAGGGCAAAACTGATCCTAGGTCAGTGGTCAAACAGAATTAGAGGCAGTTTGCATCTTGGGGGAATGAAAAGGGACCTTGGGCTGCTTAGCCACACCATAACAAAACTATTTACTATGAATTTGGCGCACCTTTAATCCACTACCGGCCAGAGCCATGGACGTACAGCACACCATGTTGTGTTAGCTCCGCATTTTTTTTCCCCCCAAGATGTTGCAAACTAGCCCCAGTTTAACTCAAATCTGCAGCACAAAACTTTTTTTTTTTTTTTTTTTTTTTAATTCTCAACAAACAAAAAACACATAAACCACTAGGGTTCCAGTCAAAAAATAAAAATATATTAGAATTATTGGAAAAACATATTCCGCAAGTGACCAACTGGTACACACATCTCTAGCCTCACGTTCTGAAACAGTATTGGCTGGAGCCATAGGAACTTGTGTTCCGGAAACTTCTAGAACTCAACTGAAGTAACGGACCCAGGTTGGACCCTGCGGTACCAATTGTGGTTGTGCTCATATTCCCAGGTCACACTGGAGAGGGGGCTTCCGTCCACGGCTCCTCGTCCAGGCGGATTGTGACACCTGTCCGTCAAGCGGTCTGTGGCACCTCCGCGTCCGTCCGTCCGTCAGCTGCGTCTGGACTCAGACAGAATACGGTAGAGCAGTGCAGAGGCTTGAAGGGAGGCGCTATGAGTCCTTGAGCAGGCTGATTCGGGTGCAGTGGTTTGGCTGTGTGTGTGTGTGTGTGTGTGTGTGTGTGTGTGTGTGTGTGTGTGTGCGTGTGCGTGTGTGTGTGTATGGGGGCCGCTAAGAGTCTTTGAGCAGGGTGATCAGGGGTGCTATGAGTCCTTCAGTAGGCTGATTTGGGCAAAGATCTTGAGCGCTGGGCCCAGTTTGATGTTCATGGTGCTCATGAGGTGATCCTCCTTCAAGAGGAGTAGGGCCTGTCCATCAATCTCCTGAGAACGGAACTCCTCCGCTATCTCCTGGCAACCTGGGGAGACAATGACATCATCAGCAGGCTGCCAATCACAAGCTTCCACACCCTACGGCACAGTTACTCAAGTCACGTTCCTCGGGGGCAGAGAACTGCTGGTTTTCCACCCTCCCTTTACCTGGGACTCAGGTGTGAAGAGTCTGGCCAATCAGTGGCACTAATTGTTCAGTTAATTACCTGGGAGAAAAGAAAACCAGGACTGAACTTGGATTCGAGGGCCAGAGTTGAGTATCCATGCCCTACGGTCACCGAGGAAACGGAATGCATCAGACAGCAGAGCACTGAATGCATCGAGGTACGGTCCCGGTCCGCGGTACCCACCTGGGAGGGAACAGATGAACTCGTACACGTCCGTCACGTTCCACTGGGCAGGGTCACTGGGGAGGAAGTGCTGGGTGAGGAGGGGAAGTTCACGGGCGAGCCCCTGCCCCTGGTCCGACCCTCGCTCGCCGTGGGGCCGGGGGACCCCAGAACTGGCGGCGGACAGCGGAGAGGGGGCCTCCTCATAGCTGGACATATCCGAACACTGGCTGGACTCCCCCTGCCTGGGGTGGGATGGGAGCCGGGGGGGCGCGGCCACGCCCACAGACTGCGGCGGCACGGAGGGCGCCTGGAATGCAAACACACAGGTGGGTAGGGCACTGCTCAAGAGGCTGCAGGTTCAAAGCCCAGCTGAGACACTGCTGGTGCACCCTTGAATGGTACTTAACCTGAATTGCCTCAGTAATACCAAGCTGGAGTGGGCTGCAGTGTAGCGTAGCGGTTAGCGAACTGGACTTGTAGGTTCGATTCCCAAGTGTAACTTACTCTTGCTCAAGGTACCAAAATTGCTTCAGTAAACAACCAGCTGTATAAATGGATTGACTGCAAGATGTGTAAGTCTATCTAAATACGAGCGTCTGCTAAATGCTGTAATATAAATGTAAGGGCATCTGATCAGCAAATTAATACTAACAAAACATACTGGGAGTCAGGCAAACTGTAACCAGCACATTCTACAACATGCACGCGCACACACACAGTCTGATCTTACACACACAGCCCCACCTTAAACATCTTTGCTGTGAAGCACATTATAAATGTTTGTGTTATTTGTTTTTTACTGCATGTGAAATGCGCTAGAGGTGGGCTGTGAAAATGCTGGTGGGCGGCTGAGATGAGGATGAATAGGCGGATGCTGTTGCCGTGGAGACGCAGGGCTGCTCACCTGTTTCTTGGTCTCTGTGGTTTGGGGGGTGCTGCTGCGTGATCGCCCCTTCTTGTGCTTCTCCGTCTTGCTCCGGTCCGGGTGGATCAGGCCCATTCGCTTAGAGCACCGAACGCTGTACCTGTTCCACACCACAGACCACCATTACACATCTCCTCCTTCACTGTGCTGTGGACTACCCTTCCCACAATCCTCCTCTTCTTCATGGAAACACTTTGGCAGTGTATGCTGCCTGTCGGAATTATCGGAAATACGAGTTTCCGACATGGAGGTTCGTTCAAGTGCAACTTCCAAGTCGTAATTACAAGTGGGAATTTTTCTACCCGAGTTGTGACGTTTCACCACTGACCTTTCACCTCTCTATCCTTCAAGTGCTCCTCAGAGCTCATATTTCCCAGTTGCCAAGTCGAAATGGCAGAAAATACGATAAATTCACATGACAATGCAACCAGGCAGCGCAGCAGATTACCATATTGATGGTCACGCACATATAGCACACAACCATTTAGTAAAATATACTTTAATATATCATAAATGGCTCTCATCATATGTTTCCTTTCCTCTTCTTTCTCATGCAGAAAGTGATAGCAGCTCTGTGTATTTATTTATTTATTCATAAACGATCAAATTTTTTTTACTTTTTAGACATCCACGTTTGCTGGTAATTCCGATTTTGGAGCATGTGAATGTGTCAACCTCGTAATTACGATTCGGCAACTGGGAAATAGGAGCTTCCGAGGAGCACTTGACGGCAGCATTAGACTCAAATTCCCACAATCCTCACCTTCCTCATATCACTTTGCAATTTAGACCTCATTTTCATCTCATTGCTGCAAGTCTTGAGTATCGCATGGTGGGAGAGCGTTTACAAAAAAACCTGTAAGCTTCAAATTCATTGCTTTATGTCCAGGGCTAAGTACCCTCATATTGTAGGGAGGAACTAGACTGGGCTAAGTACCCTCATATTGTAGGGAGGAACTAGACTGGGCTAAGTACCCTCATATTGTAGGGAGGAACTAGACAGGGCTAAGTACCCTCATATTGTAGGGAGGAACTAGACAGGGCTAAGTACCCTCATATTGTAGGGAGGTACTAGACTGGGCTAAGTACCCTCATATTGTAGGGAGGAACTAGACTGGGCTAAGTACCCTCATATTGTAGGGAGGTACTAGACAGGGCTAAGTACCCTCATATTGTAGGGAGGTACTAGACTGGGCTAAGTACCCTCATATTGTAGGGAGGAACTAGACTGGGCTAAGTACCCTCATATTGTAGGGAGGTACTAGACTGCTGACTAACAGTTCAGAAGCCAGACCCAGCATATGACACAGGGATATCAATTACTGCATATATAACAGGATAAAACAGTTTCTCATTAACTGTATCACAGTAAAATCTGTGTCTGAGACGAGCCAAACTACTGCGGTTAAGAATAGGACTTAAAATAACCTCTGAAAAAGAACACGTTCACATAAAGAAAAGTAACCGCGTACGTAGTCTCCCCGCATAAGAGCATTGATTGAGATGAGCATAACAGCTGCGCAGTGCATAAGATGGCCGCTTCGTTTCAAACAGCAGAGTTTAGCTACAGGGCCCCAGGTATGCGCAGGTATGCAGCAAAACTTAACGCCATCAGTGCGACTGGAAAGCAAACGCATGCGAAAAAAACAAAACTGAGTTCTGTATTCAATATTCCGGACCAATCACAGAACAGATGGGTCTCCTCCTCTGCTCTATTCTTCAACAGGAGATCAGCCAATAGGAGATCACCGTCAGTGTTACAGCCAATAGGAGATCACCGTCACTGTCGCAGCCAATAGGAGATCACCCTCATTGTTACAGCCAATAGGTGATCAATCACTGTCGTAGCCAATAGGAGATCACCGGCACTGTCGTAGCCAATAGGAGATCACCCTCAGTGTTACAGCCAATAGGAGATCAATCACTGTCGCAGCCAATAGGAGATGACCAGCACTGTCGCAGCCACGGTCGAATGAGTTTTGAACAAATTAATGAGTTTGAAAAAAAATAAAAAATAAGAAAACACTTCTGTGGCGACGGGCAACACACCTTTTGGCGCAAACCGTGGAACAGAATCTCTTTGAGCGTTTGAAGTTGCTGGCGAAGTCCACCAGGCCACAGAGTTCACATTTCAGCATTGGCTCCTGCTCCTTCAGCTCTGAAGTGGGACACATCAGGACACCGTGACAACCAGCGCCAACCAGCACTGCTGAACTGAATAAGGGCATTTCTGATTGGTCCACGGATGTGGGGGACTGACTCACCCTGCTGGCTCAAGTCCTCCATTTCGGTGTCGGTGGTGCAGGTGTTCGCTGGGAGCTTCTCAGAGTCCGACTGCACCTGCAGCTTCTGCTTCTGCAGGTTATCCAGGAGGAGAGACGGGCGATCCACCTGAGAGAGGTTCATCGCTACGGTTACCAGTCACACGTGCGTGCGCATGTGCACTCGCACACTCCCTCACTCGGTTTGGCTGCAATGCGTTTTGTTCAGCAAAGAAAGCCTGACGATTTCCGAGTATTGGTTGTGGATGGAGAGTCACACGGTACAACAGCAAAAGCCTAAATCTTTCTGGGGGGACCCTGTCATCTTTCCTTGTACCCTCTTATTCTCTCCACAAGCTGTATATTTCTGGAGAGCTGCTCAAATTTCTGGTGCGTTTTGCCATGTTTGAAAAAATCAAGCTTTGTTTAAAATCAAGGCACACTTCAAAGAGCTGGGATGATTAGTTATTTTAAGATCCCCGATTCACAGTCACCTCACAACCCTTCAACTCAATGAATGTCAGGTCACCTCACAACCCTTCAACTCAAATCTTTGTTACACTTTTTGTCCACTAGAGGGAGTGCATTCCTTACTGTGAGGAGCCCTTGTGAGTTTCTGTGGTAAACCCTGGGTAAACCTTATCCTGTACATTACACTAGATCAGGGGGTTTCAACCTTTTCCGATCCAGCCCCCCCCCCATCGTACACTAAAAGGTCTGGCCAGGGACCCCTACACTTATAATGAGTTCTAGCAGTGTGTAGATAAGCTTATTTAAAAAAAACTGAACCCTGCAAACAGACAACGCATAAGTAAGAATCAGGAGACATGTGGCTCTATTATTCACAGCAGAGGTGGAAAGTCCAGGGGACATAAAGTAAAAGTCGTACCATGTGTTTCTTCCACCCATAGACTCAGCCAGCTGATTTCACCAATTAGTTCTACCTCCTCACTGAAGAATTATGTTAATTAGCAAATCCAGGTGATTGAAGCAAAATACTGAGGAGGACTTTTACTTTATGTCCACTGGATTTCCACCTCTGGTTCACAGTGACTGACTATAACCCACACAAGATTAACGGCAGGCCATGTAGCCATATGCCCTCTGTAATGCCTTTGAATGTTCACCCCTCTACCCGACCCATAAACCGGTGACCTGTGATTAAAGATTAAAGCAAGTAGCTGCCTGCATATCCCCTCTCTCAGACACCGTTCTCTCTGCTGGCGACACAGGTACTCCCTATGAACCCAAAGCACCAGACTGCAGGGCTTTGGGCATCAATTATTCACAGCGTAAATGCTTTCATCCCCACCAGACACACCTCTCTCATATTAACAAGAAGCAGGCATCCACCTAGCTACGTTTCCACATTTCCTGATCCAAATATCAAAGCCACGTCATGTCATAGATCCAGGTCTGTTATGTATGCCTTTGGGTAAAGTTGTGATCTGAAATTAATTAATGACTCCTTCAGTCTAGATGTAAGGCTAAGAATATACATCAATCTCTTTGCACACCCTGTGTATAGCATAGCATACAGTGCGTATAGCAGTGTCTCATTATGGGTACAGACTAGAGGCGGGGGTGCACAGCCCTAGGTGTTGTCTATACCCGTCTAGTTTTGCCAGACAGGACGACACCCCCAAGTATTGAGGATTCAACAACAAAGGAGAAAAAAAAAAAAAACTTTGGTACAATGGGATAAATTGCAAGTTTCTTAACAGAGCCCAGTCTTCAGCCAGTCGAACTTCAGATTTTTGACGATGGTTTACTGGCAAGAGCTCAGCACTATTAAGATAGACTTACAATTTATCCCAGCGTGGGAAACTTCTTATTTTCTTTGTCTATATAGCGTTTTAAAATCTTCGTTTGCACCAGGGCATATTTTACTGCCTTTTACAGGGGTTTGATGGTAAACATATGGGATCCAGTGATAGATGAGGGAACTAACAGGCGGAATGAGGGGTCGAGCATTTTATATGAGAGTCAACTGAAGATGGAGCGAGGATCTGTGGGAGAAGTAGCCTCTGGTAACCTTACCCCCTCCGGGTGCTTGGAACTAGGCTACGGTGTAATGCCATGTGCCGGAGTGTGTGCGGGTCGGGACGCGGCTGCACTCACGGGGAAAGGTTCCGCTCCCTCCTGGATGACAAAGCCCTCGATGACGTGAGTGAGGATCTGCGGCTTCACAATCGCCTGGGGCGGCTTGCTCTCCCCGTTCTGCGGCGTGCTGTCAGCCACGGCGGGGCCATTGTTTCCATTCCCGGAGGTCATGGCTGAATGTCTGCCCCCGCCTGACTTCGCATTCACTCCCTCTGCGCCACCCGAATCTGCGGATGACAAGGACACCGCTAACGTTACTTCACTCCAAACAGACCTGCAAAGAACGCAGAACTGGGAAACTATTCCAGTTTATAATATACCACCGCTTAAATCTACCAATAATTCCACGTGGACACTATAATATCGGTAATGTTTTGTTGCCAATAATATTAGCAGCTATTCAGCTAACAACAACTCTAGTAACGGTAGTTAGTGCTACTGTGACCTTAGCTAGCATGCTAGTGTTTCCACAATCCAGTTAGTTTCGCCAAGGCAGTAATGTACTGTAGCACTATACATCGTTTCTCGCAATACAATCCGTTCTCGTTTAATCAGAAAGTCAAGCTAGTCCCAACACAGCGGAACTCCAGATCACTCCCGGAGCGACTGACTGGCGCGGCTCTAACTTGCGCTCCTAAAGCAACGTGTCCCGCAGCTCAAAGTAGAAAAATGTTCGAATCTCAGATAAAATACAACTTCGACAACTTGTCATACTATGAGAGTGAAACTAACAGAATAAGAATGCAATTAACGTTAAGTAGCCAGCAAACTAGTTACCCATCTGTCCAAGCAGGCTAACAAGCGACTACAAGTTAGGAATGTCTTTCTTTGTTGTTGGACATTCAACAATGTGCAGATATTGTAATAGTGCCCAAACCCGTGTTCGTTAAATCAGTTTAATCGCATATAATTCCATAAATCAAAAGGATACATGCCAACGTTAGCTACCTGACTAAACACGACTTGGGAAATCAGAGAATATGAGCGCTTCATACGCACGGGGGTTCTGACAATAGTCACCAGGCGGCGGCGGCGGCGGCGGCGGCGGCGGCAGCACGCGCCTTTGTTCCGTTTGGCTGCTTTCCCCAAAAAAGGATCCTTGCTTGATGTTTATTTCCAAAACGCCAGTTCAAGAATAACACCCAGTGGCCCGTAACTATGTGCACTGTGTCGTACGGATTCGTGCTTTCCCCCTTGTTATCTAGGCGGTAGTACGAACTTGCATACTACTGTCATTAAAACTTTATTGTATTAGTATTTTCTCAACTCTACCCCTCTCGCCCATGCAGGCTGAACCACGCAGAGACGCGCTCTAATCCTCTTTGTATGCGGGAACTGAACAGGAATAGGAAACAACGCGGCGCAGCTATTGGACAGCTACTCCTGGAATGTTATCCAATAGTGACGCGCGCTTGCGGTAGGCGGCTTCTGTGATTGGCGGATATATTCGGCTCACCCGAGCCTCGTCTGAAGCGCATTGAGGCGGTGAAAGAGGAGCGAGAGAGGCTGCGAGACACAACACAACTGCCTGCCTCTGGGGATGCGTTTCCCTCTGGTTTAGAGCTAGACACTTTGCCAACTCCCGCGGATGGAAACACAAACATTGTGGTTCTCAAACTCGGTCATGGGGGACTCACTGTGTATGCTGGTTTTTGCTGCAGCCAATCTCTTGCTCAATTGAAGTTCCTTCATAATGGTTTCCCCCATGAACTCATTAACACATCGCAGGTTTGGCTAGTTATCATTTCCGTTGTCTTTGAATTGTTAATTGCCTACCATATATGGTTAGCTTTACCAGTGTCCATAATTTCATCAGTTAGGAGCCTATTAATTAACCTCAGTCTTTAATGTGATCAGTTAAAAATGTTTTACTTCTTTTTATGTAATCGTTTGCAATGTAGCACAGTAACTACATTGTTCTGTTCTTTGTGGCATGCATAGATATTTCTAACATAATGTGGATTAAGAGGGTAAATAATCCCTCTAAACATGAAAAGCGTCTAAGAAAAAATAAACAACTTGTTAAATTTCTGGGATTGCAAATGTGGTTGCAGTGAAAACCAGCATACACCGAGTTTGAGAACCACTGTTCTAGAGGACCAGCAACCCTGGTCCTGGGGACCCACTGCTGTTTTTTGTGTGAAAGCCAGACTCTTGATTAATTAAGGTTGTTGAAAATATGTTTCATTCTACCATAATTGTGTGGTTAAACTTATTTAAACACATTGCAGGTTTGGCCATTTGCTGTCAGTAAATTCAATTCATTTTACACAAATGGTTTCAGGTTTCCACACTCAGCAAATGGGACCCAACTGATTTTACCTGTCAGTTTGTAATTGAATCAATTAAAAATGGAACTTCTTTCCATCAGAATTACAGTATATAGGGGTTGGAATACATAATCTTGAATATGTGCCTGATTACACCATAGCACCCCGCCAAAGCCATCCAAACAGGTGAAAACATATCATAAATTGTTGCAAGCTGTTTTGAGTGGAAATATGGTTCAAGGCAAACCAATGGTTTTTGTTGCACTACATCAACCCACTGCCAACCTATCAAAGTGAATGTTCCCACTCCCAGCACACACCTGTGAAAAAGGTCGGAAAGAGTGTTTCCCAACATAGTAAACCCTTCAATGTGGATTCCAATAAACAGAATGTTATACATGTGAGAATGTTCTGCATATTATAAAATGCCCTGCTTCTGTTATATCCCATATTTCCTGTTTATCTGGAAATTATGTCATAAGAGTAGTGTACCTCATTTCCTCTGCATCCTTCTCTGTGTGAATCAGTGTCAGCATTTCATTGCATTACCAGTGACTTGCAATATAGCACTTTACATAAAGCACTCAATTAAATCTAGTTTTATTTGTATAGTGTTTTTAAAAAAAACTGAGATACTGTCACAAAGACACTTTTACAGAAAAAAAACAGGAAATAAGATAATTAAGACTGTAAAGAGACACAGGGAGTTCACTAATCGCAGCACACCGGCGCACCAAAAATGTTAGGTCACAGGAAAAGAGGCAGCAGTCAATAATCACCGTTCTATTTTCAACGGTAAAATGACAGCTTCGTGTTAAAGATTACCGTAACATTAGTGAAAAGGCACAGTCACAGAGCATGAGTCACAGGGTCACAAGTGGCGAGTACCGGTGCAACCCAATGTTGGGCCTTCCCCCAGTTCTTCTGGGTCTAAGACTTTAGTATGATTGTAATGTAAGACAACAGGGGAAAGGCCGTGTTTATAAATGGCCGCCCAACATTCGCTGTATTCACTCAAGTAAAAATAGTGTTGAGATTTTATGGTGCGATAAGCGCTCTCGGTTTTCACGGTGGTAACGGAGCCGCTCGGACAGCTGTGGAGGGGGGCAGTTCAGAAACCCAATCTCACAAAGGGGTACAGCAGCTCGTTCTGGGTGCAGAACCCCCCAGGCAGGTGGGAGACGTGAGCCCCCCCGGTTAGGAGAGGGGCCCAAGCCCAAGGGAGCGGCCATGTTGACTGGGTCAATAATGCCGTCATTGTGCAGCTGATCACCCGGGAGGGGCAGGGGGGGTGCAATGTGTTCAGCTTCAGACGGATATAAAAGAGCTGCAGCTCCAATGTCCTGTTATGACAAGACAGCAAGCGGGCTGTTGGGAGGTCCATCCTGTTAAAGCACTGTTCTAGTGCATGGATGGGTTCTATGGTCTGGTATCTGTTAAGGTACTGTTCTAGTGCATGAATGGGCTCTATTAAGGCCCTGTTCTAGTGCATGGATGGGTTCTATGGTCTGGTATCTGTTAAGGTACTGTTCTAGTCAAGTCAAGTTTATTTGTATAGCACATTTCATGCACAAGGCAACTCAAAGTGCTTTACATAAGACATAGAAAGACATTATATAAAAAGTAAATTAGAATTGAACAATGTTAATAAGAAGTTAAAACAGTTATAATAAAACGCAATACTGGTTGGGCCCACAAAACAAATACCCCAACAAACACTCCTACCACAAACAGCCTGCTACCTGCAATCTGCTACGCACCGTACAGCCTCTCTCTCTGGGTGATATTTTACCTGCCAGGTCCGCTGCAGGTGCCTGCCAGCTACGCTGCAGGACATTTGTAGAAATGAGTGGGCTCTATTAAGGCACTGTTCTAGTGCATGGATGGGTTCTATGGTCTGGTATCTGTTAAGGCACTGTTCTAGTGCATGGATGGGCCCCATGGTCTGGTATCTGTTAAGGCTCTGTTCTAGTGCATGGATGGGCCCCATGGTCTGGTATCTGTTAAGGCACCGTTCTAGTGCATGAATGGGCTCTATTAAGGCACTGTTCTAGTGCATGGATGGGTTCTACGGTCTGGTATCTGTTAATGCTCTGTTCTAGTGCATGGATGGGGTCCCTGGTCTGGTATCTGTTTATGGCTCTGTTCTAGTGCATGGATGGGTTCTATGGTCTGGTATCTGTTAATGCTCTGTTCTAGTGCATGGATGGGTTCTATGGTCTGGTATCTGTTAATGCTCTGTTCTAGTGCATGTAAGGTCGATGTATAGCACCCTTGGCGGCACGGTGGGGATTTAGTGGTTAAGAGTTGACCACCTTGTGGGCTGTCCAGCCTCTCGGAACAGCATTTTGAAGATATTCTTTAACTCTGCCCCAATTACAAAATATCCACAACAAAAAACTGCACTGAGCCTTTAATTAATGCTTTTCTGTTGCCATACAGTTGCTGGTCGGACTCCTGCACAGGGCACTGTCATTAAGCATATTTACAATCACTGCTGCCCGCATTTTAAACCTGAACGAGGTAAATTAAAGCTCCATTACCGTGTTCCTCATGGGGGGTCAGCTTGCTGGAGCCAGACCTTAGCTGCTCGGAGGTGGGCGTGGCCCCCTGGGGGGGGCGCAGACGTGAGCTGCTGGCAGCTGGGAGTGGGGAGGGTCTCCCTGACGACCAGCGGAGTGGGCTGGTCTTTGCCAGAACCGTCCTGGACCATGCAAACGGCCTGTGAGGAGAGGAGCGGAGAGGAGAGGAGAGACGTGTCATTACATCATGTAGAACAGCCACACAGGAACACACACTAAATTTAGCTGATTTTCATTGGGTAAGCTGAGTGTCACTCTGCACACAGACAGTCTCTCCTAGCGGCTGAGGGGCGGGGCTTACCGGAGCTAGTGTCGGTACTGTTACCAGTGCCGGTGCTGGTGCCGGCTGGATCTGGAGATTGACAGCGGTCAGCTGGACGGGCTGGGATTTGGACGGGGCCAGGGGAGGGCCGAGCGTGGAGTGGAAGATGGTGGCTTGGTGGGCAGGTACAGGTGGTTTGGGCAGAACCGAGATAGCGCACTGGGAGGCGGGGGCAGGCTGGAGGGGCAGTGCCTGAACGGGGAGCTGCAGCTGGGTCTGGGCCTGGTTCTGGTTGTGGTTCTGGAGCCCGGCCTGGATGGGGCTGGTCTGCAGTAGGGGTGTCGGACTCCTCTGGGTTAGCTGCGGCTGTTGCTGGATCACATACTGCTGCTGCTGCTGCTTGGGCTGTAACTGGTGCGGCTGGATCTGTGTGTAAGCTACGACACACACACACACACACACACACATACATACATACGTACACACACACAGAAAAACACTACACTCAGTGACTGTAGCACAGGTCACAGAAAATTCAGGCTCCAAATAGAAATAGGATGGTGCTGGTTAGCAGAGACTTCTGTAGAAATCTAACATATCTTTCCTTGCGCACAAACACTGTCTGGGCCATTCAAAGACATAGAATAAAACTTAAATAATATTTAAAAAATCACAGAAGGTGAACAATCCCTTTCACTGTAGCCACAGTTTCTCCTCACATCCCACAATGCATCACAAGACGGGGCATCAGTCATGGTGGAGCTTCCACAGGGGACCAGATTTAGAACACACACCATGGAATGTTCTAGCACGAAACGCATCGTTGCAGAAGGGTCAACTGGGGAAATCTCTTAAACGCAAGTGCGCCAGTACAACTTTGATCAAAGCCCCTGCTCCTCTTCCTCCTAACCACAAAGGCCATACTCCAGCCCCTGCTCCTCTTCCTCACTACAGCCATACTCCAGCCCTGCTCCTCTTCCTCACTACAGCCATACTCCAGCCCCTACTCCTCTTCCTCACTACAGCCATACTCCAGCCCTGCTCCTCTTCCTCACTACAGCCATACTCCAGCCTGTGCTCCTCTTCCTCACAACCATAACAGAAATACTCCAGCCCCTACTCCTCTTCCTCATTACAGCCATACTCCAGCCCCTACTCCTCTTCCTCACTACAGCCATACTCCAGCCTGTGCTCCTCTTCCTCACAACCATAACAGAAATACTCCAGCCCCTACTCCTCTTCCTCATTACAGCCATACTCCAGCCCCTACTCCTCTTCCTCACTACAGCCATACTCCAGTCCTGCTCCTCTTCCTCACTACAGCCATACTCCAGCCCCTACTCCTCTTCCTCACTACAGCCATACTCCAGCCCCTACCCCTCTTCCTCCCTACAGCTATACTCCAGTCCTGCTCCTCTTCCTCACTACAGCCATACTCCAGCCTATGCTCCTCTTCCTCACTACAGCTATACTCCAGCCCCTGCTCCTCTTCCTCACTACAGCCATACTCCAGCCCTGCTCCTCTTCCTCACTACAGCCATACTCCAGCCCCTACTCCTCTTCCTCACTACAGCCATACTCCAGCCTGTGCTCCTCTTCCTCACTACAGCCATACTCCAGCCCTGCTCCTCTTCCTCACTACAGCCATAATCCAGCCCCTGCTCCTCTTCCTCATTACAGCCATACTCCAGCCCCTACTCCTCTTCCTCACTACAGCCATACTCCAGCCCCTGCTCCTCTTCCTCACTACAGCCATACTCCAGCCCCTACTCCTCTTCCTCATAACAGCCATACTCCAGCCTGTGCTCCTCTTCCTCACTACAGCCATACTCCAGCCCCTACTCCTCTTCCTCATAACAGCCATACTCCAGCCCTGCTCCTCTTCCTCATAACAGCCATACTCCAGCCCCTACTCCTCTTCCTCACTACAGCTATACTCCAGCCCCTAACATCACAGCAGTGACAATGCAACCTCATGGTTAAGGACATTAACTTGTTACCAGAAGGTTGTGGGTTCATATCTCATGAATGGGGTGCTGCTATTGTTCTGTTCGACACAATCGCACAACAGCACTCTGCGACGATTGTTGCCATGGTTCTCAAAATGAAGGTGTGTGTTACCGAATCACTAATCGAGGAGTAACACTATTCCCCAATTTTTTCACTGGGGTCAAACCAGAACAGCTGAAATGTTACACCTTTTTCCAGATATTGTTTTCTTGAGTGCAGTCCATATAAGGAAACGTAGAGCTGCGTTTGTCCGCGATCCAGACGCAACAATGGCAACGTGACCTTGGGAATCAAATGCTGGCATCTGAAAGCAGGACTATTGTATGTTTATTTATTTAAAAAAATAAAAACCTTTCATGGTTGCGATGGTTACTTTCCCTCCTGTTTTATAAGAGCCATTACACTGTTGCATCACTTCCTGTTTCTGACGTTGTGCAGTGGTCCCCCGGGGCTCTCATTGTTCTAAGAGGTGCACAGTGTGCACAGGTGCGTCATCTTAGTGTTGGCCGCGTCCGAGTTTAACAGCGACGCGTCAACTTAGAAAGACCAGACTGCCCGCTACATTCCCCTCCCCTGTCACGCTGTTCACACTCTGCGATGCATGCCTTTATTTCTCTGAATAGTATGTTGAATGTACATTTATTCAGTTCCAAATACACTACCTAACCACAAGTGTGGTTTGAGGTTTCACTGCCGGCTTTTGGTGGAAATAGCTTTCTGTTTACATCTGCTTATGCAAAATCTTTGCTCTTTTATACATGCTTAACAAAATAATCCAACTATACAGTCTATTATGGGGCTAGTCCACAGTGCTGAGTCTAGAATGGGCCTAGTCCACAGTGTTGAGTCTAAAATGGGCCTAGTCCACATTAGTGCATAGCTCAGTGTCTATTTAAATCATAGCACCAGTGTAAAATATACACACACTTAATTTAACATTAACTACTTTGTTGTGTGCATAAAATCTTTCTCAGCCATCAGTAAACAGCCCAGGGACCAGTAAGGTTGTGTGCAACATTCACATTGTAATATTGGAATGGGCCGGGCTTCCTCCTGCTTTGAATTACACGCTTCCGTAGACATTTACTGGAGCTGAATTCAGTCAGATGCCCAGAGAACCGCTTTACTCTACCTGCTATGGCTGTTACATCTGGTGTTTATAAAGCACATATCTGCAAAATCTGAGCTAAAGCGGTTCTTTTATTTCCACAGGATTGAGAAGATTAGAGGTAAATCACCAGCTCCATCTACAGCTCCAGGGAGGTTTTTGTTATGACTGTACAGGGTGTGTCCACCAGGAAAGGACCGGCCGATTTCTGGCCAAAAATGCAACGCCCGTCAAAAATGGACCAGGGGTTCCTCTGGGATCTCACTTCTGATGCATAATGAGTGTCATTTTGAGTCACTTTTTGTAAATTTTAGGTAACCTTTGGCTCTCGCAGCAGAAATGTACAGCTACTTGGCTAGCTATGAACATATGCTCTTCTTAACAGTTCAGAGTGGGGCAGAGTGGTGAAGATGCATGTCCCACAAAACATTAGCGCATTCACCGATGAAAATGTATAGTTGAGTGTTATGAGCTCATGTTTGGAAGAGCTAGCTGGCTCTTGGGAACCCTACAAACCAGCAGTTCTGGCTGTTTGGGGGGTGTTGAAGCCTTTAGGCCTGGTCTGGTTTTGTTTTAGTTTTGGAAATGCTTTAGTTGAGAGGTTTCTGCTACATTGACCTGTCTGTACGCATTACTCGAATGCGTTCTGTGGTTTTCGAAACCTAGAATGCGCTCCACGCAGCACGTTTCCTTGACAGCGGATTTGAGGTTTTGTGTTCTTCGGTAACCATAGTTGGGAAAAAAAAATAAAAAATGAACAACACGGATCGAATTGCCGCTTTCCAAGTGTTTACGGAGAAGCAATGCGTCTCCTACTCCATCCAAGTTGAACCGAGATCAGCAGCCATAATATAGAGATTAAATATGATAATAATAATGAAATAAATACAAATGTTGAACTGTCACTAGGTGTGAAGTGAGGTGACTCAGAGCTCTGTGGACCGCACTACCCACAATCCCACAGCACTACCCACAACCCCACAGCACTACCCACAACCCCACAGCACTACCCACAATCCCACAGCACTACCCACAACCCCACAGCACTACCCACAACCCCATAGCAACTCCCCCCCCCCCCCCACAGCAACCCCCCCCCCCCCCCCACAACCACCCGTCTCCCCCGTCCCCCCTGCCTCCTCCACATTTCCCATGATCCCACTGGCAGCAGCCGTACTCAGACTGTCCCAGTCTTGGCTCCACCTTCATCAATAAGCAATTACCCCCCCCCCGACCCCCTCTCTCCCCCTGCCCCCCCCCCAATACAAAGTGCCCTGGCACACCTCCAGAGCAGTGCTTACTGGAAATGACAGCCTTGATGTCTGCAAACCTCCCCCCACCCCCCACCTCCAGCATGGCCATCCGGAGAACCTTCTGGAACTCAGGAATCTCCATCTCCATCTTCATTTATGCTGAGAATGACAGTGTAGTGATTGTACACGCTACATTCTGGTCCCGCCCACATTTGGGTACTGCCCACTTTATGGTACCGCCCACATTCTGGTACCCGCCCATGTTCTAGTAGTGGAACAATGTGGGAGGTACCAAGCGGAATCCTGGAACCTAGCCTCAAAAACCCAACGGCGGCAATTTAATAATCGGCAAGCGCCATTCGGTAGGGTAGGAATCCGGCTGCCGGTTTGTGTGCTCGGTCCTTATGGGGGGTATTACTATGGTGCTAACATTAACGTAAATGATTACGTCATTTTGACCCTAACCCCACCCTTAAAGCACAAACTGAACTTTGGTAGAACTTTCAATTACTAGTCGTGATTGTTACATCAGCATTAGAATGTTCAATTACCAGTAGTGATTGTTACATCAGCATTAGAATGTTCAGTTACCAGTAGTGATTGTTACATCAGCATTAGAATGTTCAGTTAAGAATCTTCTAATCGCATATTTGTGTTAATACACCTTAAAGCAAAACTTTGGTAGAACTTTGGGTTGTGTAGTTACTTGGCCATGATATGAGTCCACATGGTGGCGAAATATGTTTGTTAGTTGCTCTGTGCTCCCCTGGGGTGATAATCCAGAATAGGGTATTTGTCGCTCTCCATTCACTTCTATAGGGCAGCTAAAATGGTCTCAAAATAACACTTCTAGCACATATACGACCGCGAATGAAGCGGATTCTGTCAATACAAACACTAATCAGAGCGTTTACCAGTGGAAGTGAGGTGCTCTGAAACTGTAATGAGATTCTCTAGTGAAGAGTAAAAGTGCCTCTCACTCACGCTCACTCACAAAACGCACAGTCAGACTTGACAAGCAGACATAACTTAGACACACACACACACACACACAGCAAACCGCCTAATGGGCTTGCCGTTCTCAGCCGAAACACAAAACGGTTCCCCTCCGCTACCCCCCACCGCAGAGATGAAAGGAGCCCCCTTTTTCACAGCGTAAGAGACGTTTTAAAGACGAGCCGCGTTACCTCCACCTCCCCATGGCTAACGGCTGCAGGACACGTGGAGGCACGCTTGTGACGGGACAGTGCAGAACAGAGCGAGCCACAGTTTTACTGTGTACTTATAAGGCCCTTGTGTGTGTGTGTGTGTGTGTGTGTGTAGGGGAGGGGGTGTATTTTAAGAACACAGGCCCCTAAAGGCAGATGTGTAATTTTAGGCTTGAATTTCACAGAAGTAACAGACAGCATTATTTGTGGCAGGTTGGACAGGTTCCTCCCATATAATATCATCTCCTGTAGTGTAGGATATCCTTACAGAGTCTCACTAGTAAAGCGTACATGCTGCCACCGAATACTAGCAAAAATCCTTCTATTTGACTACAGCAAGGGAAAAATAAATTAGCATTAATAAGGCTTACATGTAATACACATTATAAACAGGGTTCCCACACTTGTACCCCCAAATTCAAGGGCCTCTCAAATCCTTTCAAGTCCTGCCCCTCCAAATGTGAGGGCCCATAGACCTGTATAGTCTAGCTGCGTCAGGAGTACAGGCCATCAATGAAGTTCAGGCGCACTCTAAACCTCAATCATTTTAGAGGATGATGATCTAGATTAGTTTTAAAGGCCATCAATTATCAAAGAAAATTTGTGGACATTAAGTTATTTAAGATGATGGTAAAAAAAAAAAAAAAATTTATGTAGGTTTTGGTAGTACGTTTTTTTATTTTTTTTAATATATATATATAGTACTGTGTTTTTCAAGACCTTTTAAGTCTTTTGTTAGTCTAAATCTGAACTTTCATGGAATTCCGAGGACCTGAGAAAATTCCGGGGACTCACCGGGAGTTATTAGGTGATGATTCGGGGACTCACCGGGAGTTATGAGGTGATGATTCGGGGACTCACCGGGAGTTATGAGGTGATGATTCAGGGACTCACCGGGAGTTATGAGGTGATGATTCGGGGACTCACCGGGAGTTATGAGGTGATGATTTGTGACGGACGTGACATTCCGCGTCACGTTGACCAAGCGGGTCATCAGGTCGTTGGGCCCCTCCCCTTTCTTCATCCCCTCTGTGGGGGCCTCATTCCCGGGGCCCTTCCCCCCCGCTCCGGGACCCTGTGGCCCCTGGCCGGGGAGCTTGAGCTGGGCTATGGGCGGGGCCAGGCCGGACAGGGACAGCTGAGGGCCCCCGGGGGCCGGTTTGAGGCTCAGGGCCTGGAGCTGTGGCTGTGCCGGCGCCCCCTGCTGGCTGCGCAGGGGCAGGTTCTGTACCTGAGAGAGAGGGGAGCACAGTGCAGTACACCTTTACAGCCCAGCACACCTGTATAGCACAGCACACCTTTATAGCACACCTTTACAGCACAGCACACCTGTATAGCACACCTTTACAGCACAGAACACCTGTATAGCACACTAATACAGCACAGCACACCTGTACAGCACATTAATACAGCACAGCACACCTGTACAGCACACTAATACAGCACATTACACCTTTACATGTAGAATTATGACCTCCAGTCCTCAGCTGATGGGGCTTCAAAGTAACATCAGAAGTCACAATGCGTGTGCGTGCGTGTGTGTGTGTGTGTGTGTGTGTGTGTGTGTGTGTGTGTGTGTGTGTGTGTGTGAATGCGTGTGTGTGTGTGTGTGTGTGTGTGTGTGTGCGTGTGTGTGCGTGTGTGCATGTGTGCGTGTATGTCTATTGGTGTGTCTGTGTGTGTGCTTGTATGTTTGCGTGTATGCGTGCGTATGTGCGTTACCTGCGCTGTGGTGACCTGTCCTGCAGGTGGCGCTGTGGCCTCAGACTGGACTGTAGTGACGGTGGCGGTTGGGGTGAAGATGAGCTGAGAGGACAGAGGAACAGTCGGTATCAGACTCCACACTGCTCTCATATGGGAACCCGCTAAAAACCCGCTATAGACCCGCTATAAACCGCTAAAAACACGCTATAAAACCGTTAAAAAACCGCTATAAAAACCAATGACAGGCCAGACAGGCTCACTCTCTCTCCGCACACACTCAACACAACACTGAGTGTTTATCTGAAAGGCTCTCTCTCTCTCTATCTCTCTCTCTATCTCTCTCTCTCTCTCTCTCTCTCTCCATCTCTCTCTCTCACTCTCTCTCTCCATCTCCCTCTCTCTCACTCTCTCTCTCTCTCCATCTCTCTCTCTCCATCTCTCTCCATCTCTCTCTCTCTCTCTCCATCTCTCTCTCTCTCTCTCTCTCTCTCTCCATCTCCATCTCTCTCTCCATCTCTCTCTCTCTCTCTCCATCTCTCTCTCTCTCACTCTCTCTCCGCACACAGAGTTTATCTGAAAGACTTGTGTTACTCGGTCTGAGGTAGCTGGTGTGGGCGTGTGTTTCAGCACCTTAGTGCCATCAACCGTTGCTATGCAAGGATGGAAACATGTTCTTTTTTTCTCTCTAATTTGCAGTCCCCCTTGCCGTGCCACACCTCAGACTTAAGGAGTGCGGCTCCTTCTCCTGTCTCATCACGGCATATAAAACTATCAACTGACGGACCGCAAGCCTAGCTGTAATGTGATTGGGTGTCAGATCAACGTGTCTGTTCAGGGAATGAAAATCGCTTCTCAGAACACACTCACCATGTGTCGGAGGGAACCGGTCACATGGCTATGAAACACCTGAACACACCTGAACACACCTGTGTGTAGCTCTGTCCTCACCTGCGTCTCATCGGTCTGACTAACACTAACGCTGGTGAATACTGAACAGCACAAAGATTCACTCCCTGCACGCTGTGCTTCTTTATCTGTCTCTGCCTTTAACGAGCCTGAACGCTCCCTCTGAACATCTACCTGCTCAATCGTGGAACGCAGCGATAATGTCTTCTGTCCTGAGGATGTATCTGAGAGTGGATATGTCACACTGATAACTCAAAGCCGTTATTAATTAAAGGGGTTTTCCAGGGTTTTCAGCAGTAGAGTCAGCCCCTGGGGTTATACAAGAGCAGATGGGTTCCCTCTGAATGTACTCTTATTTTTTATTATCATTATCATTATGATTGTTCTGAATTTTCCCTCCCAATGACCTGGAACGGTTTCAGTGCGGATTCAGCTTCCTGAGAAAGCAGGAGTGAGGTATGAAAAGCCGGCGAAAGGAACACACGGCCGTTGTGATTCGGACCCCCGTTTGAGCGGCAGGGATTTATCAAAACACCGGTTCTGCGCTGCATTGTGAAATTTAAGCGGTAGGGCTGAACCAACATATTGTGGTTATTAAAATGAAATGTGAACTCAGGTTATTATTTTTGGCCTACAGTACGATTATTAATCACCGTTTCCTGTCATTTATTGTGCTTCTCACTGTTGGTAGTGATTGCGGAGTGGGGAGGGGGGGGGGGGGGGGGGGGGGGCTGATGACTATCAAGGACGCAACGCGCGGATTGTCACTTTTTTCCTCTTCGTTTGCCCCCCTCCCGGAGGGATGGCGCCTGAGACACCCGCCCTTGTGCGCAGGAAGGGCTCAAGTTTCTCTTGGCTTTATAAAAATGGAAAATGTACAAATATCCAGGTTTTTTTATTATTTATCATCAGTCATATTTTGGTGGGGTAAGTTTTCCTCTTTGGTTTAAAATTCCAGACAGCTCCTTAAATAACTGTGTAAATAATATTTAATTAGGGTTTTGGATCCTGTAAAGTGCTGACAGACCATCTGGCAGGATTGTAAGCTTTTTAAATCTGCAATTTATTTTTTGTTGTTTTTTTTTAGCAATTCCCAATGAGTAATTCTGCTTCTCAAGTTGTTGCTATGCTACCAGACTCCCTGCCCTCACCCATCAGCAACGTTGAAGCTGATAGGTGTGCAACATTCCAGTGTGCTCGGCTGGGCACCAATCACCACGTTACACCTCACAGTCCACACAGTACTACAGGACAGAGCCAGAGCCTGAAGTGTATCTGAGGTAAACGGTGTTCAGCTGAACTGGTAACCTGTGTGTGTCCCCTCCCCCCCAGCCAACAGCCAACCCTGATGTGCTAAACCAAGACCAAATATGTTCTTCAAGGTCAGTGATTTTACGTCAAGAAAATGTTTTTAAACAGCGTTCTGCCTAGTTATTGCATTTCCTGTACCATTCCCAAACAGCCTTCCCAAGTAGCATGTGTGTTGGTCTATGAAATCTGAGCACTGTAGCTAGTATTTTGTAAGATTTCTGTATCTAAGAAACTTTATAGAAATGATTAAGTATTTGTAGTCATTTAGCATTTTAAATGAGCTTGTGTCGCAATGAGTATCTTCTGTTCAAAAACCTGTTTGGCAAAGAGCAATGCTGGGGAATACAAGTCTGATGGTAACGGATCTATGGCAGAAAAGTGCCGTTAGCGATGCTGTCTGCTTCACGCCGTTAGACTACAGTCTGCCTTGACATCTGCCATATCTGGAGAGTTTGTTTATCTCACGCACCGCAGAAACGGGTGTGGAACCACGTGTGGGAGAAAGCTGCGGAAACCAACGCCGAAGGCGTTGCACAGAATTTCACAGAATCGAGGGGCATCTGTCCAAAAATATCATCAGAAAATGTAAACGACTCTTTTCCAAACCCCTCTGAGAAGAGGATGGAAGTGCAGTGTGTTTGAGAGATGAATGGATGGGTCTGCCTCTCTCTGTTACACCCACTAATAACACACACACCCCTACACGCCGCCTTCGCCAGCATAAACAACATAAAATACTCCAGCTCTGCATACTCTCTCCTTTAAGTAGTGCTCTGCTGTGTCTCTGCGTCTCTGTGTCTCTGTGTGCACGCGACGGCCACAAGAAAGATACGCACAGAATGAAAGGCCTTTTTTAAAAGCAGAAATACAGAGGAAGGGAAGTCTCTCTCTTTCTCTCAAATGTACAATATGAAGGACTGGTTGTGGAGGACCAGGGGTGCGTCCCAATACCCCTCCTTTCCTCCACTACCACCTCTTCTCCTCCATGCCCCGGAAACCAATCTTTTGTGTCCTCCCTCCCTCCACTCTTCCAATATTGGAAAAGACGAGCGAAGCGGCTTCAAACTCAGGTTCTCCTCCCCTCCGGGCGAAGCATACATCAATGTATCCTACTGCAGATGTTTTTTCACATTTCTGGGTGACATCATCGTGCTCACGCCCACAGAAATTGAAAGATGCAACAGTGATGGTGCGTAGCTTCAGATTAGCTCCTCGTTCTCTCCTTTCCTCCACTCCCCTCCTCCCCTCCATTCCTCCACATACTTCCGGGTAGGAGAGGAGTGGTAGTGGGGGAGTGGAGGAAAGAGTATTGGGACACACCCCAGGTAACATTTCGGAAATAGCTTTCTTTTATCCATCCGTGTGTGCGTGTGTGTGTATGTGTGTATGTGTGTGTGTGTGTGTGTGTGTGTGTGTGGTCATTCTCATACCATCTGGGCACGCAGGTACATCTGCGCCTGACTGGCGGTGAGGGTGGGATTGGAGGCGTTTCCAAGGAGCACGGCCTGCTGGGTAATGCCTGCAGGGGCGGCGCTAATGCTCTGCGCCCGGGTGATCAGTTGAGCGGCTGCAGGAGAGGTTGCCAGATTAATCTGGGAGGTGGAAGAGGAGGAGAAAGAGGAGGAGAAGAGATCATTACGTCTTACGGGGATCACTGTGTATAAAACACAAGAATCCGTCCTTACGCAGGGGATGTCCCTACACTAAACAGCACTAAAACATTATATAATGACTGCAAATATGGTTATTAATTTCTCTCACACACAGTGCATTATTATTATTGTGTTCATTATTTTTTAATAACATTCATATCCGCCATAATGGGATCACTAACTCCAGTGGCCCCAGTAATTCATGTTTTTTTTTTTAATCACGACAGAAAACACAGACATATCGGACTAATGAAAGGGGAACTGATAAAAAATTAACAATCTATGAACATTATGGAATTATATACATAAACACACAGTATTAGATTCCATTACATTTCACTTGGACAGTCTTAGCTAGAGCAACACACAAACGTAAAGAATACATTACATTAAAGCATTTAGCAGATGCTCTTATCCAGAGTGACTTACGCAGCTTTTTTTTAACATAGTATCCATTTATACAGCTGGATATATACAGAAGCAATGCAGGTTAAGCACCTTGCTCAAGAGCACAACAGTTACCTACCTGGGAATCAATCTTGCAACCTTTAGGCTACAAGGCCAGTTTCTTAACCATTATACTACACTGCCGCCGAAAAAAAAGTCTGATATCACCAAGAAGGCATATGATAACAACAATGTGTAAGGAAGTGTAATAACAACAACATAACGTGTGTTTAATAGTAAATGTTGCTGCCAGAGACTCACGGTGGTTTGAGCTGCCGATCCCGTTTGTTGGGTTCCATTCTGGGCGGAGTTCTGTCTACCCGCTGCGAGGCTGGCCTATCGGGGGAGAGGAGAATGAGCGGTGAAATGCACGGTCATTAATCCCAGTCACCGCATGGAGGAGGCGCTGCGTCCGGTCAGAGAGAAGAACCTCGTTTGTGCCTCTGAGTCAGAGCAAACGCAAACTGATCACCAGGAAAACAAGACTTCACCTCACAGAGTTAATTCAGCTCCTCAGAGTTCAGCATTGAGTTAACTGAAATCTTCAATGTAACGGCTTAATCCACTTGAGCTAAATGTGCTGTATGACAGCTGATTTGCACTGTACTACAAAGTTTCTGTACTAATGTCTACTGTATATTCTTAATGAATACATATTCTACAAATAAACTGAACAAACAATTTAAATGAATTTCAAGATTTTTATGTTCCAGCATAATATTTTACATAATATTTTTAAGATCTGCCACAAAAAAAGAAAAAAAAAGTTAATTCCCCGTTTCCACGGGCATGAACATAAAACCAACATTAAAAGTGAATAGATAGAGACCTTTATTTAACCAGGGTTTGCACGTTTCTAATCTTTTGTTTTGTTAGCTTTTTATTCCCTATTGGATTTTAGTCTACTGGAAAGCGGGAACGCTGTGATCGCGTGCATTTCTCATGTTCTCCGTCCTCCTTCTGCTCTCGGCCACTACCGAGCATTCAGTACACGCACTCAGTGCAAGGCTCCGCGGTGAAAGACGAGAATCGCCCCCAAGGGAACCGACTGGCGCGAGTCCTCCATCCGCCCCGGCGGCTCCGCGAAGTCCGATCGGCGCGGGCAGGGGATGAAAGACGCAGGCGTGTTTACGGAGAGGACGTGATTAAAGACTGGCCCGGGGGAAAGAATTGAGGCGCCCGTGCTCAACGGCAAATTCTATGAGAGGGCGATGATGTCAGCGCCAGAAAACAACATGCGATATTTCGTCATTTTCATGGCACAATAGTTTGTATTTATACGATTTCATTATGTTTATGTTTATATATATTTTTTTTTTTTTGATAAGTCCTCAAAATTCAGTCTGGTAGGTCCTTGTACTCTGTACTGTATTGAGTTGTAGATTTGTAATTAAGTTAAGTTAACTTAACTTAACTTACAATTATAAAAATATTTTTTTACTGTCTTATCTATCTTATCTAGACTAGGCCCATATCATATATCATATTTGCGTCTCAAGACGAAAATATTAACCACCGCAGAGGTTGTGCACCAGGACCCTTTAGAGATTTATAGCAAGCAGAAAGTCATTAAGAGTCATGGAATAACAATTTAATAATAAATAATAATAATAGTGGAATAATGACTTCCTTCATCCATCCATCCATCTATCCGTTCCTCCCAGCCTGATGTGGAAAATGAGGCCTGTTTTCCTTCAGTAAGACATACCACAGCCCCCTGCCTATTCATCACAGTGTCACTGAGCAGGAAATGGGGGTACGCTCCTAGAGACGGGGTAGTCTGGGAAACTCCTCCTTTCTGCTATTTGAGGGGGTCTAGGCCCTAGGGGTTAAACTCTAGCAGAGGAAACAAACAGCTGCCATTCTGTCTTCCACGTTTAACCTCTATGGTATTTGAAAAAAACATTTTTTTTGTCATTTAGTTTTTAGTATTATTTCCAGTTTCATCGTTAGTTAATTGGTACGCAGAGCAATTTTGATCATTCAGAAAGTTGCTTTCTGCAGACCCAACGTTACAAAGCACAACACAAAGCCCTTTGTTTATCATCTCCAGGAATTCTTTGTTTCCTGGGGGGGGTGGGGGCTCCCCAGCAGTGACGATGAAAGATTATCAAATTAATAAGAAGAAGAAGAAGAAGAAGAAGAAGAAGAAGAAGAAGAAGAAGAAGAAGAAGAAGAAGAAGAAGGAGAAGCTTCCAGGACGGTTGCGTGTAAAATATTAAATCTTTGACCTCTGAGGCTAACGCCCAAAATTTATCCCATAAGGTTTTTGACAGGTGGGCAGTACATTCTTCAGTGTTTCCCTGAGTTTAAAGAACTGGCGTTCCTCTGGGGTCAGGTCAGGGTGCATAGCTTTGTCAAAGATCAGGAGACGTAAAAAAGAAAAACTACTCCAGGTACATGGCAGGTCAGAGATGTGAGTGAAGCATTAGTTCAGTCTCCCATTACAGGCTGTTCTGCACACAGAGGATGTGTGGAGGACACGACTCACATTTCAAAATTAATGATCAATTTATCAATCTAAAACAATTAAGCATTTCACAGTCACAGCAACAAAAAAAAAAAAAATTGGTTGGAACATTGTGGTGATTATATGCCAATAGTCATGTTTTTAATAGGTGTGTGTTGTTGGAAATGGTAACTTATTTTCTGTCCTGGTTTTGAGTGTTAGAGAAATCTGATCCCCCTATACACTTTCCCCTAAGCCTGCGTGTGTCTGCATGTCTGGGAATGTCTGCGTGGTCTGTGTGCGTCTGCATGTGTCTGTGTGCGTCTGTGTGTGTCTGCATGTCTGCGCGTGTCTGCGCGTGTCTGCGTGCATCTGCGCATGTCTGCGTGCGTCTGCGCTCACCTGCTGCACGGCGGCCAGGCTCTGCAGCTGCGCGGTACTCAGGTGCTGCTGTTGCAGGGCGGCGGTTTGCAGCATCAGGTGCTGCTGCTGGGCGGCATACATCTGCTGCAGGTACTGAGCCGCCGTGCTGGGCTGCCTGTTCAGGGCCTGCTGGATCACCTGTGTACCAAACACACACACACACACACACACACACACACACACACACACACACACACACACACACACACACACACACACACACACACACACACACACACACACACACACACACACACACACACACACACACACACACACACACACACACACCAGTGAGTCATCATGATCCAGCAAGCACACAGATCAGCACATACATTCTGGAATTTTGCTATTTGTTGCTGAGCAACATTTTTGTTACATTTTGTTTGTAACTTTGTAACATTTGCAACTATGTAACAAGTGACAACTGTCATCAGGGGACTGTAGTTTAACACTGTAGGGTTTTACCACATTTAAAAAATATAGCTCTCCTAAGGGAACAAATAATATGAGAGGGAATGTGCTTCCTCCCGCCAATAATAATGGCCCTGTATTGGAGCCATTCATCTCTGTCCTGGACAGACGCCCCTCCCCCCAGCCCTGGGTGGAGCAGAAAGGGTCAGCCCTCTCTATCATAGCAGCTCTGACTGTCAGGGGCGCTGACACCGGGCCACCCCCCCACCCCCCCCACCCCCCCCAACTGCATTCACCATCAGCACACAATGAAGCCCGGAATGTAGAGACTCCCAAACCTGCTGACTGATACCCCATCATAACAGCAAGACCCATATGAGTGCGTGTTTGTGTGTGTGTGCGTGTGAGAGACACATTGTCAATGGATTTCTATGACTTAAATTAAAAAAAATAAAAGACAGTATGTACTGCTTTCTGGACTGGGATGAACAGCCAGCATATCGCCTGCATTATTTAGAATGCTTTGATCATAGAGATAGTATTCCTACAACATACTGACACAGGATTACTGAGCTGCAGCAATCACAGACACGTAGGTACACAACCTATTAGGCTAAATAAATAACGAATAAAACAAAAAACTGTTTGTGTTTGTGGTTCTTCAGGCCAGGCAGGGTAACCTTCTGACTGATCTTCAAAAACTGCAAACTCACACAAAATGCCGTCTCCAAATTAAATATTCATGAACTGAAAACTGTATCCTCAACCGTGCATCACAGGCAGCAGTGATTTTACTTTACTGATTCTTTTTTTTTTTTTTTACAAATATGTTACAGGCGTGTCATAGACAGTATATACACACACACACACACACACACACACACACACACCCATATACTGTAAACAAAAACCTACACAAAGACAATAGAACTCCAGACCGCATAAGACCCCCTTAAAAACTGTCCTTAATCAGTCAAACCTGCCCAGGTGTGTTCCTCTGTCAGTTCCCCCTGCGTCAGGAGTGCGTCAGGAGTGCGTCAGGAGTGCGTCAGGAGTGTGTGCCAGGCGTGTGTGTCAGGGATATCCCCGCTCTGACGAGGTCCCCATAATCTCTCTCTCCCTCTCTCCCTCTCTCACTGTCTCTCAGTGCAGCCACTAACTCAGCTGCTTCCCTCTCTCACTGTCTCTCAGTGCAGTCACTAACTCAGCTGCTTCCCTCTCTCACTGTCTCTCAGTGCAGTCACTAACTCAGCTGCTTCCCTCTCTCACTGCCTCTCAGTGCAGCCACTAACTCAGCTGCTTCCCTCTCTCACTGTCTCTCAGTGCAGTCACTAACTCAGCTGCTTCCCTCTCTCACTGTCTCTCAGTGCAGCCACTAACTCAGCTGCTTCCCTCTCTCACTGTCTCTCAGTGCAGCCACTAACTCAGCTGCTTCCCTCTCTCACTGTCTCTCAGTGCAGCCACTAACTCAGCTGCTTCCCTCTCTCACTGTCTCTCAGTGCAGCCACTAACTCAGCTGCTTCCCTCTCTCCCTGTCTCTCAGTGCAGCCACTAACTCAGCTGCTTCCCTCTCTCACTGTCTCTCAGTGCAGCCACTAACTCAGCTGCTTCCCTCTCTCACTGCCTCTCAGTGCAGCCACTAACTCAGCTGCTTCCCTCTCTCACTGTCTCTCAGTGCAGTCACTAACTCAGCTGCTTCCCTCTCTCACTGCCTCTCAGTGCAGCCACTAACTCAGCTGCTTCCCTCTCTCACTGTCTCTCAGTGCAGTCACTAACTTAGCTGCTTCCCTCTCTCACTGTCTCTCAGTGCAGCCACTAACTCAGCTGCTTCCCTCTCTCACTGCCTCTCAGTGCAGCCACTAACTCAGCTGCTTCCCTCTCTCACGGTCTCTCAGTGCAGTCACTAACTCAGCTGCTTCCCTCTCTCACTGTCTCTCAGTGCAGCCACTAACTCAGCTGCTTCCCTCTCTCACTGTCTCTCAGTGCAGTCACTAACTCAGCTGCTTCCCTCTCTCACTGTCTCTCAGTGCAGCCACTAACTCAGCTGCTTCCCTCTCTCACTGTCTCTTAGTGCAGCCACTAACTCAGCTGCTTCCCTCTCTCACTGTCTCTCAGTGCAGTCACTAACTCAGCTGCTTCCCTCTCTCACTGTCTCTCAGTGCAGCCACTAACTCAGCTGCTTCCCTCTCTCACTGTCTCTCAGTGCAGCCACTAACTCAGCTGCTTCCCTCTCTCACTGCCTCTCAGCGCAGTCACTAACTCAGCAGCTTCCCTCTCTTATACATTTTTATCCTTACTTTTTTTACATTTACAGAATACTTTATTGAACTTTCCTCTCTGCCGTCACCAAAATGCAGCCTTGAATGCACAGATCTCCTGGAGGCGTGAGCCAGGCCCTCAGCTACTGGAGATCTCCATAATAAACAGAAACAGAATATGTGACAGGTCAAAATGAAAAGATTTCAGACCTTAAAGGGTTGTGGGTAATGAGGAGAAGAGCCAGAGATCCAGACGCCGGGCGATGCAGGACTACCAGGCCGCAAGCGAGCAAATCCGTCTTTATGTGGCGCTCGTGTCCACACGTCCACATCCGTGTGTGTGTGTGTGTGTGTGTGTGTGTGTGTGTATGTGTGGGGCGCTGCTTCCTTCTCTCCTGGTTAATCCCAACAGCGCACGCACTTCCCAGTTTCCCAGCGTGTTTCCCAAAAAAGAGCCTCCCCTTACCCTGGAGCTCCAGCCTCTGGGGCTGGCCACCAAACGCAAGACAGGCGTCCTTCCCTCTCAGCCAATGACTGCGCTCAGAGTCCGTACGGTTCCAAACGGGGGGGGGGGGGGGGGGGGGTGCACTCCCCCTAAAGAGGCAGGGTCTCCACCAGAGTGATGTTTCTATTTTCCCATTTGACAGGCGGCCTCTGTGCGGTTACCAGGCAACTGGGGGGGAAGAGGGTTGACCTGTGACCCCCCTCTCTGCCCCCCTGCCCCGGCTTGAGTTGCCCCCCCCCCCCCCCCCCCGGCCTGTACCCCGCCTCTCCCCAAAATCAGTCACACAGCTCGGCTGCTGACAGCTCCATTATAAACTCTTCCTTTGTGTTGCGTTAGCTGCTGACTGTGAGAGAATTTCAGCTCAGAGAACAATACACACACTCAGACTCTGACACTCTGACTGACAGGCCCTCAGCTTCCACTGTGATGTCATCATCACTGCCATGGCAGGGCCAAAACAGGTCACCTAAAATTGGGGGCACTATGTATTTAAAGGGCTGTAATTCCTACATGGTTCACCCGATATGGATGTAAATACCCCCAAATTAAAACTGACAGTCTGAATCTCATATTGATTGGTTACGCTGGCCTCTAGGTAGTATTCATTAGTGCATTAGTGGTACATTATTATAATAATTATTATTATAATTATTATTATTATAAGTATTGAATACACATGGGCAGGTTCTTTTAAAGTCCATAGAACACAAACTTCACCCCTAGTGGTTGAGACGTGTCCGTCTCAATTACAGTGTCATGTTCATCTGAAATTATAAACTACAGCTTTAAGAAAACCCCGAAAATTTTGACGCAGTATTTTTTTAAACGGTAGCCTCTTGCGAAAACCGCAGCTTCTCCAGTTACACTGCCGTGCAATAAATTAGGAGGGTGCTATTAGTAGCCCACAGCACTTACGACCCTCCTCTGGCTACAGCCACAGACTGTAAAATGCATCAAATGCACCGTTTATACACGCTAAGAAAATCATGTTCACGTATAGAAACAATAATATTTTTTTAAAACGTTGTACAAATGAGTATTCGCCGTTTTCCCTTGCTTACTGTACTATATACAGTACCTGATGCACTTTCGGTTTAGAAGACACCTCATTTTTTGCTCCAAAATCTCTCGTATAAATATGTTTAAGAAACCAAGTACTTACCAGTATATTCAGCTACAGCTGTTTTCTCATGAACCCTGAAGAGTTTATCTTGTTATATTTCGCCAAAGTCCCGTACAGTCGACATTTCCGCAGTGACCTCCCCTCGCACTGAGCGCTGAAATACGTTGCTGTACTTGTGTGAATACACACGCGCTTTCGTACGTTCTTTTTTAAACGTATTTAAATACATTAGGCGACGTATGTTATGGTTATTATATATATACTGTATGTGACTATTCTGAAATAAATGTATTCTGTAGCAAATTTCTGAATGATACAGCTTCTTCTTCAGTTCAAACTTAAAACCATGGATTTTGCAGGGAATATTTTTTTAGATATTGACATTTAAATAAAACTAGTAGAAACCAGGAGGACATTGCCTCAAAAGGGCCAAAGTAAATAGGGTTGAAATCTCCTGCTGTATCTCCCGGAGTGCAGCACTTGTGCACGAGATCCTGACGGTTCAACGGTGTTTCCGTCCAGCCGGGGCTGTTAAATAACTACCTTCAGCTCCACTCTCAGAGAGCTATTACAGTTTTTTTTCGATTGCTTTGACTCATTTTGCACAACAGAGAGTTTCAATGTGCAAAACTCTTAACACAGAATGCTATACTGCTCATTTTGGGTTCAAAATGTAATATAGCATGCAAAATAAAAATACCAGTGTCAAATCAGAGAATATTATATGCAAAAGTTTATCAAAGCACCAGAACATTAGATATTTCAAACAATGAAGTTAAATCATTGCTGCATTTTCAATATACAACAGTCATCATGAAATAATGCTGCCAAACACAAAATCCTTCTGATAAAAAAAGAATTTGAAAGTATTCTTTGGTCAAAAAATGCTATACTCCTAATCTTGGGCTCAAAATCATATATAGCATGCACAATAGAAACAACTGAACCAAATTATATTGTATTTCATGCTAAAGTTTATCATAGTGTCAGAACAGTGGATATGTTCATCGTTGAAGTTTAATTATTGGTGCATTTTCAAATACGACGGCCATTATCAAATAATGTGGTCAAACACAAAATACTTGTTACCAAAAAAGACTATGCAATGGTCATTTCCTCATAAATGCTTGAAATTATGTACAGCAAGCATCCCCTGTGATACACTGCAGTTTTGCGCTTGTGTTTTTATGAAAGACAAACAAAATATTAGATTTGATTATATGAAGTTTAATCATTAAAGAAAAATCATACAGTAATGCAGTACTGTAAACTCAACTGTACTGTACAGTAAAAACAAAAACAACAGTAAAAGCAAAAACAGTTACAGTAACAACAAACTTTACTGTAAAGTAAAAAAAAAAACTGCTTCTCTGTGCTTAACCAGCATTTAGCCTCTCCGTTGCATTTGGCCTCTGAATTTTGTCAACGTTGCATCTGATGTCTTCGTTGGCAAGACAGCGCTGGTAAAATCTTTGAGTGCCTTATCCACCCCTGACACTGCTGGGCTGTAATGTCATCGCATGCCTCATCCATGGCCTGAAGGAGCGTTTCCTGCTGATATGGACACCTATCATATTCCTTCCACCACCAGGCCGAGAAAAACTCCTTGATGGGGTTCAGAAAGGGGGAGTAAGGTGGAAGGAATTGGAATCGGAACTACGGATGGGCTGTAAACCAGTCTTGCACAGCCAATGTACGATAGAAGTTTACATTGTCCCAGACAATGATGAACACCATCTGAGCATTTGGCTGTACGAGACGGCTGTACAGCCCATCCAGAAAATGTATGAGGCGCACGGAGTTGTACTATGCCCCCAGCAGAGGGTCAGGCTGACCAATCAGGGATGGATGTGTGTGGGTCTGCCCAATGGTCTCTGGGCTGGGTCTAGGCAAACTAGGCATGTACAGTACCTATTACCTATATACTGTATATTTACTGTACATGGTCCATGACCATGACCATGACCCTGTCCTTCGTTACCAACCTCAACCTCACTGACCTGCTCCATGTTGTCAGAAACTGCCATTCAGGTTTCTAAGCAGCCTTTTTTGTAGTGGTGAAGATATTATCAATTGTGTTGCAATGCTACTCACCTGGGCAAGGTTGTTGGAAGTACTGAGACATGACTACAAACACCTGTTGAATTGATTTAGTGATCTGCATTTGTAGTAATAAACATTTGAACATTGTTGTAATATTAGGTGGCTGTATTCTGAGAATGGAGCATATGATTTAGAGTTTGGCACTTTGTATTAACAGTTTAGGATGTCCTTAGGATGTAGTGTCCTAAGGTAAGAATTCTGCAAGTCAGTTTTGCACTTTGCGTTAACAGTTTTACACTTTGTATGTTATCATAGGATGTAGTGGCTTAAGGTAAGAATTCTGCATGTCAGTTTGGCACTTTGCATTTTGAGTTTTGTACATTGAAATTCTGCTGTGCAAAATGAGTCAAAGCAATCGTAAAAAACTGTAATGACGGACAGGGATGAATGACTCAGGAGGAGGGAGGTCAAAGGTCAGGTGTGTATTTAATGACTCAGGGAGAGGCTGATGGACAGGAAATGTTCTGCTTGACAGAGGACATGAGACTTCTCACTAATCTCACTTTATCACTAATCTCACTTTATCACTAATCTCACTTTATCACTAATCTCACTTTATTACTAATCTCACTTTATCACTAATCTCACAGTTTTACCAATCTCACTTTATTACTAATCACACAGTCTTTAGAAAGAAACAGTGTCATAGTGTGTGTTTTTTTTTACTGTTTAAATCTACAGTAATTTGGGGTGTCTCAGTGTGGGTTTTTTTTACTTTTTAAATCTACAGTAAGTTTGGGTGTCTCAGTGTGTTTTTTTTTTTACTGTTTAAATCTACAGTAAGTTGGGGTGTCTTGGTGGGGTAGCCTGTAGAGAACCGTCCACATGCTCATTGCGAGCCGCAACATCGGTGGTTCGAATCCAGCCGCGCAACCTTTGTCTCTCCCTCTCTCTCTCTCGCTCCCTCCCTCTCTCTCTCGCTCCCTTTCTTCCCGTCTCTCTCTCTCTCTCTCCCTCTCTCTCTCGCTCCCTTTCTTCCTGTCTCTCTACACTGTGCCCTATGCGATGAGCACATCTTTCAGTCTACCTAGGACCATAATTTACCTGCAACCAAGAGTGACTCTATCGCTGTCAAAGTTTATATTGTTGGAACTCAAGGTCTGACTCCACTATTCTTGTTATTCCATGCGTTTATAAATTTGTGTAAAAGCCTTTGGTTGGCCTCTGTTCTTTCAATTTATACTGCCCATGCAGAACACATTTCAATTTGACCTGCAGTGGCTGCAGTCTGCCAAAAGGTGGCAGTAGAACACTGTCTATGGTCATTGTATTCAGATAAGAATTACAATAAATAGTCAAGCATTCTTAGGGGTCTGCAGGGTATTAATTTACCTTTCTGTTAATTCAGTCTCTGTAGTTTCCTACAAATGCAGCGGATGATGATTCTTTTTTCATGTTTAGTTTGAGTTAAGCTGAGCTTCTCTGCCATGTGCTAGTCTCTAGTGAAGCTGAGCTTCTCTGCCATGTGCTAGTCTCTAGTGAAGCTGAGCTTCTCTGCCATGTGCTAGTCTCTAGTGAAGCTGAGCTTCTCTGCCATGTACTAGTCTCTAGTGAAGCTGAGCTTCTCTGCCATGTGCTAGTCTCTAGTGAAGCTGAGCTTCTCTGCCATGTGCTAGTCTCTAGTGAAGCTGAGCTTCTCTGCCATGTACTAGTCTCTAGTGAAGCTGAGCTTCTCTGCCATGTGCTAGTCTCTAGTGAAGCTGAGCTTCTCTGCCATGTGCTAGTCTCTAGTGAAGCTGAGCTTCTCTTCATGTGCTAGTCTCTAGTGTAGCTGAGCTTCTCTGCCATGTGCTAGTCTCTAGTGAAGCTGAGCTTCTCTGCCATGTGCTAGTCTCTAGTGAAGCTGAGCATCTCTGCCATGTGCTAGTCTCTAGTGAAGCTGAGCTTCTCTGCCATGTGCTAGTCTCTAGTGAAGTTGAGCATCTCTGCCATGTGCTAGTCTCTAGTGAAGCTGAGCTTCTCTTCATGTGCTAGTCTCTAGTGAAGCTGAGCATCTCTGCCATGTGCTAGTCTCTAGTGAAGCTGAGCTTCTCTGCCATGTGCTAGTCTCTAGTGAAGCTGAGCATCTCTGCCATGTGCTAGTCTCTAGTGAAGCTGAGCATCTCTGCCATGTGCTAGTCTCTAGTGAAGCTGAGCTTCTCTTCATGTGCTAGTCTCTAGTGTAGCTGAGCTTCTCTGCCATGTGCTAGTCTCTAGTGAAGCTGAGCTTCTCTGCCATGTGCTAGTCTCTAGTGAAGCTGAGCATCTCTGCCATGTGCTAGTCTCTAGTGAAGCTGAGCATCTCTGCCATGTGCTAGTCTCTAGTGAAGCTGAGCTTCTCTGCCATGTGCTAGTCTCTAGTGAAGCTGAGCATCTCTGCCATGTGCTAGTCTCTAGTGAAGCTGAGCTTCTCTGCCATGTGCTAGTCTCTAGTGAAGCTGAGCTTCTCTTCATGTACTAGTCTCTAGTGAAGCTGAGCTTCTCTTCATGTGCTAGTCTCTAGTGAAGCTGAGCATCTCTGCCATGTGCTAGTCTCTAGTGAAGCTGAGCTTCTCTGCCATGTGCTAGTCTCTAGTGAAGCTGAGCTTCTCTTCATGTAATAGTCTCTAGTGAAGCTGAGCTTCTCTGCCATGTGCTAGTCTCTAGTGAAGCTGAGCTTCTCTTCATGTACTAGTCTCTAGTGAAGCTGAGCTTCTCTGCCATGTGCTAGTCTCTAGTGAAGCTGAGCTTCTCTGCCATGTACTAGTCTCTAGTGAAGCTGAGCATCTCTGCCATGTGCTAGTCTCTAGTGAAGCTGAGCTTCCCTGCCATGTGCTAGTCTCTAGTGAAGCTGAGCTTATCTGCCATGTGCTAGTCTCTAGTGAAGCTGAGCTTCTCTGCCATGTCCTAGTCTCTAGTGAAGCTGAGCTTCTCTGCCATGTCCTAGTCTCTAGTGAAGCTGAGCTTCTCTGCCATGTGCTAGTCTCTAGTGAAGCTGAGCATCTCTGCCATGTGCTAGTCTCTAGTGAAGCTGAGCTTATCTGCCATGTGCTAGTCTCTAGTGAAGCTGAGCTTCTCTGCCATGTGCTAGTCTCTAGTGAAGCTGAGCTTCTCTGCCATGTACTAGTCTCTAGTGAAGCTGAGCTTCTCTGCCATGTGCTAGTCTCTAGTGAATGGCTGCAGCTACGCAGTGGTGGCTTTGATTATAACAGGGACACTCAAATCTGGCCTCGGGGTCAGTAATACTGCTGGTATTCTCTTCTGCCCGATGGTCCACTGACTGGCCAGAGATTAGACTCACCTGGTGCGTCAGGTTTAAATCAGTCCCTGATTAGAGGGGAGGAAACCAGCAGTATTACTGGCCCCAGAGGGGCAAAGTTGAGAATCCTTGGATTAGTACTCGGATAGGAGACCTCCTGGGAAAACTAAACTGCTGGAGATGCTGGTTGGCCAGTAGGGGACAATCTTCCCTCTGGGCCAAATAAACCTCAATGCCCCAACACAGTGATGTTGACACTGTGTGTGAAAAAGAACAAAAAGATTGGCCAGAAAAGTGAATCTAATTGGTTGAAATAATATGCAATGTTAAGTATACACATTCTGGTTTGACTGATCAAGTCTAGCAAGATCATCACTCACTTAGTAATGCCTGAATGCACATAGACTGCTCGCGCTGCTTGCATCTTTGATAGAAGTGGTCAAGCTGTAGCCAGCATGCTTCAATATTTTACTTATTTTCCTTTTCAGGGCGATAAAATTATGTCAGATTTATTTAGTGGGTTTGGGCAGATACAACTGAGCTTCTTTGAACACTTTTGTTGAATATTCAAGCCTGCTTATTATTTCGTAAATAGCAGAAATATGTTAGGATGAGTGAGGATTATAATAGGGAAAGACGCACTGTCAAAAGTATGTTGCATCTTGGAAAAAATAAAATTGTCCAGTAGATGGTGCTATTCACACAAAAATAAAACCCAGTCGCCTTTTTGTCTGAAAATCTTATGAGAGAACTAAGAAACGTAACCAATTCAGCAGCAAATAAAATCATATGAACTGCCCACAGGGTGAATATTACCAAATATTAAAAATTATATTGTTTTATCTTAATACATTTTAAACTGTTTTTTAAAATTAATTTACAGAGAGATGACTAGACAGCAGCACGGCTGCTATTTCACTGACAAAACTATATAATAATCTCATATTTGTCTCATGTAAATTCTCAGCACGCTGATTGCAGAGATTGGAGGTCTGCTTGCATTGAATGATGTAAATGAATGTGATGTGTTGGACCTACTTGACTGCACACCGCAGGTTAACAGGAGGGTCTCAGTTAATGAAGCTGTATCAGTGGAAAGAGCTGTTTGTGATTCGCCCTCAGAAACGGCAGTGGACCAGTCAGTCATTAGCTTCCCCATCTGCAGCTTACAAATGAACAGCTATAGCTTTGGGGGCACAGCTGTGCTTTTGGGGGTACATGTGTAGGTCACGGTTCCGTCTGTAAGTTTTGGGGGCACAGTGCTCGTTTTGTGACGTGCGTGCCGTACCTGTACAGTCTGTCGATCAGGGATCCCGCTGTAGACGGATATCTGGGGTACGGTGGGTCTGCTGCCGTTGCCGGCGGTGGTGGGGTTGGGGTTGGGGTTGGGGTTCCCGGAGCCCATGCTGCTAACACCGCAGGCCGCTGAGCTCTGCTCGCTCTCCATAGCGCCCCTGTACCCTCACCCACTGCCTCGTTTTGGGCAGGTGCTCCAGAAAATCCTGCGGGGGAGGGAAGAGCATGCGATTCAATCAAAACTGTCCCAGTGCAGCATGCCGGAATGCCGGAATGTTCTCAGGAACGCACTGGGAATCACGTTTCGGAATGGGCATTCTACACAGGCACAAACTGAACTCCTGGACAGCCATTTTGAGTCAGTTATGTACAGTAGGTCATTGTTGGGTCTGAATCCGAATCAGAACCAGATTTACTGCGTCTGGTGTACTGTGTACTAGCATACTGTATACTGCTTACTGCATACTGTTTAGTGACATGCAGTATGAAAATAATATGCTCCGCACTATTATCACCGAAAACCCAGAAATAAGTATACCATCCAGGGGTTTAAAGTACACTACATTTAGAGAACATATCGCTTACTTAACTGTATAGAAGGGCACTGATTCGCACACAGCCTCTGTTTTATTTTGTGGGCCAAAAGGTCCTCTTTGGTGTGAATTTATGGTGGGTTTTACTTCCTTTATAATTCTGGGGGGTCACCATGATTAATTACGGGGTTCCCAGCGCCCTAATGATTCTCCAAGACCTGAGCATTAAACACACCACCAGAGCCACCCCGCCCTCTGACCCCTGACCCCTGACCCCTGTCCCGCCACCTCACAGCGTGCCTCGGGAGGTGAAAGGACGCACACTCGGGTTACTAACAAATTGGCAGCTCAGAAGTCGCTTGGCGAAACCCGATACAAATGAATCTGTAGGTGTGAGCCCCTCGGCCGTCGCCGGGTAATAAAACTGAAAAAGCTCTGAAAGTCCCTTTCATCAGCGCTAAAAACCGCTCACCTCGTCTTCTTCTGTGGTGATCAGTCAAAATTGTGTGATTAAAAACCCCTCCCATCCCCTTGTGCCTGCACACCATTGGCTACTCTCTGAAGCAGGGGCCGGCTGCCCAAGTTTGCGCTCTCCTTCAAAGACTAAAATATCGGCTTGCATTTGAAAAGGACTGACAGAGCCCAGTTTTGGTGACGTGAAACATTTTTGACAAACGGTGATGTCTCTTTCATCACTGTTCGCCATGGCAACACATGCCCCCGTTTGAGAGATTGGGATGATGGCCACAGTCCCCTCATCTGGTTATGAGCCAGCAGGGCACGTCAGCAGCGTCGAGCATCAAGTCTTTGCTGCTTTTTAGGGTTTGCAACACAAATAATCACAATGGACACAGAATCAATCTGCCATACTATGCCATTATGCACCATATTATACGTCTATTATTTAAGACTGCCATTATTATGTAAGATTTGGCTCAGGGCTGAGGTGGGTAGATGAGTTATACCGACACTAAAAGAGGTGAGCTTATTAAATTGTCTTTGGTGTGAAAAATAAAGCCGTAAAGTGTCACGCCGTTCTCCCCGTGCAGAGGCTCCAGACATCCTCATTATCGTCTACAGTTTATCCGAAACACTGACAGGGGGTGAGGGGAATCTGGAGCCTGTATCTGTGTTCAGTTTTTTAAATATATTTATTTTTTACATCTGGTTTTCCAGCCTCATACTGCGTTCTAGATACCTCGGAAACTCATAATTAAAACCTTCCGACCAGGAAAAATGGTTTGCTACGAAGTGACAGCTGGAACGCTCCGAGCTTCCATGTCGGAGCTACGAGCTGCCGGGTTCATAAAGAATGCAGCATAAATGTACATTAGGCTTGGAAACTTCCTGTTTTTGCCACGCCCATTTCTTGGGCTTTATAGTTTTATTGGTTGAACAATTACTGATAGAGATTCTCTGCAGCCCTAATTAACTTAATGTAGCACTGAACGTTCTAAACATGGCACTGTACCCCAATGGCTCCAGCCCTATAGGGGTACAGTCTCTGTTGGTTTTAGGTGTGTTTTAGGGATAGCTGCTACATTATGGGAAGGATGTGCTTTGTCTTGTCTGTTCTGTAGTGATCTTGATGATATCTCTGTATGCACTTATTGTACGTCGCATTGGATAAAAGCGTCTGCTAAATGAATGTAATGTAAATGTAAATGTTTCAGCTAAGCTAAGTGCTTAATTTAAGGCACTGATTGGTTAAAGGCTCCACACACCTTGTTTCCAAGGCCTAGTTGGCCACTAATTGAAAGGAAACCACAAAAACGAACCACAAATAGATAAGGGACCTGTGTGTTAAGGTAAGGCAGAGAGGCACACCTTTTAGACCCCTAACACCTGCGGTAACAGAGAGATGGGCGTGGCTTGGCGAGCGGTTTAGGAAGTACCTGGACAAGATGACGGTGGTTGGATGTACTTCTCCGCTTTGAGCATCATGAAACACGCATATACACGCTTCTAACACACTAACCAAGCAGCGGGTGGACGGAGCTGGTCACTGATGACAGTGTACGAGCGGGCTCGTACAGACGCATGCTTCAGACTGGTAAACCTGTCACCACCATTTTATTCCTTTGTGTGTCACTAGGTAAATATACTGACCTTTTAGGTTGCAGGTGACGTAATACCTGTTCAAGATATCCCTAGACAAGATAATTAATATAAATGTGTGCTTATTTTCAGACAGGATTAGGCTACAATGTAACAGGTCACCTGCGGAACAGTCCAGAGCTCAGTGTACTGGTCTGGTTTCTCTGGTTGAACAGGGGAGACAGCTTGCAATTTGACTGGAAGCGTTTGCAAGAGGCAGCCAGGCTGGCTGGGCACTATGATGTGAACAAGAGAAAATGGGACGGAAGGTGTGGATCCCTATTATTTCAGTGATCTGCTGTCCTGTAGGTAAACACAGAATGAGCAGAACTGACCTCACAGTCAGAGAATTGGTTTGGAGAGTTAGAGGAAGAAAGCTTTCAAAGTAACATCAGCAGTTGATGACGCTGAAGTCAGATTGAGGGGTGAAACGCCAGCCTCGGTGCCAGAGTTTCCATCTAATCCCTGTATATAATCAATGTTTGCCTGAGAGCTAAATGCAAGTGTTACATTTTTTTAATTCACAAACTCACTTTGCAAGTTAGTTTAAGTCATCACTGAACTGGCCAAACTGTGTTTATGAAGAAAAACAAAATATAATTGTTGATTTAAATTGTTCGGGAAAGTTAAGGACGAATTGATTGAATTGAATCCCTGCTAAAATGTTTCAGCTAGGCTAACATTAGCTAGAAAACTGTCTCCCATGGCAGTGAACCACAGTAATGCAGTTGGGGGGGGGGTTGAATCACACAAGAGGAATTAGTGTCAGCTCTGCTGTGATATGTGACGTAAATGAGTGGGCTGTCATGTGAAGCTGCTTGATGTTTAATCTCACGCAGCTAGGGCTGTTTGAGAGCTTCCATTCACAAGAACACTTCTGTACGTTCAAGTTCAGCCCTTCATAAGCCGTGAATATTACTTGTTTATTTATTATTTGTCTGAAAATTCAATTATTTGCAGTGACTTAAAAGAGTTGTGGAGCAGATCGCAGAGTTTGCCTCACATCTTTCTTTCGTATCACACTTTTCTGTCATCTGACTTCAATCAGTATCTCTGCTGTACACTTTTGGGCTACGGCCAGACGG